>ML663557.1:6490861-6830185 GCA_007570785.1 Antilocapra americana
GGTGTATATGCCCAGCAGTGGGATTGCCGGGTCATATGGCAGGTCTATTTGCAGCTTTTTAAGGAACCTCCACACTGTTTTCCATAGTGGCTGTACTAGTTTGCATTCCTATTCTCCACAACCTCCTATACACAATATTATATGTAAAGTATATCTCAATAAAGCTGGAAAAGGTTTCCCTTTTACATTTAGGCTTGAAAGTTAAGTTCTTTGTGGGTTTTTTGTTTTTTATCTTGCCTGAGAATACTTTCTATTGGAGGATAATTGCTTTACAATGCCGTGTTAGTCTCTGCTGCAAAACAGCGTCAGTCAGCTGTGTGTGCCCATATACTCTCTTCCTCCGAGCCTCCCTCCCGTCACCGCAGAGCACCACGCTGAGCTCCCTGTTTCACAGCAGCTTCCCACTAGCGATCTCTTTTACACATGGCAGCATCTTTATATCAATGCGACTCTCCTAGTTTGCCCCCTCCTTCTCCCCTGTGTCCACAAGTCCATTCTCTACTTCCTGTTTATTTTAACAAGTCAATCAAGTTTGCTAGGAGGAACAGGTTATAAAGAAGGACCAGGACATCTCCCAAAGTGAGATTTCCCAATTCTGCTGATTTTTTTTTAAGGCACTAAACTTTGTCATGGTGGAAGATAACTGATCTTGGAAAGAAAGGCAACACCAGTGAAGACTTTTCTTCTACAAACCAGGAGGGGAAATGGGACCAGGGCTGCAGGCTTCCCTCTTGGGAGGATGAATAAGCTTTGTTTGCATCAACAGCTCCAACTTTACACTCCAAACTATTTGCTAGAGGCCGAGACTGAAGTCTACATACAGAGAACACTCAACACAAAGCTAGGGTGGGAGTGGAAAATGACCATCTCCTGCTGCGGTTTCCTGTGGGTCTCCAGCTCCCAGATTCATGCCATACCACCAACACCCTACCACCCAACCATCACCAGTCACATTCTGAAAGACAAACATGATTCTCTTCTTCTTCCCCTAAAATCCTCCAACTATTTGCCATCCCCTACAGGAAGTGAATCAAAATCTTTAGCATGGGCTCCACGCCCTTCATAACCTACCCAAAATGGAGCTCATCTTTTGCTGTTGGCTATGTGGTGTACTGGGAAGGAAAGGATGCTCGCTGTACCAGCAGAGTCCTCTTTGCAGACTGTGATGTCTCTGAACCAGCTTTCTAACCTTCTTCTGGAGAGCCAAGGATTCAAATGGGAATACCTTGGACAGAAAGAAGAAAAGCAGAGAGCATATGTTAAATCACAAAACACACATTTGGAAAAGTCCTTTCCAAGCTCTCCCAAATCAGCATCTATCAATTCTCTGGCAAGCACCATACTATGGATTAAGGAACACATCCCTTAATGTGTAAACATTGTAACTAACCCCTTTTCAAGTTCAGGCCTTTTGAAGCATAATTTCAAGTATTTGCCTTTCCTAATTCTGGTGAGACTCGGGTATTTCATTTAGAGAGGTTATCTTTTCCCAGATTAAGGCAATCAAAATGGGAAATCCGGGTTGAAAATGAACTTCCTAAGAAATATATATCCTGTTGATGAGGCAAAAGATACTACTGAGCTTCCTCTTTGTTATCAATGAAACACAGGGTGCAAAAAAAAAAAAAAAAAAAACCACACTTTTTTTCCTTAACATCAAGTCGAGTAGGGCTTAGTGTAGAAAACGGAATAATCTGTTCTGGGATTTAACATGGATATTTAATACATAAGAATCCAAATACATAAGGATGAGTCACTGAAACAAATTTTTTGTATTATTTAATGGAAACCTCATGGTGGGGGGAGGGCGGGGAATCACTGCAGCTTATTATAAGTTATAAATTCCCTGAAAGCTCAGAAGATGTTAATTCCATTTACAAAATATAAACTAACACCAAACTTCTTGGAACTCTATTTAGTACAGTGGTGTGACCACAGGCATTCCTCACTAAAGCACATATTTTCCCTTCAGCTTCTCAGCCTTGGCAACACAGTGTCACAGCAATGAGAAAGGTGTCTCACGCTACCTGAAGAATCTATCAAGAAATTTTATCACAAACCTCAGAAGTGACATTTTGCTTCTTCTTCATGTGTCACAGAGCCATTTCACACCTGTGAGCAAAAATAGTGTGCCTGTAAATAACATTTTTCAAGGGAAAATTAGAAATTGACTCTGAAGCAATGGTAAATAACACCCATCTACCACAATCACTGTACCACCAACTGATATAAAGGTCTCAGGCATAAAGGTTAAAAAAAAAAAAAAAGCAAGTTGAGAAGAGAAAAAGAAAGCAAATGGGTTATTACTATAAAGTCTCTCTACACATGACTCTTATTATCAATCCTGCTGGAGAGTTCTGTTTTTAATAATATTTTCAAAGATTTTTTTAAGACATAGAGAAAAAATAAATTAAGAGACACTTTTAATATCTGGATATACATTTCATTGATTGATTCATTCATTCATTCATTTGTGTACACAAATATGCATTTATTCATTTTAAGTTCTAGGGAGGCCACAGGGACTTTTTGCTCACTGCTGTATTCTCAGCTCCTAGAACAGCATCTAGCACAGGGTAAGAGCTCCGTGCATATTTTTAAAATAAATGTATACACTGAATATGTACTGAGTGCCCACCATGTATCATGCCATGTGATAGGGCCCAGAGGCATAACGATTTGCTCAATGTTTATAAAACACTCCTCTCAGCTCCAGATTCATGTATCTGAATGCTTCCTTGAAATATCTAATAGTCCTCTCAAACTTGACATGGCCAGTACAAAACTTTTCTTTCTTTTATACAACTTCCTCCCCCTCCCCTTGTCCCAAATGATTCCTAGCCTTGCTCTCCCTGTCTCAGTTCATATACTGTCACCATTCGATTTTCAAGCCACAAAAACATAGTCAACCTCTCTTCTGGCTTAAGTCCTCTAGCTCTAACCCATCCCTTAACCACCACTCTCTAGTCCAAGCCACCTTCATCTCTCCCTGAGGCACAGCCTTCCATGGGTCTCCCAGCTGCTACTCCTGCCAACACTGCAATCCAGCCAGAGTAACTTCTTTCAAACACGAACCAGATAGGTTCACCATCCAACGTAATACTCCTTTCCTTACACTGAGGTCCACTAACTCTCTACCGTGGGGCCACAGCCCTATGAGCCTGCCCCCGGTCTACCTCCCCCTATCCTGCCCCTCTTCCCTCCTACTTACTATGCTCCAGCCTCACTGACCATCTTGTATTTCCTTAACATCTCCAAATATGTCCCCCCTCCAGGGTCTTGTACATTCTCTTCCCTCACTAGAATGTTCTTCCCCTCAAATGATCCAGATTTCTATTCAAATGTCACCTTCTGAGAAAAGTTTTCCATGACCAACTGCCCAAGCTTCTGATTGTAGTGTACCACTGATTCTCACTTAGTCCTGAGTGAACAGCCAAGAGTTCTCCAAACAGAGCCAATCCTGAGCGTCTCTTTCCATCCCCAGCAACACCAAGAGGTAGAAGGATGCTTTTCACTCATGTTCAACTGACTCCCCTCCCTCACCTTCTCATCAGCTGCTTTTCTCTACAACCAAAAGAGCTAGACAACTGCAACCCCGCCCACAGAGGAGTCAGCCTCACTTTACCCTCCTGCTCTGGGACGGAGTCTGTCTGAGTGGTGACTCTGTCTGTGGGTCATGCTGAATGATCATTAACCAGTTCTGTCACATCACTGAAGACGACTTCCATGTCCAAAAAAAAAAAAAAAAAGGAAGCACAACAATTTAATTCCTATCTGTACATCTAAAGAAATGCACCTCAGGAGACAAATAAGAATGTTCATACCAGCTGTATTCATAATACTCAACAATTAGAAACAACCCAAACATTCAACAAAAGCAAATTAGATTAATCAATTTTGGCATGCTTATGCAATAGAATTCATTTAGCAACGAGTAACACACAAAACATTATGAATGAATTTTACAAGTAAATGTTGAACGAAAGAAACCAAACTCACAAAACACATTTTATATGGTTTTTATATAAAAGAGCTAGCAATGGGGCAAATTCAACTATAGTTCATATTCTCAGGAATAATACAGAGGTAGTAGAACTGTAAGAAAATGTAAGGAAGCAACTATCACAAAAATTAGGAGACAGTTGATCTTTGGGGTGGAGAAAGGCAGCAGGAATCAGAATGGAATACATGGGATGTCTCTGGGGGATACTGACAGTGTTTTATCTCTTGACTTGGGTAATGGCAACACAGATGTTCACTATAGACTTCAATAACTGGCATATTTATATTTTATGCACTTTTCCCTATATATGTTATATTTGGGAGAGTGGAAAAGAACTGCCCCAGGACATATTAATAACAAATAAATTTTCACTTATTGTCATTTGTTAACAAATTCCAATCTATTAATATTTAAGCACTGCTATAAGGTTTTTTAATATGTGCAAACAGAGTCCTAGCTGAGACAGCATCCATAGGGCAGATGGAAGAAGAGGGGCAATGAAGGAAACAAACAGCTATTTGTTAGGGAACCAGAAAAGCAGATTAGATAGGAAAGCCAACTTGAGACCAAAAGACCACCACAGTGTAGTCAAATAGTATGAAACCTTAAAACTGGTCATTTTACTTGTGCATTAGGTTTTCTTCAGCAGGAGTGAATAGAAGAAAATTAGAGTAATTGCATTCATACTACATTTACAGGGATAGTATATTTATATTTCACTGACTTATGAAATCTCCCATATACTCAAAACACTTGTTTGTACAATGTTTCTTAATTGGCCAAGAGAATCACGTATTAACATACTTCAGAGAGGATGGCAAAGAATTTCAGTAGAGCCTGAGTTAACCTCTACAAGGAGCAGAAAAATTAACTGGCATGACTGCTCACAGCAGTATCACCCTAACCAGAACCAATCTAATACATTCTTCTCAAAAAGGTGGAAGATTTTATAAAAGAAGGAGGTAGAAAAGGAAAGGGAAGGAAGAAAAGGAAGGGGGAAAGAAAGGAGACAGGGGGAGGAAGGGAGGAAAGAGAAGGAATGAATTTAGTTTTATAATAGATGTGAGCATAACAAGCAGTTAACCTATACACAAGTCAGGGAAGACTTAGGAGAAGTTGTCTATAAACTGAGACCTAAGGACGGTGGAATTAGCCAGAACAAAATGAGAGAGAGTTCCAGGACTAGATCAGGAAGGATCATGGGAAGTATATTAATGTCTTAATCACCATAAACATCTCCCTCGAGGTTTCTGTCCATCAGTGTGCTTGTATTTAACAGATAATCCACTATTTTGAATTATGCCAAATTGATTTATCCAACTTGATATAACTAACATCCATTGGATCATCAAAAAAGCAAGAGAGTTTCAGAAAAACATCTATTTCTGCTTTATTGACTATGCCAAAGCCTTTGACTGTATGGATCACAATAAACTGTGGAAAATTCTTAAAGAGATGGGAATACCAGACCATTTGACCTGCCTCTTGAGAAACCTGTATGCAGGTCAGGAAGCAACAGTTAGAACTGGACATGGAACAGACCGGTTCCAAATAGGAAAAGGAGTACGTCAAGGCTGTATATTGTCACCCTGCTTATTTAACTTATATGCATACTACATCATGAGAAACGCTGGGCTGGAAGAAGCACGAGCTTTAATCAAGATTGCCGGGAGAAATATCAATAACCTCAGATATGCAGACGACTCCACCCGTATAGCAGAAAGTGAAGAACTAAAAAGCCTCTTGCTGAAAGTGAAAGAGGAGAGTCAAAAAGTTGGCCTAAGGCTCAACATTAAGAAAACTAAGATCATGGCATCTAGTCCCATCACTTCATGGGAAATAGATGGGGAAACAGTGGAAACAGTGTCAGACTTTATTTTGGGGGGCTTCAAAATCACTGCAGATGGTGACTGCAGCCATGAATCAAAAGACAGTTACTCCTTGGAAGGAAAGTTATGACCAACCTAGAGAGCATATTGAAAAGCCGAGACATCACTTTGCCAACAAAGGTTTGTCTAGTCAAGGCTATGGTTTTTCCAGTAGTCATGTATGGATGTGAGAGTTGGATGGTAAAGAAAGCTGAACGCCAAAGAATTGATGCTTTTGAACTGTGATATTGGAGAAGACTCTTGAGAGTCCCTTGAACTGCAAGGAGATCAAACCAGTCCATCCTAAAGATCAGTCCTGGGTGCTCACTGGAAGGACTGATGTTGAAGCTGAAACTCCAATACTTTGGCCACACCATATGAAGAGTTGACTCACTGGAAAAGACCCTAATGCTGGGAAGGATTGGGGGCAGGAGGAGAAGGGGAAGACAGAGGATGAGATGGCTGGATGGCATCACTGATTCAATGGACATGGGTTTGGGTAGACTCTGGGAGTTGTTGATGGACGGGAGGCCTGGCGTGCTGCGATTCATGGGGTCGCAAAGAGTCGGACACGACTGAGTGGCTGAACTGAACTGAACTGAACTGATTTGTCTGATAATTTGAAACACTGACCATCATCCAGTAGTCATTAACTGGATTTTGCAGTGGCTTCCCAGGTCCCAGATTATACCACAGTTCTAGAACAAAGTCCGTCACTATTATAACCTTTAGTATAATTTATTGAGGCTTATCAGTGGACATAAGAAAGGGCAAACTCCGATACCATCCCAGCCATTGGTTTGAGAAGGGATGTTTGGCATCAAACGTAACACCAAATCAGACCACTATGGTGTTTTGTGGCAGACCCAGGTACTTGCTGTATATCATTCAGTGCTAAGAGAAGCCTCTGAAATAGCTGAGATTGAAGAGTAAAAATCTTTGCTTCTCTCTATCTAACACAGAAATGGAAGATGACAAGGAAAAAGCTCCTTTATTCACTTTGCCTTTATTCTTCCTGTTTGGAAATTTCTATGGATTAGTGCAGTGTGAAATCTATCTTTTTGTACTTCAATTTTTCAGACATTTACTCCCTGTTAATAGCTGAAGAAGATGAGAATTTAGCCAAGATGAAAAAAAGTTACCCTGTGACCTTGTGTAGAAAACTTCAAAGGGCTTGACTCAGATTACCATTACTAATATAGTCATGGCAGCCAGGACTTTCCATCTAAATCCTTGTATCCTGCTAAGAAAACCCAAATGGGTGAAAACAATTGCTTGGGCTTAAATTGCAAAGAGAAAAAAATTAAAGCACATAAACTTGGACTACTATGTTTCACAAGATATATCCAGTTACCAAAGTTTTTATGAGCCTAGCATAAAGTAGGTTCTCAAACATTTGTTAGATGAGTTAACCAGTGAATAACAGTCAAAGGATGAAAGGAAGAGGGGAAATGAAATTCAACAGCAAGAATTAAAAGATTTAAATATGCTTTGAGTATATAGACATTAGATATAATTTAAATCAAGATAACTGATGACTGAGAGATGATTGATATACAATGAGCTATCACCTCAATGAAATTGTTAAGAAGGTAACTGACTAGAAATCAGGCTATAACACAATATTCTTTCTCCTTCCTTACTCCCACCCTCTTTGTCTGCTAATTACCTCTCTTCCCTCTTCTCCCATCCCATTTCCCTAACCACTAGTCCTTTGAAAAATTTTTTCTCAGAGCTTCCAAAAAAGGAATGGCCCTTCATTCTTTTTATACTAGTAACACTGACACCTTCAGTGGACTGTTTGTTCAATTCTTTGTTTTTATTTTGTTTACCTGCAGAGTATATTTTATTCAACTTCTTTAAAACAGAACAAAATTTAAGAATGCAAATATTAAAGTAAATATATCTTAATTTTAATTTTAAATAAACATCTAACTGATGCATTTCTCATATACAGTCTGACTCATGTGCTTCTGTATCATTTTAATCCAATATGGCATGTTTTATTGTAAATTATGCTTATGTTCTGCATATAAAATATTTCTTGATGTATTTATTTTTACATTCATGAAGGCAAGCATATTTCAGATCCCTTAGTTTTTGGATTACAATTGAAATAGTCAAGAAAATTATTCAAATTTAAACAATCACTTAGATTTGTAGAGGAGACTGAAAATAATGATTAGTAAGTGGAATTTCATTTAGAAGAGGTGTTTAAAAAACTTTAAAGAAAATTTATAAAGAAACAAAAGGCAATACTTTAACTCATATTTTTCTTTGTAGAGAGGAAAAAGAAAAAATGTATTCAGATTTGTACATTTTAAGGTTGATTTTGTAAATGGAATACTTTGTTTTCTTTTTCAAAAGCTATTTTATATTGGAGGATAGCCAGTTAACAATGCTATGATGGTTTCAGGTGCACAGCAGAGTGTCTCAACCATACAAATACATGCATCATTTCTCCCCAATTCCTTTCCCATCCAGACTACCCCATAATATTGATCAGAGTTCTCTGGCCTACACGGTAGGTCCTTGTTTGTTATTTATTTTAAATACAGTAATACGTACTTGACAGCAAGTTATGTGCCCCTAGCAGGTGTGAGACCCTTTGCTTAGTCTAAGGCGATAAACAGTCAGGAAGACACATTTGGTCTTACCCTCAGTCTGTTTAGAGTCTTTGTGGGGATAGGAATGAATAAACAGTCAATTATAATGCAAAGAGACATATTTGGAGCTCAGGGGGATACATGGTCTAACATTGGAACTTACAACCTAGTTGAGAAAAGACACTTGAAATTTAAAGGAAGGCTTGGGCTTCCCAGGTGGGGCTAGTGGTAAAGAACCCACCTGCCAATGCAGGAGACAAAAGAGTTGCAGGTTCAGTCCCTGGTAGGGAAGAGCAACCACTCCAGTCTTCTTGCCTCAAGAATCCCATGGACAAAGGAGCCTGGCGGGCTACAGTCCCTAGGACCACAGGGTCAGACACGACTGAAGCAACTTAGCATGCAAGTAGTGTTGGTTCGCAGTTCAAGGAACCCACTTCCCTGGTGGTTGAGTGGTTAGGACTCTGCACTCCCACTGCAGGGGGCACAGGTTCCATCTCTGGCTGGGGAACCAAGGTCCCACAAGTCATGTGGTGCAGACAAAAAAGAGAGAGTGAGAACCACTTAACGGATGTGGCTAGAGGACTGCTGGCAAGGCGAAGTGAGGTCCAAGATGAAATCTAAAGATGAGAAAACCTAGCCAGATGGAAAGGTGGGAAAGGTAAGGGAACGCCTCCAAGGCAGAGGTACCTGCATGTATGAAGCCCCTGAGCTGTTGGATCAATATTCCAAGAACATGTTTCTATCCAAGCCCTTCGCTTTATGTGAAAAAGGAAAACTGACCATTTTTCTAAGTGCTGTCACACTGTGCTTTTCTGTCTCCTCACCAAAGGCCACTGGAAATATCCTTCCTACCCTGTCCCTTGTCCTCCTCTTCCTGCAAAACACATCTTGGCAATTCATCATGTTTTGCCTTAAAATCTTACATTTAGATAACTCTTTTCAAATATCCTGGATGTGTCTTGTTGATGCTTATAATATATGTACTGTTTCAAATACTCCTTCTCTTCAACTAGATTGCAAGTAGTTCCTTAAGAGTAGTCTCAGATTTTCCATGTCTTTCTTCCTGGCACAGTACTCGGCAAAAGTCAATGCTTACTATTTACTAACTGTTTAGTAACATGGTTTGAGTAAGTAAAGAACAAAATTACCACCCAAAGCTACCTAGTCATCAAAATTCTTGACTATTCTCAAAGGGGAGATGGAAAAGACTAAATTTTTTTGATGTCGCTTCCAGTGGATCTATGTAGGAAGCCACTGTGATAAGAAATTATCTAAGTGTTTTTCGCTCTATAAACACAATAAATTTGGGCTACGAGTTCAAATAGTTGGGTCAACATGACATTAAAGCCATTTTTACTTCAAAAATAATTCTGACCAGGGGTCAAAATATTTATTCCTCTTTCTTAGGAAGCTGCTGACACCTAAATCTCCAATATCCCTAAATTTCCACAGAGGAAAGGAAGATTCTCTTCAATGACCAGTTGAAAAGAAAGACGTACTTGGGATAAGCAGCAGTAAGTTTCCAAAAGACTGATGCCCAGAAGTTAAAAGCAAAATTTCTAGTCAAAATAAAAGGATACATGTAGCACACTCCCTCAGATAAGATTTTCGAGTCAAAGACAGAAACAACTTGAACTTTGAGAAAGATTATTTTCCTCAGGCACCATCAGAGGACTTTGTGCATTTATTCGGTTCAGTGGTTTACAAAGCTGTGGATGCCTTAGAGTTCAAAACAAGTGCCCATTCCCTGTGTGAGCTGCTCAAGGCTCAGAGGCATCATGTTGTTCAGTGGAAAAAGGCACTGAAAATGAAAAAGGACACTAACACACCAGCATACTAGTACTGATTAAAAGATAAGCCTCGTGCTTTTCCACATTTGGGGACTGTCTAGCACTATCAAGGTACCACAGGTGACGATTCGCATTTGCCCAATACAACAAGGTGCACTTAAACAGTCCAAGATTTCCTTTATATTTACTCACACATTTACCCTTTTAGGGAGGGGGTCACTCCAGGTGGCATGCAGCATCTTAGTTCCCCAGCAAGGGACTGAATCCATGCCCCGCCCCCCAGCACAGGGAATGTGGAGTCTTAACCACTGGACAACCAGGGAAGTCCACTGCTTAGGACGTAAAGCAGACTTACTTACGGTGGAAGCTTAGGCTGTCCTATACTACTTACTATTATTACCAAACTGTCCGAGAGGTTTTTAATTTTTTAAATTAACTCAACAAACACATATTAAGCATCAACTAGGTTCCAAGCACTGAACTGGAACAGGGGCAATTAAAGGCAATTTTTGCCTTTGTTGCCGTTGTTTAGTCACCCACTCTTTCATGACCCCGTGGACTGTAGTCCGCCAGTCTCCGCTGTCCATAGGATTTCCCAGGCAAGAATACTGGAGTTGGTTGCCATTTCCTTTTCCAGGGGATCTTCCTGACCCAGGGGTCAAACCCACGTCTCCTACTTGGCAGGAGAATTCTTTACCACTGAGCCACGGGGAAAGCCCTACCTTGCCTTTATAAATTAACAATCTAGTAGTGAGGACAAACAGGTAATAATTTTAATAAACTGTGATAGCTGCCACAATAAAAGCAGGAAGAACACAATGGACTCAAGAGAAGCAAAGAAGAATAGCAATTATCCAACTAAGGTTACACTGCTGAAAGGGATACTAACAGTGCTAACAGCAAAGTAAAAGAGGTTACTACCATTCTTCAACTGCTTTCCTGAAAAACACATTTTAAAACCACTTATTTTTCTATCAGGAACTTAGTGTTTAATTCAACTGCTCACAAGACCCAAAAAGATTTTTAAAAGAGAGAGAATAACAAACTTAACCAGCTCTAGGTAACCTGCTCAACCACCTACTTACCTTTAAAACAAAAGTCAATGCTACTTTGAGTTTACAGGGTTCAAGATCACCCTAAATAACCCAGAGAATCTCAAGTGACTCCTGGTTGCCTATAACCAGAAAAGCAAGAGAAGGCCAAATCAAATCCAAAAGCAACCTCAGACAGAGCTAGAGCTCTTTGTACCCCCGAGTGCCTCCAGTTTTCCTTCTTACCTGCCTTTCCAAGCCACAGTTACCTAAACAGTCTCCCATCCTCTGATCGCTTGCCCTCTAGCCATATAATCAAAGTTCCCCAGATGTTCTCCAGCTCACTAATCAGCTAACTTTTATACAGTCTTGGATGCAATGTAAGTGCTGCCTTAGACTTGTGAAGGAATGAGTTTTTCTATTTCTATTCACTGGATCAAATTATCCTACGTCAATTGCTATTTCCACATCTCCTTCTCCTTCCTGTCCCACCACAAATCTCTGCCCACCCCCTCATCATATTCATCTGTTAAAGCAACAGTGGAAGGAAGATGGTATAGAAGGAAGAGCCTGGATTCTGGAATTAGACATCTCCGATTCAGACTCTGACAATATCAGCTTATTGAGTCACTTAACATCTATGACACCCAGTCTCCCCTCTGTAAAATAAGGATAGTCCCCTGATGCATGGTGGGGGAAACTGAGATATGTGTAAAGTTCCTGGTATGCTTAGGTGCTAGGCACTTAGCATGCAATAAATGCTGGTTTCTTTTCTTTCTTAAGACCCAACTTAAATCCCTGCTAGTCTGAGAAGCCTCTCAACTCCCCTGCCAAGTACTCACCTCTGCTGTAGCGTGGCAGGACTTCCAAAGTCTCTGATGCTTTGACGGTAAGAAAACCTGCAGCTGAGAAACTTTAGACATTACAGAGGAAACCAGATTAGAGAACTAAGGACATCATTAAACCTGAACTGTTTTAAATTCAGTAAAATGAAACAATAATCCAACTTGCTAAACAAAAACAATGTCAAGGACATTTAGACCTTATAATTAGTCATTATAACAACTGTGGTATTATTTTCCAATTACCACTCCCTGCTCATTAGACTTCTGGAGTTTCTCATCCTGTAATTAATAAAGCTGCTTGCAGATTCCTTTGGCTTTGAGGCAAATAATCCAGGTTCTGCCAGAAGGTGTGTTTTTATCTGCCTCCAAGTGTTTGATGCCCATCTGATCCTATAGCTCAGTGCTGTTGACTCCAACTCTTAAATTTCAGCATGATCTCCAAACCAGGGAAGCACACAGATGCTTGAGAAGATAAAAGCTTTAGATATTCTCTGATAAACCACTGTGTGTGTATTGCCAAGTAGGCATTCTGCAATCCCACTTCCAGTACTTGGGTCCATGTGGCTCTCCTGGGTCCATGATAACTTCATGGATAACTTCCAAAGCTTTTTAGCCTCCAACCACCCATAATTGCAGTTCCACAGTCCAAAGTGGAACTCTTTTTCAGCCTCTTCTGTTAACTTCCTCAGGCTTCTTGAACAATTCTAGTCCTGTTCTGTTTTCCCCTTAATTCTCTTTCCTAATACCTTTTTTAATGATATTAAATACTTGACTCCTCCCCATCATCAGTTCCTAAGTAACCAACGACTTGGCTCCTTCTATACAAAAAAGCAAAAAACTAACATTTATGTGCCAGGACCCATTCCATTCTAAACACTTCAAAGGTATTACTCATTTAACATTCATGACAAAATCAGAAGAAAGCTACTATTATTATCCCCATTTTACAGGTGAGCAAACCGAGGCTCAGAATGTCTATAAGAGACAGAGTTGGGATTCAAATTTGCGCCGTGTAGGGGGCCAGCAGCCAACACTTGCTAAATTTCCTTGATTCTTTGCTTAACCTCAGGCCACCCCAGTGTCTATTTTTGGTTCTGTATGAAGTGTGTTTTCAGGTGAAATAAACTCTTGTGAAATCACAGCCTATTTCCTTCTCCTTCTCCCCTTCCTCTTCTTTACATTGTCTGATGTCAAATACCTGCTGCTTGACCACATCCATGTGTCACCACAATTAGGTAGTTTCTCAGGTAGAAATCTCTTCAAGTCATATCCCAAAGAATAGCCCAAAGTCTCCTCCTTCCTTATCCCATCTCTAACTGAGAAATGTACATGCTCTTTGGTGTCTTCAATAAAGGTGTGATACAGAAACATTTAAAACCATTACTCTGAATCAGACCCGAGACTGCTCAGTACAGTATTCTGCTTTCTGACAGAAAAAAAACAAAGGACACTTTGTAAAAGACACCTCCAGGGAGCTCCCTGGTGACCCAGTGGTTACGACTCTATGTTTCCACCACAGGGGACAGGGGTTCAACCCCTGGTCAGGGAACTAAGATCCCAAAAGCTGTGTGGCACACCAAAATTAATAACAATAAAGATATATTTTTTAAAAGACATCTATTGCTGCATGCCACAATTCTTATTGCCTTTTAATGAACTTTAATGGATCCATCACTCACTAATATTTCATGTCTTCAGGAATTAACTAATACTATCAAGGTGAAAACTTTTATAGGTGCTCTATAATGTCTCTAATGAACATGAAAACTAACTTTTGTATCAAGATATATCCTCTACTGGACTCCCCTGGTGACTCAGATGGTAAAGAATCTTCCTGCAATACAGGACACCGGGGTTCAATCCCTGGGTTGGGAAGATCCCCTGGAAAAGGGAATGGCAACCCACTCCAGTATTCTTGCTTGGAGAATCCCATGGAAAGAGGAGTCTGGTGGGCTACAGTTCATGGGATTGCAAAGAGTTGGACATGACTGAGCATCTAACACTTTCACTTTTCATATCCCCTACTTCTTACATGACTCTATGACTCACTGAATAAGTTATGTGTGTGCCATTCAATTACTCAACAAGCACTGATAGAGTTCTGGGATATCATGACAACCAAGACAGATAATATTATTTCTCTCTGGGAGCTTTAACACCAGAATAGGACGTACAATAAACATATCACATTTCACTCCAGATAATAAATGCTGTGAAGAAAACCATACAAAATGATGTATGAGAAAATGAAATGACTGGGCACAGGGGAAAAGAGTTTAGGCTGGGTTATCAAGGAAGACCTCTCTGAGAAGATGGCATTCAGCTAAGACCTGAACACCAAGAGGCAAGCAAGCATGTTCCAGGCACCGAAAAGAGTGAATGCAAAGTCTTCAGGTAGAAAAAAAGACCAAGGCATTCATGCTCTTGGAGAGTTTACCACTGTCTTCATGACTTTATAAAATTTATACATAAATCCTGTCTGTCTTAATTGTTGTGGACTAAAAAATGCAAATCACATCTATAAGATGAGTTTCTTATCCCCCTTATCACCACAATGGCCAAATTTCCAGGACTGTTGTGCCCTGATTCCCTCCAGAGCATTCCTATCAGGACTAGTTGCAGATACCCAGCAATTCCTGTTGATAATTAACACCAACAGACCTTGGAAAACAGATTTTGCAAGTCAGTCAGCCATAAAATACTTACTAAACAAGACTGCAGGAGATTTAGCCCAGGTCTTTGGGAGCTGGGCCATCCATTCCTGCATAACCACCTTGTCCAATCCCTCTCTTGGTCCCCAAGAGCCTAAATAGCTGTGCTGAGTGATAACCTTTCTTGAGCTGTGGGAAACCAGTAGTTAACAACCTAGAATTGTCTTTTTCATTGTGTTTTGCTGAAAAACTGGTAAGACCTCAGGCTTGTTCCTGGTACCAGATTAGTCATTTAGTAAAAATTCTAGTACTTCACTTGAGAAAGAGTTAATTTACAAAAAGATAAACTTTACTGGACATTCCTGATGAGCTGACATCCTAGGCTTTAAAAGCATCATAAAGTTAAAAATCAACCAAATTTCACACAATAATTACATCCTCATTTGTGGAATGGATACACTTTTTTTTTAATTCGATCCATTCATTATTCATACAGATGAATTTATGGGACTTGTCATAACCTATTTTCCCCAAACCTAGTCTGTCTCCACATTCCAAAGGTTTTGAGGAGCTGCCTCATTAGTATCACCTTTGCTATCATCAGGACATGACATTCTCCCTCATTCACACCTTCACTCATTGGTCCACACATCTCTGGAGAACATCCTCTACTGGATATCTGGATGTCTGGAAGACATCCTCTACTTGGATATCGGTAGAAAACCATCACCATCTCTTACTAAGGAAAAAAAAAAATGTTTAATGCCCTGAAATTTTGTGCTTCCCTAAGTGGAGCCATTTTGCCTCTCTCTGTCCTGTAGCTTAGGCTACTTTTCAATCCTAGCAACATTATACCTCGATGGTGATACAATTAACAGAGTATCAAACACAGGAGACCTAAATTCAAGTCTTGTATTTTTTTATTTATTCAAAACATTCTTATTACATATCTGTTAAGTACCAGACTCTGCATCACTTTATTTCTCCCCACTTTGGACAAGTAACTACAGTGCTCTATGCTCCAGTTTTCTTACTTGTACATATCTTTAGAGAGAAGACATTGTACCAGATGCTCTCTAGTCCTTTGCAGTTCTAAATGTCTTTTCTTCTAAATCCATTTCTAACTTCCATATTCTAACTTAATCACACTCATCTCTAAGTAAACTGGCTTTATCATATGGAAATTTGTATTAAAACAAAAGCCAGTACTGGCTATATCTCCAAAGGCATTAATATAATTCCATTGATTGAGAGAGAAAAAAATTAATCAATATTTCTGGAGTTTAGATAATTACTTTCAAGGATAATCAATAAGGAAATTATGCTATATATATTCATAAACAAAAGAAGATTAATATGATATAAATGGCTCACAACCAGTTTCCTCAAGGGAAAAAACAGGTATATAACTAAATACTGAAAATATAAATCAATATGTAAACCACAAAGATGAATAGACAATATAAAAAAACAGGTATACATCTGCATTGCTGGTAATGTTGTATATTCTTTCTAAAACGTAAGTTGACCTCATATATCAAGGGCCATAGAACTGGTTATGAAGATTTATTACAGTAATGGTCCTTTATTATTATATCTTTTGATTTGGGGTTCACTCATGTAATTTTCTTTATCCAGTTAGCTTGCTCTCTTTCCAATCATGCTCCTTGGCCTTAACCATGAAAACACACTTAGGTTAGCCTGATGAGTAGAAAAGAAACACATCGGGGAAAACCAAGCCTTTCCAGCTGGGACCCACAATATGCCTGAGTTAAGGAGCTGTAAGTCTGAGTTTGGAGAAGGCAATGGCATCCCACTCCAGTACTCTTGCCTGGAAAATCCCATGGACGGAGGAGTCTGGTAGGCTGCAGTTCATGGGGTCACTAAGAGTCAGACACAACTGAGCGACTTCATTTTCACTTTTCACTTAAATGCACTGGAGAAGGAAATGGCAACCCACTCCAGTGTTGTTGCCTGGAGAATCCCAGGGACGGGGGAGCCTGGTGGGCTGCTGTCTATGGGGTCCCACACGACTGAAGCAACTTAGCAGCAGCAGCAGCAGCAACAACTCTGAGTTTAAGAATACAAAAATATCCAATTCCCTAAAAGGTAAAATTCACCATTTCTGTATCCAATCAAAACTCACCAAGTATATTAGTTTGCTAAGGTTCGGGTAATAAAGTAACACCAACTGGTTGGCTTAAGTAACAGAAATGTATTGTCTCACAATTCTGAGGCTAGAAATCTGAGATTAAGGTGTTGGCAGAGTTGTTCCTTCTAAGGAATGAAAGGATGTTTCAGGTCTTCTTTCTTGACTTGTAGATGTCCACTTTCTTCCTGTGTTTCTTCACTTGACTAATTATGTATGTGTCTCTAAATTTCCCCATTTTGGAAGAACACCAGTCATATTGGGTTAGGGCTATCCTAATGACTTCTTTCTAACTTGACCAACTTTGTTTTAATCCTATCTCCAAATAAAACCACATTCTGAGGTACTGGGGGTTAGAACTTCAACATATAAGCCAGGGTGGGGAGGGGAGAGGGTGTACACAATTCAATCTATAACACCAAGCATGCAAATAAACAGTAAAATATACACCATACTGGAAAAAGTCAATCAATTGAAATGAAATAATAGGGACAATAGAATTAGTATTTGATAAAGCCATTAGAGAAATTACTAAAAAACTGTATTCCACTTATTCAAGAAGTTAGAAGAAAGTGGTTTGTTACATAGACTTGGAAGATATAAAAGGACTCAACTGAAACTTTTAGAGAGGTAAAAATATAATGTGTGAGATGAAAAATACACTAGAAGGAATTAAAAGCTGATTAAACAAAGTGGAAGTAATAATTACTGAACTTGAAAACATTGCAACAGAAATTATCAAAAGTGGAACTCAGAGGAAAAAAGACTAGGGAAAAAATGAGCAGAGTATCAGTGATCTGTGGGAGAGCTTCAAGCAGTCTAATATCTGGGCAAATAAGCTGCCAAAGGAGAGGTGAAAGAGAAAAAATTACTTAAAGAAATATTTTTTTCCCCAAAATTTCCAAAAGTGATGAAAATAAAGACTACAGAGCCAAGAAACTTAAAAACTCCAAACACAAGAAATATAAATAAAACTATACCAAGTCACGTCATTACCAAATCTCTTGAAACCAATGATAATGAGCAATCTTAAAAAGAAACCAGTGAAAAGACATTGGGTACAGAGAGCCAAAGATAAAAATGACAGCAGACTTCTAGTAAACAACAAAAGCAAGAGACAATGGGACAACATCTGTAAAGCGCCAAAAGACAATAATCTGTCAGCCTGGAATTCTACACTCAGTAAACATAGCTTTCAGAAATGAAGGTGAAATGAAGATTTATTGAGACACACAAAGCTGAACACAGCAAACCTTCCCTACAAGAAATGTTAAAGGGAGTCCTCTGGGCAGAGGAAAACAACACCAAATGGAAATCCAGATCTATCCAAGGAAGGAAGATACCAACTCTGTAACGATGCAGGTTCTAGACAGAAACATCTCTGTTATTTCCTCCCTCCCATCACCACCCAGTCCATGTTTCTCTTAGAAACACAACTGAATGAGGCTTCACTACTCATGTACACTTTATATACACATCCTACATGGTAAACTGTATTTATCCAATAGTCATTCAACAAATATTCATTGAGGCTGTACTATATATTTCAGACAGTGGGGATAAGCTCACTAAAACAGCAAGCCCCCTTAACAAGCTCATTGAGCTCACACTCCAGCATTTGACCTAATTCACAGACATAAGAACAAAGTATAAAAGTCACACTGCAATTTGCTAATGTTGTTTTATTTATGTTTGAATAATTCCCTTCAGACTGCAAAATCTTCAGTTTGATTGTTTCATTTGTCTTTATAATTCAGTAATCCAATACAACAATCCAATTATTCATATGTGGCCTCTATATACTGTCAGTACTGTTAATGACATAGGCCTAGAACATGATGCAATCTAAGCAAAGTAATTCTGTTATTTTTTCATTTCATGAAATCTTTATCATGCTGTTGGAATTGGAGAAAGAAGAAAGGGGGAAAAGGAACAAAGAAGCCATTCACGACTAGAACAAGATTCTATTTCTTTTATAATCTAAATATTTTATAAAATGATGTTCAGATGCTCACCACAGACATACACAGTAATGCAATTAAAATGTAAATAAAAACATACAAATATCTGAAAGCCAAGAGTACCTGGAAGAAGCAAATATACTAGACTTAAGTGCTAGTTTTGTTACTAAAATTATTAATAAACATGGCTTGAAGCTTTTTGACAGCCACGGCAAAAAGAAAACACAACTGGTAAAAATTGTGGTTGGTCTTATGGAGAAAATATTATTAACATACAAATACTCACTGCCTTCTACTTCCTTTTCCCTTGATGTTTTAAAATATTACTTCTCCAAGCCAAGCTTTTGGTAGATGCTACAGAAGTTGAGGGATGTGGAGAAAACAAGATATACACGAGGAAACTCAGGTCTTCTATATCACTATCTGAAGGGAAAATCATGTATTTTGGTACTTTATTATTATGAAAGAAGTTCTTGCCCAGAAAGTAGGTTACTACTACTTTGAGAGCATATGTAAATCGTATCCAATATTTTACACTGGTTAAGTGCCTCACTTACTTTTACCAATGAGTAGTCAAGCAAGTGCTCTTGTGTAAGATTCTGAATATTGAATCACTGGGAGCCAAAACGGTGAAATGCTGAAATCATCATCTTCAAATCATCAATGGCTATTTTTATGTCAGGTTTTCATTTGAGAAGAAAGGAAAAAAGTATATTCTAACCCACTTTCTAGGAGCAGCTATAATCAGCAGCTGCCTTCAGTGATAAAACTCAATAAATTAAACTTCATTTAAAAATCTGTTCAACAGCAACAATAAAAAAGTTATCAATGGAGTTTCATATTTCAAACTTCTGGAAAATAGCTACCACTCATTAGTTTTTATAAATTATGTGATTAGATAAACAAAAAACAATGGAAGAAGTATTATTTTGAAAGAGGATGTTTGTAGCCTACCATTTCTTTTATGGTCTTAATATATAGAAGGAGATGTTATTACAGAAATATCAATCTATCTCTTTTTGCTTTTTTATGTTATTGTCAAATTGTACAGAATGCAAGATGGCACTAAACAAAATGCTTTATTATTTTCTATGTTTCATTCCATTTCATTAAGAAATCTAATCCATTGCTAGAATTTCATTTAGCTTCTTTCTGAGTTCTCTTACCGGCCCCTTTGACAAGTAAATAAATAAGTTACTGGGGAAAGTCCTCACCAGTCATTCATTCCTTAAACTAACATTTACTGGCTCTTCTATGGACCAAACAGGATTCTAGACTGTGTACAAAACAGTACAGTCCCTGCCTTCACAGAGTTTAAATCCTACTGCAGGAAGAAGGACAATCAAATATATAAGTAGAGACTAAGTCCTCAGTGACAAGACTGATAAAGAAAAACAAATCACGGCTAGGGGATGGGAAACGCTGCTGTGGAGGGCTGGCAGGTAGTTTTTTTTAAACTTGCTATTATTCTTTTTAAAATTTTTATTAATTTATTTAACATTTATTTTTGGTCACATTGGGTCTTTGTTGCTGCACACGGGATTTTTCTCTAGTTGAGGCAAGAGGGGGCTACTATTTGTTGCAGGGTTTCTCACTGTGGTGGCGTCTCTTGTTGGGGAGCACAGGCTCTAGGGGGTGTGGGCTTCAGCAGTTGTGGTCCATGGGCTTAGTTTCCCGGCACCATGTGGGATCTCCCCTGACCAGGGATTGAACCTGTGTCCCCTGCATTGGCAGGGGGATTCTTAACCACTGGACTACCAGGGAAGTCCAGCTGGCTGCTTTAAAGTGAGAGAAGAGACTTTCAGAAAGAGTGACATTTGAGCAAAAGTTCAAAGGTGCATGCAGGAAGGAGTCAGGTAAATACCTGCAGAAAGAACATTCTAGACACAAGGAACAGGCTTGACCAGATTATGAAATAGTAAAGAGGCCACCACCACCAGAGCAGAGGTGGTGAGCAGGACAAATCAGGCCAGTGAGAGAAGAGACAGAAGGTCAGGGAGGATCATGGAGGCCATTGTTAGGGCTTCGGTTTTTACTCTGAGTCATAGGGGTTTGAAATAAGGAAAATCATGAAATGACACACATATTTTACATTATCACACTGGCTGTTGTATTCAGCACAGACTACAGAATATTAAGATAAGGCAGGAGTTATAGGAGGCTTCCCAGATAGTACACGTGGTAAAGAACCCGTCTGCCAATGCAGGAGACACAAGAGATGAGGGTTAGATCCCTGAGTTGGGAAGATCCCCTGGAGGAATACCCACTCCATTATCCTTGCCTGGAAAATCCCATGGACAGAGGAGCCTGGTGGGCTACTGTCCATGGGGTCACAAAGAGTCGGACACGACTGAAGCGACTTAGCAAGCACACATGCTTTATAGGAGTCCACTGAAGTGGTCCAGGCAAGAGAGGATGGAGGCTCAGGCCAGGGGTTTGCAGTATCATGGAGAGAGACTCCTTGCAAATGGTTGCCCACACAGCAGTTCTTGCAGATGGGTGCCAGGGACTGACAGTCATATTTTCTCAGAAAAGCCTTTTTTAAATTTAAAAAAAAAATTATTGTCTTTAATAAAAGTATCAGGAAGTTTTGAAAGCCAAATCAACATTTACATGGGAGTGACTAGTAGGAAAAGGCTGCTGCTAGTGGAACTGGAAACACAATACCTCTGTTTCTAAAGATTCATGTTTATTCTTTCAAGCTCTTGTTTGGATAACAAATGGGAAAGCTCATTTGTTTTTACCCTTGCTATGGAAAACGCTTTCTTAATATAGCCAGCTTACTTTCTTGCCTTAGTAAATGCTGCTTACTGAACAAACTTTTAACTCAGCTTCTGATGATTGAAGATTTGCATTACTTTAGTATCCTAAATTTTGTCAGTAATTCATATTTGGATGTAGATGTACATGACACAAGAGACTGGCCTGAATTTATACTGAATCCTAGGATAACACTCTAGAAATGTGATTGTTTGTTTTTTAAATGCCTTGTGTTTGTTTTTTGTTATCATACATTTTTCTCCTAAGAGAAGATTGTAAATGAACTCTGGTTAATGACTTATGGCTAATCAAGATGTGGGGGGGGGGGGTTTCCCCCTCTGATTCCAGCCTTTGAGGGTTACAGAGCATATCATTTTCTGACTCTACAGTTGATTATGAACACACCAAGAAATTACAGAAATTCATCATCTTGTTTGAAAAAGACATATTACTAACCTCAACCATGTTATTCAAAATATAGATCAAAGCCACTCTTCCCATGATAAGTCTGTACTTTCATAACCTACTCTGCTATTCCCTCTCCAGCAACATTTTTTTCTGGACTGACAGGTCTGTTAAACCAGATTTTCAAGGCAAGGGTTATTTACATCCTCTGGTACATTTCAGCAAAATTAATTTGAATTGTCCTCCTTTCTCACCAGCTTCTCAATAAATCTTGCTGGCAGTTTAAACAGAAATATCATTAAGTCAGTCTAGCTTGTGGCAAAAATCACCACTGTTAAGTGTTCTGCCCAGAGTTTGTGTGGTTAAAGGAAAAATGAGGGGAGAGCTTTTCAATATGAATACAACAGAAAATAGAAAATATGTAAAGTTCACAGTATATGGAAAAGAACAAAATCCAAAGGAATGTCACAAACACATCATATTAGCTTTCTAGGGCTGCCATAACAAAGTACCAGAGACTGGATGACTTACCACAAATTTATTTCTGACTGCTCTGGAGGCTAGGGACCTGAGATTAGATCACAAATTGGCCTTAAGTCTGACCACCTAAACAGTGGCAAACAAGATAAGAACACCAAGCAACCATCAGCTTCGGTTGGATGATAAACCCCCAAAAAAGAAGAGGAACTTCTGTAAGTAAAAGAATATAAAATTACAGACAATAATTTGTAGAATCTCTCTCAGGGCCTTGAAGAGTCCCATGCAAGTGAGAGGTTGGAAGCTTAAGCTTAATTAGTTTCAAATTGTATATCTCTCCATGTTACAAGGAAGAAGCTGCCTCAAAATTAAAACTCTTCTGTATTAAAACTTCACTCCCTCATTTCCCTCCCCATCCATCACTCAGGTACTTCCCTCCTTCAGCTCTGGTCTGTCTGTGTTTTGTTCTAAATGGGCTTTCCTGCTACTGCCTTTCTTTGACCTCCAGTCCACTTTGGTTCACGGATGGCAACAGGATGAACAAGTGAGGGGATGCAAAACTGTGGCTGAGCTCAAGAAGTACCCAGGCCACAGAGAGTACTGTCATCTCATTTAGAAAGGAGCATGTTTTTGGTTACTCTCATTCTGACATTAAACAGAGATTACATTTTGAGTAAATTAGAGAGCAAACTCTAGTATTTAACAGATGAGGGCAAGCCACCCCCTCTCATACCATTGAGAAGAGGATATGAAGCTTCCTGGAAATGAGGTGTGCAATTTATATAAAGAACTCAGGGCCTTCTAAGGAAAAGCAACTAAGATTACTCTGTATTTACCCAGAGATTTTAAAGCTATAAAAGCTAATGAGATGGGGACTTCCCTGATGGGTCCAGTGGCTAAGACTCCATGGTCCCAAGGCAGAGGGCCCAGGTTCAAACCCTGGTCAGAAAACTAGATCCCACATGCCACAACTTAAAGATTCCTCATGCCACAGCAAAGATCAAAGAGGCCGCAGCTAAGACCCAATGCAGCCATATTAGCAAATATTTTTTAAAAACATGCTAATGGGATGAACTGCATTGGCCTGCATTGGCTTTGTCCAAGCTGCTGCTGCTGTTAAGTCACTTCAGTCGTGTCCAACTGCGTGCGACCCCATATACGGCAGCCCACCAGGCTCCCCTGTCCCTGGGATTCTCCAGGCAACAACACTGGAGTGGACTGCCATTTCCTTCTCCAATGCATGAGAATGAAAAGTGAAAGAGAAGTTGCTCAGTCGTGTCTGACTCCTAGCGACCCCATGGACTGCAGCCTACCAGGATCTTCCATCCATGGGATTCTCCAGGCAAGAGTACTGGATGAGGTGTGATTGCCTTCTCTAGCTTTTTCCAAGGCTGAATGCCAAAAAAGGCAAAGAGACCAAAGTGATGAGACACCATTACAGTTGACTGAGACTGAATCAGATGACTGGTCCCTGCCCTAAGACAATCAGAGGGGGACACTGGTTCTGGACCTACAAGATGAATGATACCACCTAGACTCCACAGAGACAATACTGATACTGTGAACAGCAGGCAGGGTGAGAGACCAATGTAACTACAGAGCTGTAACTGTCGGGACCCCACATTCTTTACTGCAGAGTATTCAGAGCTGAACATGAAACTGACGATAGCGAAACCTCTTTTACACACTATCCATCCCCCTTTCCCCAGCCCCCTCCTCACACACATCGCTTAGTCTCCACAACATTTCCTGGAAGCACCCCTGAGCCCTTGACTCCAATTCTTCCCACAGGGGCAGTGGTGGTGGCTTTGGTGGCAGTGGCATGTCTGGGATTCCGCCGCATTCCCAGTATCTGGAAACCCTTTAGAAGTCCTACAGTAAGGCAGCTTTTAAGCACAGTGGAAGAGGTCCAGATTTGGCAGACTTCGGTTTGAATTCTAGCTCCAGAATATGAAGCTAGTCATATGCTACCAGTCATAGGATCTTTAGGAATTTGACATGTCTCTGTTTACCTCAATTCCTTCCTCTGTATGCTGAAGTTATTATAAACAAAAGTTGAATGGATTTGTCTAGAATCCAGTATATAGCATGGCGTGTCCTCAGTAAACATTAGTTCTGCCCCTTTGCATCCCCAAAGAGTTCCCTGGTGATATTTAACAAATGGGAAGTTTTAATTTGGAGTATGGAATTAAACGGTGCTCAAAACAAGCCTTCTTGTTATCACCATCACCTGGACATCACTATTGTAATCCCGCAGACCAACATAAGAATATACAGAGAATAAAAAGACTGATCATAAATTGGCCTTAAGTTTGATCACTATATAAACAGTGAGGAACAAGATAAGAACATTACTCATCACTCAGCTTGGATGATAAACCCCCCAAAATGTAGATATGCTGATGATGCAGATAAAGAACAAAATGCATATGAAACCAAATGACTAGAACCTGACATAACTTGCTTTGGAGCAAGCAGAAAAGCAAGCAAGCAAATCAACTTCAAGAAACTTCCCTGGCAAACCCCACCTCAAATTGATCACTTACTGTGAATTCTCTCCACTTTTAAGTACATAGGTCTGCCTGCCTCACCCTACACTTATCTCTAACCATACATCTTTTTATGTTTCAAGTTTTTAATCTCTTTAGATTTATTGTCAATTCCACCTGGGAGGAAATCATAGCTTCTATTTCTTTTGTATACTCCTCTTGGGTAGGAACACAGAAATTTTAAAAAACAAACAAACAAAAGCAAAAAGAAAGGGAGGGAAGAAGCAGCGAGGAAAAAAGGAGAATGAAGAAAGCAAAAAGGAACGCCAGCTTCAAAAAAAAAGACTGAACTCTGTGGTGAAGCATCCTGTGGTGAAATATCCCCACATTAGGAACCCTGGCAGTCTGCAAACTGTTTGCTCCTGGCTGTTCTGTTGAACTGGAGGCGTCCATCTTCTTGTAATAAATGCTTGTTGGAGAATTCAGCATAAGGAACCACCTGCCATTCTTGATTTAAATCATCAACAATAGGCAAAGAACTCATTTATAGACCATATTGGTCATTAGTGACTAATTAAATGTGGAAAACAAAGGCAATACTTTCCAACAGCTGTTTCAGACAGCCAAGACAGCAAAAATTACTGCATGGGTCTCTGGACTCAAATACAGGCATTTTCCTATGATGACAGCACCTAAAACACGAAGTAAGCACCATTGGCAGAAGAACTTGAAAATGAGCAATACTGGAGTCCCCTCCAACCTACTCACCATGATGGAGGGGGATATTTACACCTGCCCAAGCATACTGCCATCAAGAAGTGACCCCTCCCACCTCCCTGAATTCCCTTTGTGTTTTACAGCACTCACAAGGTTCTGCAATGGATTATCATTCTATGTATGTATGTTTTTGGCTGTGCTAGGTCTTAGCTGTGGCACGTGGGATCTCTTTCCCTGACCAGGAATTGAACCCAGGCCCCTTGCATTTGTCATGTGGAGTCTTAAACACTGGATGACCAGGGAAGTCCCAGATTATCACCCTTTGGATTCATGTCTTTTTATTTCTACTATCTGTAGATTCTTTAAAGCAATAACTGTGCCACATTCAACTCAAACTTTATATAAGACTAAGATTAGAAGTCTTTTACTGAGCCTACAATGAAAAAACATTGTTATCAATTAATGAAATCCTCATTGTCTTTTGCTTGAAATTTATTATCAATTGCTTCATCTGGGCTCGAGTCCCTAAATCCAGTATCTATGGACTTTATTAGATAAACACAAGATAGCATGGTCAAATAGCAGAAACATGAGTAGGAGGTCAAGAAACAGAGTCTAATTCTGGTGCTTTTCCTAAATACAAAGTAAGAATTCCCTGGCAGTCCAGTCCAGTGGAATTCCACTGCAGGGAGCACAGTTTCTATCCTTGGTCAGGGAACTAAGATTCTGAATGCTGAGCAGTGTGGCAAAAAAAAAAAAAAAGTGAACTTTGATAAGTCACATACCTTTTCTATACTTCGATTACTTCATGTATAAAACAAAGGAAAAGAATATCCACCCAGCAAAGAAAAAGAGAAGGGAAGGGAGGAGATTTATTGGTGCCTATTACATGCTGGACAGAACCTGGGTTAGGTAAACCTCCCTATGCAAGTCTCATAACAACTGATGCATCAGTTTCCCAGCTTCACAGATAAACAGAGACTCAAGAATAATAATCAGCAAAAAGTCAGTCAACTAGTAATTGGCAGAATGAAAATACAGACTCTGAGAATCTAACTCCAAAGCCCTCAGGTCAAGCCATTCGACACAGCGCAAGCCACTGAGCTGGCACCTGATGGTTCCCAAGGAGAAGTGCATGCACGCTCAGTCGTGTCCAGCTCTCTGCAACCCCATGGACTGTAGCCCACCAGGCTCCTCTGTCCATGGCGTATCCCAGATGAAAATACTAGAGTGGGTTGTCACTTCCTCCTCTAGGAGATCTTCCCAATCCAGAGACAGAAACTTCCTCTCCTGAGTCTCCTGCATTGGCAGGCGGACTCTTTACCACTTGAGCCATCAGGGGAACCCTACCAAGGATACAGAGGTGAACTAAACAGAAAGCAAAATGTCTATGAGAGGATGAAAGCACATAAATAACTGTTGCAGAGTATGCAAGTAGAATTCCTTCTTTCCACCCTGCTCCTTTTCAAGAGACTGTGAAAAAAAAGTTACGTAGATGTCAAAAGATGTATTTTTACTCACCTATGTCTAATATTGTAGTTCTTACACTAGGAAATACACTTTAAATAAATAATTCTTGGTTTCTGTCCACAAGGAGCTTATAATCTTATTAAAGAAAATATCAGTGCTTCACTTATCTATGAAATTCAGTCACATGGAACCATATAGTCCATTAAAATAACAGACAAAATTGATATTTCTAATTTTGCTTTTGAGCTTGACAACTATTGCAATGAATACCAGTGTCTTTGCAGTGAAATAAACACAATGTTGTCATACATGAGAGGCTTCAACTTTCTGAATGTTAAGTCAACTAACCATAATTACTGTGCTTCTCTTTGTAGCCTTCCAGAACTGACTTCCACCCTCAACATCCTCTTATGTCTTTGGTTGACAATGGTATTTAAGGCAAGAACTATTAAAGATGAGGGCTTAGTCATGTCACAAGTTACTCAGTTTTCCTGGGTCTCTCCCATGTATATATGTTATTTAACTTTTGTTTGATTTTCTCCTAATCAATAAATAAATAGCTTTTAAAAGAGAAAAAAGAAGGAATGAAACTCAAGTAACCTATGAAAAAAAGTTAGCTATAAAGATATATAAAATATATATTAATTGGAATCCTAGAATAAAAGTAGGAGAAAAGATAATAACCTCCAGGCTTCAGTAGGTTTGTTAAAGGAAATATTCTGCCATCCATATTCTGGCTTTGACTATATATTCCTCTATAATTAAAACCACTTTTTGATTAAACAATACTGTAAAATTGTAATGGCACTTCTCACTTGAAGCAGTAATATTAACTTTTATTCATAATATCTTCTTCCTTGTGTACCCAAGAATTATGAATACTACATATGAAATCAAAACACAAAAATACATAAAGTAAATTTCAAAAGAAAGTCAATCCAAAAAATATGGGAGCATTAACTAATAATTATGAAGGAAAAGAGTTGTGGAAGGATGTTTTGTATTAGTTTTCCTTCAGTAGCCTTTATTTTTATATCATTAAGGTCTTTAACAAGTAGAATTTTGTTGAATTTCTTATTTACTGTTGAAATAGTTTTTAAAGCATGTATATATAACCCATAGGCTTAAATTCAGTGAATCAGTTATTATACATTAATATTTATTGTCTTATAACTGTGCACTTTAAAAACACTTCTTCCTATTGCACATCAAAGGATTGAATTTTTTATCCTTCTATACAAAATAAGACCTACTGATTATTTCTTTGTTTAAACAAGAATTTGGAGAAAAAGCCCCCCAAAACAGCAGGTAGAAATATACCACCAACATTTTTTTTTAAAGTAAAACATAAATACCTCTCTCTTTTGAAAAACAGAATTTTATGACTAGCACAGTGAGTTCATCTAATATTCCATAGTTGACTTATAAAGCAAATATTCTCTCTAAGACTGCCTTGAAATCTCCTCAGATATCTATAAACCCCTAAGTTAAGAAGAATTTACTATGAGATGAATACTTCCATATTTTGGTGATTGTTTAGGAAAGTTCATTGCTTAGTGGAAGGAATCACAAAAGAATGGGGCTAGGATTCTCAGGGACTGAGCTGAAAAAGTTCAAACACAAGAGGATGTAAAGACTCTAAGGTGCTTCATCTTTTGCCAAGAGAGCCATTTACATGTGGGCTTCAAATGCTACCAGGTAGAGTTAGGTACTGTCTCTCTTCCTACTTAATCCACCTTATTCTCAATTATTTAGAGACGAGAAGTCTCATGGGAGTAAAAAGCCTAGAACCCATATTCCCTCCACTGAAAATAACAAGGCTTAAACTAAGAGAGGCCAGCACATCAGTATGAAGACAGGAAAAGAGGCACTCCATGTGTAAATTCACCAGGGGTTGAGGGTTTCATGGTCTGTGGGGGCAGTGGCATGGTCATGGGATGTGGCAGTTGCCAGAACTTGTCAAAAACTGTCGTCTATATAAGTGCCTTGAGAAAGTGTCTGTATAAACCGAAAGAGCTATTGTATTAAAGTGTTCATTAGTGGCCCAAATACTATTATTTGGGGATTCTTCTGACTAAGTCTTAGGGCTTCCCTAATAGCTCAGTTGGTAAATAATCTGCCTGCAATGCAGGAGACCCTGGTTCAATTCCTGGGTCGGGAAGATCTGCTAGAGAAGGCACTGGCTACCCACTCCAGTATTCTTGGGCTTCCCTTGTGGGCTTCCATGGACAATATAGTCCATGGGGTCACAAAGAGTCAGACATGCCTGAGTAACTTTCACCTTTCTGACTAAGTCTAGTGCTGAAGGGGAATATGACCTTTTTCTCACCCAGGACACCTGGGCAAGTCTACATTAGAGTCAGATGGAATCATGGAAGCAAATGAGATTTCAGGACCTGCAGATGGGTTAATTCACTAAGAAACATTCACTAACTTCCTGTCCTACCCCCATCAGCAAGGTAGTAGCAAAGAAGCATTAAAAGCATTAATTCTTGACCACAATGTGCATCAAAGGGAACCTTACAAATACTTAGAGCAGGTAATTTTCAAAAAAAGATGAAACGCTCCTGCAAATAAAAAGGATTGGAGCCATGGTAACTGTATAATAAATAGCAGCTAAGTGTTATTGATCCCTTTTTATAAAGCAAGCATGGTGCTCCACATATATCATTTAACCCTCAAACCAAGCCTATGAAAGAGGTACATAACTATCTCCATCCAACAGATGAGAAAAATTAGGCTGAACCAAGATCACACAGCTGGCAACAATCAGATTCCAGAAACCAGGCATTCAATTTGTGCTGTCCACTACAGTAACCACTAGTCCCAAGTGACCATTTAGAGTTTAATTAAAATTAAATAAAGTTAAATTTTCATTTTCCCAGTTGCACTAACTACAGTTTAAGTGTCATTGGTCACATATGGCTAGCGACTACTGTATCAGGGAGTACCAGATGCAGAACATTCCCATCACTGCAGAAAAATCTATTTGACAGTGCTATTGGAACTAGTACACAAGTCTCAGGAAGGTTAAAGACACGAAGTAACTTAAAAATACACACACACACACACGTTCCCCTCATAGCTCTCTAGTGGTTTTACTGAGATGAGCATCATCTCAGCCAAGCATAACAGGAGAGAAAAAGAACAAAACAAGAGTCAACAGTATCACCACTGGGAATCAAGGAGGAACTTGAAATGGTGGGAAATCACATAACAGTAGTCCCCAGTCTTTCCAGCACCAGGGGCTGGGTTTCGGGGAAGATGATTTTTCCACAGACCAGAGAAGGGGGGTTGCTTGGGGATGATTCAAGCACATTACATTTGTTGTGCACTTCATTTCTTTTATTATTACATCAGCTCCACTGCAGATCATCAGGCATTAGGTCCGGAGGTTGGGGACTCCTGACATAAGGCATTGAAGAGACTTCTGTGTGAATAACTTAAGAACTCCATAAGATCAAGCTGCCTCCTTACTTTCACATATTAAAGGGGGGAACCCTCTGATGAAGAAAGGCATAGGCATCCAAGTCACAATACAAAGTGACCCATTTTACTCACAAGCTGAGAAGCTGGCATCCCATCAGCTACACAGATAGCATGCTGTTACTGTTGTTGTTTAGTCATGCAGTTATCTCCTGTTTGACCACTTCCAATTTGCCTTGATTCATGGACCTAACATTCCAGGTTCCTATGCAATATTGCTCTTTACAACATTGGACCTTGGTTCTATCACCAGTCACATCCACAACTGGGCATTGATTTTGTTTTGGCTCCATCCTTTCATTCTTTCTGGAATTATTTTTCCACTGATCTCCAGTAGCGTATTGGGCACCTATTGACCTGGGGAGTTCATCTTTTAGTTTCCTATCTTTTTGTCTTTTCATACTGTTCATGGGGTTCTCAAGGCAAGAATACTGAAGTGGGTTTGCCATTCCCTTCTCCAGTGGACCACATTCTGTCAGACCTCTCCATCATGACCCCACACGGCATGGCTTAGCTTCATTGAGTTAGACAAGGCTGTGGTCCATGTGATCAGATCGGCTAGTTTTCTGTGATGATGGTTCTAGTATGTCTGCCCTCTGATGCCCTTTCGCAACACTTATGCTCTTGCTTGGGTTTCTCCTACCTTGGACGTCGGGTATCTCTTCACAGCTTCTCCAGCAAAGTGCAGCCACTGCTCATTACCTTGGACGACAGGTATCTCCTCACAGCTGCCCCTCCTGACCTTGATCGTGGGGTAGCTCCTCTCGGCCCTCCTGCGACCGTGCAGCTGCCACTCCCTGGGCGTGGGGTAGCTCATGTCGGCCTCCACCCCTGACCTCGGGTGTGAGGTAGCTCCTCTCGGCCGCACTTCTGGGTTTCTCTTACCTTGGACGCTGGGTATCTCCTCACAGCCGCCCCTCCTGACCTTGATCGTGTGGTATCTCCTCTCGGCCTCCGCTCCTGATCTCGGGTGTGACGTAGCTCCTCTCCACTGCACTTCTGGGTTTCTCTTACCTTGGACGCGGGGTCTCTCCTCACAGCTGCTCCAGCAAAGCGCAGCTGCCAACCCCGACCTCCTGCTGGTTTTAGAAAAGGCAGAGGAACCAGAGATCAAATTGCCAACATCTGCTGGATCATTGAAAAAGCAAGAGAGTTCCAGAAAACATCTGCTTCTGGTTTATTGACTAAAAGCCTTTGACTGTGTGGATCACAATAAACTGTGGAAAATTCTTAAAGAGATGGGAATACCAGACCATCTGACCTATCTCTTGAGAAACCTGTATGCAGGTCAGGAAGCAACAGTTAGAACTGGACATGGAACAGACTGGTTCCAAATAGGAAAAGGAGTACATCAAGGCTGTGTATTGTCACCCTGCTTATTTAACTTATATGCAGAGTACATCATGAGAAATGCTGGGCTGGAAGAAGCACAAGCTGGAATCAAGATTGCTGGGAGAAATAACAATAACCTCAGATATGCAGACAATACCACCCTTATGGCAGAAAGTAAAGAGGAATTAAAAAGTGAAAGAGGAGAGTCAAAAAGTTGGCCTAAGGCTCAACATTAAGAAGACTAAGATCATGGCATCTGGTCCCATCACCTCATGGAAAATAGATGGGGGAACAGTGGAAACAGTGTCAGACTTTATTTTGGGGGCTTCAAAATCACTGTAGATGGTGATTGCAGCCATGAAATCAAAAGATGCTTACTCCTTGGAAGGAAAGTTATGGCCAACCTAGATATCATATTGAAAAGCAGAGACACTACTTTGCCAACAAAGGTTTGTCTAGTGAAGGCTATGGTTTTTCCAGTAGTCATGTATGGATGTGAGAGTTAGACAGTGAAAAAAGCTGAGTGCCGAAGAATTGATGCTTTTGAACTGTGGTGTTGGAGAAGACTCTTGAGAGTCCCCTGGACTGCAAGGAGATCCAACCAGTCCATCCTAAAGGAGATCAGTCCTGGGTGTTCATTGGAAGGACAAATGTTGAAGCTGAAACTCCAATCCTTTGGCCACCTCATGGGAAGAGTTGACTCATTGGAAAAGACCCTGATGCTGGGAAGGATTGGGGGCAGATGGAGAAGGGGATGACAGAGGATGAGATGTCTGGATGGCATCACTGACTCAATGGATATGGGTTTGGGTAGACTCCGGGAGTTGGTGATGGACAGGGAGGCCTGGCGTGCTGCAGTTCATGGGGTCACAAAGAGTCGGACACGACTGAGCGACTGAACTGAACTGAACTGAACTGAAGTCACTCAGTCGTATCTGACTCTTTGCCACCCCATGGACTGTAGCCCACTAGGCTCTTCTGTCCATGGGGTTTCCCAGGCAAGAATACTGGAGCGGGTTACCATTTCCTTCTCCAGGGGATCATCCCAACCCGGAGATCAAGCCCATGGCTCCTGCCAAGTCTCCTGCGTTGGCAGGCAGATTCTTTACTACTGAGCTACCTGGGAAGCCCATACAAGCAGCATTCTTGTTGTTCTTGTTCAGTCATTGTCCAACAATTTTTGAGTGCATGCACTGCAGCACACCAGGCTTCCCTGTCCTTCACCATCTCTCAGAGTTTGCTCTAACTCATGTCCATTGAGTTGGTGATGCTATCTGCCCATTTCATCCTCTGCCGCCCTTTTCTCCTTTTGCATTCAATCTTTTCCAGTATCAGGGTATTTTCCAATGAGTCAGCTCTTTCCCTCAGGTGGCTAAAGTATTGGAGCTTCAGCTTCAGTCTTTCCAATGACTATTCAGCTTTGATTTCCTTTAGGATTGACAAGTTTGATCTCCTTGTTATCCAAGGGACTCTCAAGAGTCTTCTAAAGCATCACAATTTGAAAACATTAATTCTTTGGCATCCTGTCTTCTTTATGGTCCAGCTTTCGCATCTGTACATGATTACTGGAAAAAACATACCTTTGGCTATACGGACCTTTGTTAGTAAAGTCATGTCTTTGCTTTTTAATATGCTGTCTAGGTTTGTCATAGTTTTCTTCCAAGGAGCAAGCGTCTTTTAATTAGGTGACTGCTGTCACTGTCTGCAGTGATTTTGGAGCCCAAGAAAATAAAATCTGTCATTGCTTCTACTTTTTTCCTTTCTATTTGCCATGAAGAGATGGGACCATATGTCATGATCTTCATTTTCTGAATGCTGAGTTTTAAGCCAGGTTTTCACTCTCCTCTTTCACCCTCATGAAGAGGTTCACAGACATATCATATGTGACCAGTAGAGTTTGAGAAGATACAGTGCTCCCAAAACTTTCAGAAAAATTCTAAAACTTCTCTTAGAATAGTGATTGTGATAAGAAATCATAGTTAATGTTAAGACCTGGAATTTTTAATGCAATTTTTCTCTTAGTTCTGAAAAATATATATCAGAATGTTTCAAGTAAAAGTCTAATGCACTTGCTCAGCATAATTCTCTCAATAGCAGGAGTGCCATATTCTGTTGCTGAATTGATGTTTCTTTAGAATTCATATTTATGCCAAATGACAGATTATATAATACAGACCTAGTTTAAAAATCTATCGCAAGTTGCAACAAGTAAAATTTTAAAACTGTTTCTATTTTAAGGATAAAATTAACCAGCACTGGAACACATACCCAATCAGAAACAGTCTCTGATTTAACAAAAATAGAAAAATCCTTTTGTTGAGCAGAATTTTGCTTTTCTCCCAGCAATTTTTATCAAAAGTTTGATGACAAAAGGTTTTCTTGTGTCACATGAAAGATAATTTTGCTTTTTAAATCAACAAACTTGATCCTACCTCTCTCCCCCGCCAAATCATAAGATAGGAGGCTGGTAAATTAACACCGCACAAAGTTTACATGGAGAAACATCTCCCTGTCTTGGCTGTCTAGCTGCCCTCTTCCCCAGAGCTAATCCTTTTTGCAGTTTCTGATATATCATTCCCAAGACACTTTACACAGACACAGGCATAGCTGTATATGTCATTTCTAAAAACAGAAATGAAAACATCACAGTAACAATTGTTTCAGGCAAAAATCAATGGATGCTCAAGTTAGCAGACAAGAAAATGTAAGTAACAGGATACTCACATAGTCTCAAATTAACTTCCCATAAGATACTTATTAATTAGAAGAGGAAAATATAGTAACTTGATCATGGAGAATTCTGCAAGACACTGCCTTAACCAAGCAATCAAGTTGACACATCTAGCAAAGAGAGGTGTCCTCAATATGCAATATGCACTATGAATTACACAACACCACTTCTACAAGAGTTTGGCCAGAAAAACTGAAACCCAAGTCAAATCATAAGAAAACATTGGAAAGACCCAGTTGAGGAACACTCTACAAAATATCTGATGAATCCTCTTCAAAAGGATCACAGTCATGAAAGGCAAAGACTGATGAACTGGAGGTGCCAATCCAGATCAAAGTACACTAAAGGATATTAGTGGAACAATGGCAAAAAAATTGCAAAAAGTCTGCAGTTTAGTTAATAGGATTACATCAGTGTTCATTTCCTAGTTTTGATCATTGTACTACAGTTACATAAGGTATTAACTCTGGGGAAAAATAGGTGAAGAATAAACAGGAATTCTAGTGATACTTTTACAAATGTTGGTAAATATAAAATTATTTCAAAATGAAAAGTAAATTTTTAATTAAAAACACAAATCATAGGTTTCTGTATATACTATTCTTCATCTTTCACTCTTCACTTAAAATATGTCTTGAAGATTACACCATGTATACATACATATCATATACACATATATATAGCTACTGCATTTTAATGGAATGTTTCTGGTAACCCACTCCAGTACTCCTGCCTGGAAAATCCCATGGATGGAGAAGCCTAATAGGCTACATACAGTCCATGGGGTCTCACAGAGTCAGACACGACTGACCAACTTCACTTTCATTTTATAGATTTATATTTGACCAGTTCCTTATTAATGAGTACTCGGGCAATTTCCTAGCATTTGCAGTTATTCTTTTATGTAAGACTTTCTATACACATAGTTATCAAATCCAGATTTGAGAAAAATAACATGTTATTTGCTGATACTATAAATTCTCAGTGTTACTGTTAAATGGAACTGATTTTTAATATTGTCTTGTATATTGAACATCTTTCCCTTCTTTTCTGAATTATTTAATTTGGGAGAATAGAAAAGCCAAAGTATTACAAAATTTACCAATTAAGACACTTTAAACAAAATAAGATGAAATTAAATTGTAAATCGGAAATTCAAATGAACCTATCTTCTCAATTAGGACTCTAACCAAATTGTTGGTGTACAAATTAGGTGTTGCAAAGATCTGTATCCTGAAAACCTAAGAGCTTAAGATAAGCTCAATAATTAAAAGGATCTACATACACTCCAAATGTTGTAACAAAATACTAAAATGTACCAGAAAAAAAAATGATTGTACTGATAATCTGAAAACCCTGAATGTCATAGAATAACCTTGCTTACTTTGCATTTACCACTTTAACTTACTTTAGCAACTAGACAAGCAAGCCATTCTAATTCCAAATTTGCGGTAAAGAAATTATAACTTTTTGTTCTTATAATTCTTTTTCTCTGAAAGTCTTCTATATGTTTTTTAAATATGGTCTTTCTCATCCATCAAAGGAAGTGATTGAATCAGATATTTTAAGACCTCTTCTAGCTCTAAATTCAGCTGTAGAATACTCCAAGTGAAATCATAAGGTACAATGATACATGCAAATCCTCAGGGAAAGAGGTTCAAAAAGAGTTGAGAAAAGGAGGGGGAGGGGAGGAATGGACCAGTTACTACAAATTATATCATATTCCCAAGACTCCCTAGACCTCAGGCCTGGAACCCGATTTAGGTCTCAGAGAGAACTGCCCCAGCCTTTCTGGAAAGTGGAGGTGGAAAGAGAGACTGGGGGGACCATTTTTCCAGTGGAGAGAGAGAAGTGCCTGAGCTGTATCTGGGATCTTGTGATTATTACTGAATGATATTGAATGATTTAAGATTAAAAAACTGCATCATATCATTGTTAAACATATAACTCTGACCTTGGATAAGTCACTTAAATGCTTTGAATCTGTTTTCTCATCTATAAGAGTACTTCCTTTATAGGTTGTTGTGGTGATAAATGACACTGTTACTGTTGTTGTGTGGTCACTAAATCGTGTCCGACTCTTCTGCGCCTCAGTGGACTGTAGCGCCAGGCTCCTCGGTCCATGGGATTTCCCAGGCAAGATAGAGTGGATTGCCATTTCTTTCTCCAGGGGATCTTCCTGACCCAGGGATTGAAACCGAGTCTCCTGCATTGTCAGGAAAATTCTTTACCACTGAACCACCAGGGAAGTCCCTGATAAATGACATAAAACAGTATAAAACCACTTCTACATTATTGTTATGATAGTGGTTATTCTTATCATTGGGTCACTGGCCTAAAAACTGATTCAAGACCTTTAATACAGAGAATTGTAATACTAAACAAGCCATTAACCACTAATGCATTAACAAGCCATTAATTAAGAGCTGTAATAATTGATGAACAATAGAAGCCTTTTCATCAGCATAAATTACAAAGCCAGGAATCAGCAACAATAAGCAAAGAAGGAGACAGATGGCCTTTGAGTCCCACTAATGAAACCAGATATTGATTTGAAGGTCAAATGCCATTATTCTCATAATTCTTTCTCTTTTAAAGTCTTCTATATATTCTTATCATTAAAACAGCATCTATAGAGCACTATGCTGGCTGTTTCACAAAGCAAACAACTCGTTTCATATCTTTAGCTTATAACAAACCAAGAATAAATACAACAAATCAATAAATATTTGAGTTTTCTTCTGAAGATCATGTAAATGGAGCATTGGATGAGGTACAGAATTGCTACTAGGGATTCTTTATTTTTTCACAGAGAGCTTAACAAGAAATGATGAGATATTAGGAATCATCTGAAGGAAGAGTTAGAATGCTATATTGGTTTCCTATGGTTGCTGTAAAAAGTACCACAAACAAGGCAGTTTAAAACAACAGAAATTTACTCGCTCACAGTTCTGATGATCAGAAGTTCAAAATTATTATTACTTGAGCAAAATCTCCCCTAGAGCCCTCCAGAGATTCTAGAGGAGAACCTGTCCTTGCCTGTTCAGCTTCCTGTGGCTGCTGGCATTTCTTGGTCAGCGGTTGCATCCCTCCTCTCTGTCTGTGTTCACACTGCCCTCTCCTTGTCTGGCTCACATCTCCCTCTCTCTTATAAGGACACTTCTGATCAGATTTAGGGCCCACATAAATAATTTAAAAACTCACATTTCAAGATCTTTTATTTTATCACATCTTCAAAGACCCTTTTTCCATCTATGGTAACATATGCAGTTTCTAGAGATTAGGATCTTCTTTCTTTGGGGGTCCCCATTCAGTTAACTCACACAATTCTTACATTTGGGGGAGAGCAGTGTTCAAAAAGCTTCCCAGGTAGTAAAGAACCTGACTGCCAATGCAGGAGACATAATAGACACCGGTTGGAGACCTGGGTCAGAAAGATCCCCTGGAGAAGGGCATGGCAACCCACTCCAGTATTCTTGCCTGGAGAATCCCATGGACAGAGGAGCGTGGGGGTCTACAATCCATAGGGTCGCAAAGAGTGGGCCATGACTGAAGCTACTTAGCATGTACGCTAGTGTTCCAGAAAGCTTGCAGTTGAAGTAAGGCATGCACTGGATGGGAGGGGAGTTTGGGGGAGAATAAATACATGTATACATATGGCTGAGTCGCTTCACTGCTCACTTGAAATTATCACAACACTGTTAATCGGATAAACCCCAATATAAAATTAAAAGTTTTTTTTTTTTAAGTAAGGTATGCAGAGTTTGTCACAGACACAGGAACAAAATGTTTGTTTTTGTTGCTCTTGTCTGTCAGCTTTTCTGACTGAGAGCCTGAAACAGGATACACTGAGAGGTAAAATCCAACCAGCAGAGAATCTGGAAGAGTGTGGTCACAGGAAAGCCCAGAGACAAGAGATCCCAGGTTCAGCAGGATCCTGGGCTGGAAACCAATAGTACTTCCCCAAATCTGCCTATGGGTTTTGTTGGGTCTTCCACATCAGTGATCTTAGCCTCTCCACCAGGAGCCCCAGGACTCACGTGGAATCAGAGGCTCAAACAGAGACAGTCATGACCACACACTCATCTGCAGCTCAGTTACTAGACAGCCCTTTCTGTTCACAATTCTGTTGCATTTTCATCTTGCTCTATTCTTTCTAACAGATGATCTGCTCTTTCTCTTTGTTTTATTCAATCAAACTCAGTGTATAGAAGTACTTGATAGTAACACTTGACATGAGGCATGTGAGATCCTAGTTTCTCAACCAGGGATCAAATCCACATCCCTCACCTTGGAAGGAACCAGTCTTAACCACTGGACCACCAGGGAAGAATGAAAAGCTCTTTCTTTTCATTGCTAAGAAATATTTAGATTAAAATAAACCCTCTATAGTCATCACCTAAGTTTCGACTTCAGTTTAATACTTGTCTCAATACCAATTTTTACATTCCTGGTCTTAATAAAATGTATTGAGGGGTAAATAGAATGACAAAGACAAACAGCTTTGTTCCCCTCTTTTACCCTTTGAATGAAACTAAATGGGACTAAGCAATTTTCTAGGAAGCTAATGAATTTAATTTCTTTTTATCACTGTCACTTGGGTGCTGGATCATACCCTCCATGTGACAGCCTGAGCACACCCAGCAATCCTGGTTATAAGAGATTGATGGCTCTCTAGGAAATACAAGGGGCCTGTCCCAGGGGATGCTTCAGAGGAGCAACCAGGCATGGCTTTAGTTTTTCTCCTATAATGCACTCCAGCATGGTGCATAATCCCTGGGTCCTACATCAATCCCTAGCTCCAAGATTCATCATTCATGTGAATTGCTCCAGAGGGATTCTTTTGAGGGTTAAATCAGACAATACAGGTTTTATCTATCAGTTTAGCTGGGCTACAGTGTCCAGTTATTCAAGCAAACAATCTAAATGGTGCTCTAAATGTCATTTTGTAGATATGATTAAAGTCTATATGTGCTTGCATCCTCAGTTGATTCAGTCATGCCCAACTTTTTTTGCAACCCTATGGACCATAGCCCGCCAGGCTCCTCTGTCAATGGGATTCTCTAGGCAATAATACTGGAGTGAGTTGCTGTGCCCTCCTCCAGGGGATCTTTCCATCCCAGGGATCCAAATTGCATCTCCTGCAGTTCCTGCATTGCAGGCAGCAGTCTTTACTGCTGAGCCTCCAGGGAAGCCCTGAAGAAAGTCCATAACCAAGTGATTTTAAGAAAAGGAGATTATCCTTAAGAATTTGAATGAGCCTGATTTAATCAGTTGAAAGGCCTTAAGAGGGGAGCTGAGTCATCTCAGAGAGGAAGAAATCCTGTTTGTGGAATGCAGCTTCAGCTTATGCGCAAATTGCAGCTTGTCCTTCCTGACAACCCAGCCTATGGACCCCCACAATCGCATATGGCAATTCCTCAAGACAAATCTCTTAATAGATAACTCCTACTGTGTCTCTGGTTGAACCCTAACTGATACAACATGTAAAACTATGGAATAGGGACTGACACATAGTAAGGCTCAGAAAGATTTTGTTACTATTTTTATTGTTGGTGGTGGTGGTAGTGAAGGTGGTAGACTTGTTACATAACAAACTTCTGGAATTTCCCAACATCTCCAGTTTCCAATATGATGTCTCAATGGTCCCAATAAGTACATTATTTTTTAGTCAGATCATGTGACTCAATGCTGGGTTCAAAAAAATGCAGCTACTAAAATACTCCATCTACACTATTTTATAACAACTGTAAATGGAGTGTAACCTTTAAAAATTGTATAAAAAATTCCATCTAACCCTATTTTTGTCAGTATTAAGCCTACTGAAGTGTTAGTCGCAGTCATGTGCAGCTCTTTGCAACTCCATGGACTGTAGCCAGCCAGGCTTCTATGTCTCCAGGATTCTCCAGGCAAGAATACTGGAGTGGGTTGCCATTTCCTTCTCCAGGAGATCTTCCCAACCCAGGAAATGAACCTGAATTTCCTGCATTGCAGGCAGATTCTTTACTGTCTGAGCCACCAAGGAAGCCCAAACTGAACCTTCCCCCAAAAAGGATAGCTCTGACCTTGGCTCAAAGGTAGCCTGTATCGGTGGACATGTTATTAGCTTGATTATAGTGATTATCTAATAATGTACATGCATATTATATCATCAAATTATATACCATAAACATATACTATTTAACTATGAATTATATGTATTTCCATTTTTTAAATGTAGTGTGTTAATGAATATTTTTAAAAAATCACTCTACTTAGCAGACAAAGCAACATCACATTTCAAATCATGTCATGAGATTCCACAGACCAATAACTAATTTATTGTTGTTGTTCAGTCACTAAGTCGAGCCCAATTCTTTGCAACCCCATGGACTGTAGCACGCCAGGCTTCCCTAATAAATAATTCATTTCCCTAATATCTAATATGCTTCCCAATAAAGATATATTTTTAGGCAACTATTAGTCCAAAGAAATTCCTAATTTGTATGAGTACAAATTCGATATTTGCATTTTTAAAAGCCTAGGAATCATATTATTTTTTTCAGCCAACTTGCCTTGTATTTTCAATAATTTTTAAATCTATTACTTTTCACCTCTTCCTTTCTTCCTCTGTTATTTTTCACTTAATAGAACCGGATTCTTTAATATTCTAAGGATAGCTTTTACAGTATCTGTAACTGAATCAAGTTTGTAGCAAGAGGCAAACAGACTCCTCTTCGACCTAGTAAAGTCACATTTTCTACTTTCCTAAATGCCCCAAGAAATTTGAAGTACCATGTGTGTGTGTGTTAGTTGCTCAGTTGTGTCCAATTCTTTGCTGCCTTATGGACTACAGCCCACCAGGCTCCTCTAGCCAAGGAATTCTCCAAGCAAGAATACTGGAGTGGGTTGCCATTCTCTTCTCCTGGGGTTCTTCCTTACCCAGGAATCTCTCTGATCCAGGGATAGAACCCAGGTCTCCTGCTTTGAAGGCAGATTCGTGACCATCTGAGCTACCAGGGAAGCCCATACAAGGTATTTCTCACTTTTTCTTTATCTAATAGTCTCTATTACTTCAATACTGTTTCATCCTCCAGAAGTATCTTTACTGGTTCATTCAAAAATTACTTACTGAGCACCTGTTTGGGCAAAAAGAATGCATCCCGTGTCCTATTCTCATGGAGTTTTTGACAAGGATGACAAATAAACACAAATAACTGTATTATTTGAAAGATTGATATCTGCCATTGGGATGGTTCAGACACTGTTAACGTGATTCTGAGAACAGAAAGGTCACATCTGGTTGAAATGGGTGATTAAACTGAGGAAAGTCTAATGGTATAGATGGCTTCTGAGAGGATTCTTAAAGAATGGGAAGGATTTCAACAGCCTGGCAAGGAAGTAGGGGTCATTTCAGAAAATGAAAACATCACATGAGCCTGGGAAGTGACTCACTTTATACACAAGAAGAGTGAGAGCCAGACAAGAACTTGCCCATGCAGAACTAAGGTATGCAGCTAGTTAGTAGTAATAAGAACACCAAGAGAGTCCAGAAACCCAAGGAAGCCTGTACAATATCTTTTGTCTGCAACTCCTTGTTCCTTCTAGTTATAAGACTGAAATTTGAACTGCTGGCCCTTCCTTTAAGAGGCCATCAAGCCTAACCTCTCACATCCCATATCCCATTCTATTCAACCCCTTTCAGAACTCTCACACCCTATCATTCATCCAGTCCGGATCCCACAGTCCTACGTCCACCCCTCCCATCCTTCTCTACCCTCCTCTCTGGAACCCCCAGTCTGTCTTCCCTTTTTCTGAATGGTTCCTTCACCTTCTTTCTCTAACTGAAAAGTTATTCTTCCTAAGGACACAAGCAACATTTGCTTTTTCCTTTACAGTCTGTGAATTTCAGATCCTGGCTGATGTCCTCCTAGCTCCCAGTGCTACTTTCAAAACTTTCATTGGCCTCTCCTTCTTCAAAACATCCAGCTCCTTTGAAGCCCATACCATTGAACTACAATTCACTCACTTCCACCTCCAGAAAGAGCACATGTATCAGTGTCTTGATCACTCCATTTACCAATGACTATTCTCAGTCCATCACTCATCATGTCCTCACTATCCTCCATGCCCAGAAAAATCACTCATGTGCAAATTCCTTTTTGTATTCTCCCCTTCTCGTCCTCTTTCTACTTGCCTGGAACATCACCAAATCTCCTTAAACTCAACTCTGGCCATATTCTAGTAACTGAAGTTTGATAAAGAAAGCCATTTCTGGACTTCCCTGGTGGTTCAGTGGTTAAGAATCGGCCTTGCAATGCAGGAGACACAGGTTTGATCCCTGACTGGGGAACGAAGATCACACCTGCCTCGGAGCAACTCAGCCCAAGTGCTCTGGAGCCCACACACCACAACTACTGAGCCCAAGGGCCACAAGTAGAGTTTGTGCACTGCAGCGAAAGATCCAGGTGCCACAACTAAGACCCAGAGCAGTCAAATAAATAAATATTAAGAAAAGAAAGAAAACTATATGATACCCCTAATTAGTCCCACAATAAATTCATGACTCAGAGTCACATATGGATACCTGACACTCTCTAACCCTAACTCTACTTACACTTCCCCAGTACACTGGCTTTCCAACTCACACAGGCAACTATTCTGTACTTCTTTCCCCCTCTTCAAGCATCACCTTAACCCTTGACCCTAACTCATACTTTCCTGAGAAATTAGAAGCAACTTAAATGGAGTTCCTTTGTCTTTCTGTTAGTCTGTTTCCTTCTGTACCCAGTCTTTCTACATTCTTTCTTGCCATTACTAAGGTCGATGTGTCTGTTCTAAACGAGACTGCCTGCTCCACTGGGATCTTCTGAACCATGTCATATCATCACCTTGCAATTATTCCTTCTTTCTGCTACATCATCCATTTCTCCCATTCTTCTGAATCAGTCTCATCTGATCTAGTTTATCTGATCTTAAAACTCACCCTCTCTCAATCCAAAATACCCTTTAATATTCATCACGTTTCTTTCCTTCCCTTTACAGCAAAAAATTCAAAAGAATAACTACTGAGTAATATCCAGTCTCCACTTTCTTACCTCCCAATCTCATCTTGACCACTTCTATCAAGCTTCTAATTTTTCCATTTTCTCGTTGAAGCCATCAATAATCTGATGTTGCCACATCCAATGGACACATCTGTGCCTCCATCCTATTGGGACTTTTAGCAACTCTTAGCTTTATTGATCAACATATACTTCTTGAAACACTTTCCTCTCTTGTCCTTAGTGTCACCTACTTTCCTAATTTTCTTCTTATCTCACTGGATTTTTTTATTCCACTCTTAACCCCCTTTGTTTCTACTCAGTCTCTGAACTTTGAACTTATCTTGGATTTTTTCCTTTCTCTTTATCTACATTTATTTCCCAGGTTATTTCACCTGAGTCCCTCATTCTAGTCATTTTTACCAGCAGAGTATAGATCCCTGGCTGGTCTCATAGTCTTTAAAGAGCCAAGCAAGGATGATTCCAGGCAGAAATTAGGTTGCACTTAATCAAGCATACTCCCCACCAAAACCAGACAGAGTTCCCAGGTCACATCTTCAAGTTCATTCACATGCCCACTTCTCCCCGAGTAATAGTCTTTCCTCATTCAGGACATCACACAGGCTTGTCCAGAGCTATCCTTTCTGTCTAGCGTTCATGGTTCCACTCTGAAGCTCCGGAAGTACCTCTTCCTTCCTCTCCCAAGTCCACTTCCTCTCACAGAATATTTCAAAGTTAAGTCCAATGCAGCCACTTCTAATTTACACAGATCTCCTGACTCTGCATCCAGGATTTTTTTCTATTATGTCAAGCTGCTTCTCAGACTCTTACTGATGAGTTTCATTTTATGCTACTCTAAGTAGGTCTTTTGCATGAAATTCTTATCCTCCACCCACCACCCTCCCTTCCCCACCAAAATAACTGACCACTCATGCATGGCTCCGTAACACTGTTATGCATTGTGGCATAGAGTTTGTTTTCCTAAACAAGTAAAACAAAAAGCTTGGCTTAAAAATAATAAACATGTTATACTCATGCATATCAGCAATACTTTAAAATAAGATTTGTTTTCTCCTGTTTTCCTTCACAACAGTCTATTACTATGTCAGATTTCAAAACAAAAGCTAGTTTCCACAGGAAGGGAAAACAGGTCAAGGGAAACAAGGAAGAAAGGAATACTGTTTGCAAGGTTTAGATTTGAAATTTTACATAGCTTTCCCAGAAACAGTGATGCTTATTGGCACTTTACTACTTTTAATCCTGAGCATGAAATTCAAACTTCTATGGAAACAAAACTATGTAACTAGGAACAAAGCAAACAACACATTGGTCCCTTCCTGGTGTGAACTTTGGATACATTTGGCAGCTCTTTCAAACTGTGAGTAATGTATCTCTCCTCCTCTAGCCACTTTAAAAAGGTCAGATTCTAAACTGTCATGAAGGACAGTTTAAGGTATAAAGAAAGGTCTCTTCTCATGTTTCTCAAAGCATGTTCTACTGACAATGCTTTGGGTAGTAATTACGTTTATGCTAAAGTCTATATTTTTGTTTGGGTTATAAATCACTTATGATTTTTAACAGGAACCAGACATTGCTTCATTACTGTCCTGTTCCAAAAATATGTCTTGTAATGAATTTTGGTAAGGTAAACATTTTTTCCATTAGGCTAGTATGTGAGTTAAAAATTAAAAGTGAAATTATTTAGATGACCTGTTTAAGTCAGTGGTTCTAGAACTATAAATCTGTGGTCATGTGTGTGTTCAGGCACGAAGCCATGTCCAACTCTTTACAACTCCACAGACTGCAGCATGCCAGGCTTCCCTGTCCTTCACTATCTCCCAGAGTTTGCTCAAATTCATGTCCATCAGATCTGTGGCTAGTAAGTATTAATTTCTTTTTATCAGAAATCCTGAGACTACATAAGAAAGAAGTAATGGAGCAGTCAGATTCCTGAGCCTAACTGACCATCACTGAACTAGGCACAGAGCGAGGTACCACAGAAGATATGTTCCCACTTTGGGTACCTCAAAGGATACTGATACAGATTATCCGATACCACACTGACCATTATGCTACTATTAAAAAGGCCTGGGATTGTCTCAAGAAATATTTGGAACCCAGATGTCCTCAGATGGCTTATTTCTCTAAAAGAGGGTGGGTGATCAAAAAGGAAGATACAGATGCTGTGGTTCAATCCCTGGGTCAGGAAGATCCCCTGGAGGAGAGTATGGCAACCCACTCCAGTATTCTTGCCTACAGAATCTCCATAGACAGAGGAGCCTAACAGGCCACAGGCCATGGGTCGCAAAGAGTCAAACATGATTGAGCAACTTAGCAAGCAAACAATAGATGCTATGGAAGCTCAGATGAACTGCAAACTTCCTTATTATCATCCACAGTGGGCAGAAGTCAGTCGTTTCTGGTTTGTGGAAGCACGGTGCTGTCTAATCACTATTATTCTGAGTATTTTTAGACTTTGATACAGCTTCTGGAGGCTTCTAGCAGACATAAGGACTGAAATACTGTCTCCCTTTAACTTTTTGCATATATCTTGATTTGAGTCAGTACATACAGCAATGGAAACTGCAGAGGGCCAAAACAAAAATGAAATCTGCTAGTATCCAGACCAAATGGCTCAGAATCCAGCTGCTATTGACATGTTTCAGTGCAACTTTTACTGACTGGTTTACTTCTTATGTCAACAATGTTGTATTGGGGGGAGGGCTTCCTTATCATCAGAGACCAAATTTTCAGGTATGTGCATGATCCAGCGTGTGTAGTAATGATTGGGGTACTACACTTTCAGTTTCCACATTGTCTCTGCCAGAATTTAGTTCTTTACCTACTATTTCTTCACATACCAAATCAGGATTGAAATGTCAAAAGACACACTTCCTGAGAAGGCTTGTCAGTGAGACGTTGCTACTGGAGAATAACAAATGCTGAAGGTGATGTGGAAGAAGTTCAAGGACCTGGAGTAGTTGGTGAATTTCCAAGCATCAGTCCAGGCCGAGTATATGAATACACAAGCTGTACCACATTCTCTACAACGTCAGGCTATATGGAGGGATATTATACCTCCCATTTTCTTGAAGAACAAGATCTTTAATGTTATCATTCCCCAAATATGTATGGCATGTGTGACATTCAGGGTATATATAGCTCATTTGGAAATGGGTTCTGATGAATATAAAGAGATGGAAGAGGAATAAGAGGGGGAGAAGGGAGATGATGATAAGAATCAGCAGATAAGGATGAATCTTAGGAAGATGACCAGGAGGAGAGACAGAGAAAAGTCTTTGATGTTACCATTTGAAGACATCATTGTTCTCGCTTTTTTTTTTTTTTTTTTTAAAGCAAATTGACTTCACTGGTGGCTCAGATGGTAAAAAGTCTGCCTGCAATGCAGGTGACCTGGGTTCAATCCCTGGATTGGGAAGATCCTCTGGAGAAGGGAAGGGCTACCCACTTCAGTATTCTTGCCTGGAGAATTCCGTGGACAGAGGAGCCTGGTAGGCTACAGTCCATGGAGTCGCAAAGAGTCGGACATGACTGACCAATTAACACTAACACTTCCACTGTTGATGGAAGGCCTGGGTGAATTCTCAATAATGTAAATGAATTGTTCTCAGCTTATAGCAATAAAACTAGCATGAAATATTGTGCCAGGCCCTGGATTCTAAGCAATACTACTTTAGGAATTTGATTTGTGTTTTTGAGGTAGAGGAGGAAATGGAATTTTTTTTTCTCTTCTTGAAGTCAATGGGAGAATAGTTCTCTACTAAGAATAGTTCTCTACTAAAATTTCTTTGTTTAAAAATTTTATACTTATAAAAACATATAAGCAGGAGGAAGTTGTTTTGAATAAAGATTTAAAATGAAGCAGAAATACCCGGTTGTTCTTCCTTTCTTAGACAATCTGTCCTTGAATTTAGAGCTTTTATCACAACAACCTTGCTTTAAAGTCTATCAGTACTTGACCTTGAATTTGGTCTTCAACTCTACCGACCTTGAATTTAAGTCTTCAACACTATGACCTTTATCATATTGTTCACAGATGCATCATTTTTGAGGGGCAGTTTCTAAAAGTATCTATTGCGTTGTTTATTAACAAAAGATTCTTCTCAATGTCTCATGTAGTTTAAATTTTTAAATACTGCTATTGTTTTGTGTCCCCTTAAGTGATTCCTAGATATTTTGTACTCACAGGGAGCTAACTGACTAAATAGCTTGAACACTGGTTGTTCGTCCTTTCTTGACTATCTAACTTTGTGATAAGTGACATGAATTTGATGTTAAGATTCACTATGTTTTCCTGAAACATGGATTTCTTTGTAATTATATAACTGAGAGTTTGGAATGAAATCCTCCAAGTGTCAAAAGTTCACATTTTGAAAACAAATTTTAGTTCCAATCCTGTATTCTGGGTAATTGACTATTTCCCATAAACTAGTATTAACAAGCAAAAATATATATATTGTTGAGCTAAAATAATAAAAAATATTAAGGCCGTTATAATAGGAAAGAATGCTTGTGGATTCAGATTTTTTAAACTCGATTTAGTCAGTTTGTAGCAGCACTGAGCTTACTAAAGTGAACTTCAGAGAAAAGGGAAGGAAGTGGTTATTTCAGCTGCAGAAAACAATGATGATGAGAATGCAGAAGAAAATAAGATGAGACCAGAGCAAACACAAAATCTATCAGAATGTTCCTCTGGCTTCACTGATATGTATGCTGTAGGTGCCACACTAGTTAGAACAATGCTATTTCTAATTCAGGCTCCTGCCCTGAGCATGACTGCTCTCGCTGGCATGAATATGGAAGGGTGGGAATAGAAACCAATCCAGTGAGGTCCTGGATTCAGTCATACACAAAAAATCAATTCTAGGAGTTTTAACTACTTAAGTATACAAAATTACTGGAAGACAGCACCAAAGACAATTTTTTCAAGTAGTAGCTAGATTTGGCTACATACAATTTAAAATTTGGTAACATATATGACAGACTAGGAGTCACTGACATTAAAATATAAAGCAAGTACAAATAAATAAGAAAATGATTACAGTAATGGAAAAGCAGACAAGGGAAATAAGTAGAAAATTCCCAAAAGAGAAAATTACAAGGGCCCATATTTATTTTTTAAAAGTTAAACTTCACTATTAGTCAAATAAATTGCAAACTATAGCAACTAGAAAACATTGTACCTACCAAAGTTGCTAAAAAAGTTAAATATTAATGCCTAGAACAGACAACAGTAAGATATAAACAACAACAATATTTGGGGGGGAGTTTGACACATTTATTAAGAAGCTAAAAATGATTCATCTTTTGACTCAACAAATCTACTTTTTGTAATCCATTCTCATAAAATAATCATGATTGTACACAAATTTTATCCATAAAAATGTTTAAATGGCAATATTTATAATATCAAAGGGGGCGTCCCTGTTGGCTCATAAGGTGAAGAATCCTCTTGCAATGCAGGAATCCTAGGTTCCACCCCTGGGTTGGGAAGATCCCCTGGAGGAGGGCACAGCAACCCACTCCAGTATTCTTTCCTGGAGAATCCCCATGGACAGAGGAGCCTGGTGGGCTATAGTCCATGAGGTCACAAAGAGTCAGACACAACTGAGTGACTCAGCACAGCACAGAATATTAAAAAACTAAAAACAAGTGTCCAAAATAGAGATTGCTAATTAAATTATGTTACATTTATACAACAAAGGTATATGCGACCATCAAAAATGATGTTGTGGAAGAATATTTAATAACATAGGAATATGTTAATAATTGACTGCTAAGTAAAAAAATTTAAAAAGCTATGAAACAGTATGGATATCATTCTTCCATAAAAGAAGGAGCAACCCAGAAGACTAGGTAGGAAAAACAGTTTGCTTCTTGGGTATCTGCATGGAATCATTTGTAAAAGCTGTTGCAATACTGTGTCGAGAGGAATGCAAAAGGTAAATAGGGCAGGGGAAGAAGAGCTTTGACTCAATCAACATCTAGTGGCTACATCCATTCAACAGTGTACTGCTATAATATCTTGAAATTAAGGATTTGTATTCACTCATTCCTTTATTTAATAACTATTTATATTATAATTTTCCTATGTATTCTGGGTGGTGGTGGTGGTTTAGTCCCTAAGTCATGTCCAACTCTTGTGACCCCGTGGACTGTAGCCTGACAGGCTCCTCTGCCCACGGGATTCTCTAGGCAAGAATACTGGAGTGGGTTGCCATTTCCTCCTCCAGGGGTCTTCCCAATCCAGGAATCAAACCTGGGTCTCCTGCATTGCAGGCAGATTCTTTACCAACTGAGCTATGGGAAGCCCTATGTATTCAGGGGGAAAGTGCTAAATTATTCAACAATGTTGGAACTGTACATTTGAGATCACATGGTAACTGTAAAAACCTGAAGGTGAAAGAATACATTTCTTTATTCACTCATTTTTATTTAACAGTTACTCATAGAGTTTCCTATGTGCTGAGCACCATGCTAAAGGCTTCAGAAATATTTAATCATTTTTTCTCACAACAATCGTGTGATACAATATACTATTATTATTCCCACTTTACAAAGAATAGGTTAGGTGACTTGCCCAAGGTCAAAGAGCTATGGAGTGGCAAAACAGAGATTCAATCTCAGGAAGTCTGTCTCCTAAGTGGGTCACCACACTAGTATGTACAACAGCTTGTACAATATATGGACCATTGTTGCTGTCACTGTTTAGTCACTAAGTCGTGCCCAACTCTTTGCAACCCCATGGACTGTAGCCCATCAGGCTCCTCTGTCCATGAAATTTTTCAGGCAAGAATATGGGATTGGGTTGCCATTTTCTTCTCCAATATAATTCTGAAGAAGACCCCTGAGAGTCCCTTGGACAGCAAGGAGATCAAACCAGTCAATCCTAAAGGAAATCAACCTTGAATACACATTGGAAGAACTGATGCTGAAGCTAAATAACCAATACTTTGGCCACCTGATGCAAAGAGTCAACTCATTGGAAAAGACCCTGATGCTAGGCAGTTAAGGGTCTTGAGGGCAAGAGGAGAAGGGGGTGACAGAGGATGAGATGGTTGGATAACATCACTGACTCAATGGACATGAGTTGGAGCAAACTCCAGGAGACAGTGAAGGACAGGGAAGCCTGGAATGCAGGAGTTCATGGCGTCGCAAAGAGTCAGACACAATTTAGCAACTGAACAATAGCAAGGATAAGTTTTAAACCTTAAATTGAGGAACAGAAAATATAAGATGTTAAATAAATATAGAAGGTGAGAGAGACAGATTCATGCCAGAAAAAAATTAGTTGAGAATATAGTTCAAGTCCAAGAATAAAAATGTAGCAGCTAAGAAAACTAATAATTTTTCAGAATTCATTAATAGAAAAGAAGTAAAGGAGAGGAATGACAAGGAAAAAAATACAAAATTTATTGATTGTCTACTGGGTGCTAGGTAGTTTATATAGAGAGAGTTTGCTACTTAATCACTAAGTTGTATCCTACTTTTTTGTAACCCCATGGGCTGTAGCCTGCCACACTCCTCTGTCTATGGGATTTCCCAAGCAAGAATACTGGAGTGGATTGCCATTTCCATATAAATCTCAATTAACTCTCTTAGAGGAAGGGATCCATGGGAGACTGGTTGCATTATTGGCTGCGGTGGCTCTCCTCCATCCACACGCATTGCTATGTGACTTTGTACCTCTTCCTTCCTTTCCTCTGCCCCATCAAGTGGTAGAATCTTCATTTTCTGAATTTCAGCTGGATTTTCTTCGGCCAAAGAATGCAACCAAAGCAACGTCACACCAGTTCTGATTCCAAGTCTCACAAGGCCCTGTGTGCTTCCATGCTGCCTGTCTTGGAACCCTGCTAGTCACCCTATAAGTAAGTGCGGACTCACTTGCTAAAAGATAAGAGACCATTCATGTCATCACAGCTGAAGTCATCCTAGATCAGTCAGCCCACTGAGTTCATATATATGAGAGTTCAGCCAAGTTCAGCCAACCCTACCATAGTCTCCTGAGAAATAACATGTGGTTATTGCTTTAGTCATTAAGTTTTGAGCAGTTTGTTAACATGGCAATAGTCATATGACAGCATTAATTTTTTTTTTGTTTTATAAAAGCAAAACTGAGGCTAAAGAAGTATTTTATCCAAAAGCACCAAATCTGTAAGTCTAACTGGGAAGTCAAATCCAAACTATTTCATTTCAAAGCCCAGCCTCCTAACACTACCATCAAACGTATAACATTCAGATATTAGAATAACCATCTCACTGACCTCTGCAATAAACTCGCTACCCAAGAAGTACTATATTTAATTCTACACACTTAAAATGAATCCAGAAGAAAGTAAAAATAATTTTATCAAGTCTGCTTTGTTTACAATAGCCAGGACATGGAAGCAACCTAGATGCCCATCAACTGACGAATGGATAAGAAAGCTGTGGTACATATACACAATGGAATATTACTCAGCATTAAAAAAAAATTCATTTGAATCAGTTCTACTCAGATGGATGAAACTGGAGCCCATTATCCAGAGTGAAGTAAGCCAGAAGCAAAAACAACAATACAGTATATTAACGCATATATATGGAATTTAGAAATACGGTAACGAGAACCCAGCATACGAGACAGCAAAAGGAATGCAGATGTATAGAATAGACTCGTGGACTCTGTGGATGAGGGCAAGGGTGGGATGATATGGGAGAATGGCATTGAAACATGTTAATTATCATATGTCTAATCAATCGCCAGCCCAGGATTGATGCTCGGGGCTGGTGCAACGAGATTTCCTGGGGGGAGGGAGGAGGGAGGGGGATTCTGGAGGGGGAGCATATGTAAACCCATGGTGATATCAGGTCATTGTATGGCAAAACTAATTTTAAAAAATGCAAAAAAAATAAATAAATAAAAAATAAATCCACACACAAAAAAAAGTCTATAAGAAAAACAAGAGAAAGGAGGGTTTGCTTAGGTTGGAAAAGATAAAACTGAACAAGGACACAAAGAGAAGGGTAAACTATTTTCCGTTTCTCCTGTCTCATCTATTGTGATTCCTTCAGGAAACAAGCTCCCTGTACACGGAAACATATATATAGTCCCTCAGGCCTATCACTGAATTCAGGTGAACTCTCAGTCTTGATGAAAGTCTTCTTGACCTTCACAGGCTTGCTTTGAGCTACTAGAGAGCCCTTCCCAAGACCATCTCTGTTTATGACCACACTGTCCTCAGCTTGATTGTTTTCTTAAATCCTTTTCCAGGTAACATGTCTACCAGCTTGACTTGGCCTCTGAAACTTGACTCCTCTCTCTACAAGGATGTAATAAGGAAGTTCCTCCATACCACAAACATATACTTTTTCTTACCTGGCCTTGCTCCAGAGATAATGGCCAAAAGTGACAGAATGTTATAGGATTTTATCATACTAAAAGAGAGTTATATCTAACAATTAGATCTGTCAAATAAAAAAATTGACCCTTCATGATCAAATGAAGACCCAATCACAGGAAGCATTGTATGTTGCCTAAGAGAACACTTCTTATGTGATAACTTGCGTATTACAAGCTGTTGAAACAAATATCAAATTCCTAGTAGCTCTAAAGAATATAATATTATGTCTCACTCTTGTATTAATCAATGAGAGTGTTTCCAATGGACTGGTAGCTTTCCTCGAAGCGGTGATTCAAAGACTGAGTCCTGTCTTATGCCTCTACTATCACCAACCTCAGAAACATAAAGGGTTATTTTTGTTTTCTGTAATCCAGCCAGAGATGAGGGAGGAGACAGAAGATGGAAAAGGTACCTACTTCTTAACCACCTCGGCCAGCAAGTTATGTGTGCCAGATTCCATTAGTGAGAGATAGTCACATGTCCCCACTGAAGTGTAAGATGAATTGGGAAATGCAGCCTTTGGCCACTTCCAAGAAGCCACTGCCCAGTAATTACTCCTCACTCTGAAAAGGGAATGCAAATCTTTGGTGAAGAGCCAGTCGCCACTCATGCCCCTGGATAATAAAACAAATGAGTTTTAAGTTCTATTATAACTCCAGTTTTCATGACTCTCAACTTTCATAAAGGTTCAGCATAAGAAATATACACTTGTATTTAACTGCAAACTCTTCAAATTTCTAGTTTGAACACATTGATCACAAGCTCTTATATTAGACCTTCAGGACTTACTGCCTAAATAACAAGAAGAATGTACTCCTCTAAACTTTGTATGCCCAGAACATATAGTAACTGCCCAAGGAATATTTGTTGAATAAATGAATATATGTTATCCAGGGTTACCCACACAAAATGAACCTGAATTCTCCCTTGAATTCAATGTCAGAGATGTTTGTTTATTAAGATAAATATCTATACCTGTCTGCTCCTACCACATTAAGCTAGTGATGGTTCTGTGAGCATGTAATATTATGGCCCTTTATACATGTTCAGATACAGCTTCCTTTGCCTAGATTAATCTATCCCCATATTCACCTGGAAAACAGCCTTTCCCTTCCTCAAGAGTTGGTTCAAGCTTTTCTAGTAAGTAGCCTGAGGTGACCTCTAAAAATGGTACGGTATTCACTTGACCCAGAAAATCCCACAAAATCATGCAAATCAAGAGGTTCAAGTCTTCATGTTCACTTTAAGAATACTTGTGAAACTGCCCAGGCCATTAAGAATATGCAGTCTGATAAGCCACCAAGTATCTGAAGGATGTCACCTTAAAGAAGCAACAGGTGCCATTCTGTCGCTACAACGGCGGAGTTGGTAGCTCTGCACAGGCCAAACAGTGGGGCTGGACACAGGGTCAGTGGCCCAGCAAGAGTGCTGAATTTTTACTGTACATGCTCAAAAATGCAGAGTAATGATGAACTTAAGATGTAGATTCTCTAGTCATCGAGCACAGCCAGGTGAACGAAACCCCTAAGATGCAGCACAGAGTTCATCACCAAATCAACCCGTACATGAGCTCCCCCTGCCACATGGAGATGATCCCTACTGAAAAAGAACAGATTGTTCCTAAACCAGAAGAGGAGGCTTCACAGAAGATATCTTCAGAAAAGAAAAAGATATCACAGAAGAAACTGAAGAAGCAAAAACTTATGGCCCAGAAATAAATGCTGCAAAAAATAAATGTAAATAAAAATAAACAAAGAGTTGGCTCAAGAATATCTCTCCTCCATGTACTTCTTCCCCTGTGCTTCCATTGTACCCGCTATAATTCTTATCCTAATCTATGGAAATTATTTCTATATTTTCTGTCTCCCCATTAGATCGTCTGTCTCCCCTTCACTTAAAGGTAGAAAAATCATGGCTTTTCAGCTTTACATTATCAACATCTTGACCACTGTCTGACCTTATCAGAGATGCCCAATTAATACTCATTAAACAAATTATCATTGCTTTAATGTATCCCATACCTAAATAAAAACCATATTAGCATTTGAAGACTGATACACTTCAATGATATATCTCTCACTCCTTGTCCCCTGAACACAAAGTAGGCTGATCTGCTGAGACAAATCAGAGTAGAAAATCCTCAATGTGGTATTTAAGTTGCTGCTGCTGCTGCTGCTGCTAAGTCACTTCAGTTGTGTCTGCGACCCAAAAGACGGCAGCCCACCAGGCTCCTCTGTCCCTGGGATTCTCCAGGCAAGGATACTGGAGTGGGTTGCAATTTCCTCCTCCTGGTATTTAAGTTGGAGAGCTTCTAATTTCATTCATATTACAATATGTACATCTCTCAACGTAATAATACATTCTTTCTTGGGTTCTATTACAGTTTCAAGCTGACTTGGACACCTAACTAGATATTAACCAGTATTTTGTCTGCATGATAATCACTTCAGCAGAATTAATTTTAGTATTTTGTATGGGTACTACAGTATTTATAAAGCTGAGTCACTTGCCTTCAAATGCAATCTTTAATTTTTCATATAAGAGGAGACAAGAAAAAAAATTAGCTGGAAGCCTATGGGGTCCCTGATACCTACCATATTTAGTTTACTCATAAAAATCTTAACATCAACCTAGTAAGAGACAAGCGTTACTATCATCATTTAGACATGAGCAATCTAAGCTTTAGAAAGCTTAACATTGTTAGAGCCAGGATTCAAGTTCAGATCCATCAGGCCCTGTGGTAGGCTGAATAATGAGCCCCTCCCCTACCCACCCCCAACTTCATCAAAATGTCCATGTCCAACGCCCTAGAGCCTTATATGGCAAAAATGATGTGACTAAGGATGTGAGATTTGGATGTTATTCTGGATTACTGGTGGGCCCTAAATGTAATCAGAGCCCTTGAAATTGAAAGAAAGAATTTGTCTACAGTAGAGGAAGAGGCGTCCCTAGTGGCTCAGACAGGAAAGAATGTGCCTGCAATGCAGGAGACCTGAGTTCAATCCCTTGGTTAGGAAGATCCCCTGGAGAAGGGAATGTCAACCTACTCCAGTATTCTTGCCTGGAGAATCTCATGGATAGAGGAGCTTGCTGGGCTACAGTCCATGGGGTCGTGAAGAGTCAGACATGATTGAGCACTAAGCACACCCACAGAGGAAAAGGCACAGTGACCTTGAAGGCAGAGTTTAAAGTGATATACCCAGGGAATGCTGGGATGCTTGAGAAGCGAAAGGGATAAGGAACAGATTCTCCCCTGAAGCCTCTAGAAAAAACAGGACTGCTGACATCTAGCTTTTAACCTCTTAGATGTCTTTTGATCTTCTGAACACTAGAACACCAGAAAATAAATTTGCATTGTTTTACATTTGTGTAATTTGTTGCTGTAGCAACAGGGACCAAATACAGGCTCCAAACTTTGAGAAAACCTACATAAATTAATTCAGTGCAACAGATACTACATAAGACAGAGTACTTAAACACCTCCCCATCAGGAAAAGCCAACCACTGGAGAAGCGTTAGACCAGATAGGGGAATTCCAAATACAAACACCCTCCAAGAACACTTGAGCCTTCCTTATGACTATTCCACAGGAAAATGTATTACTCTTTAGCCAAGTACTCCAACACATCTTCCCAGTTTGGAGGAAGGAATAGTGTGAGAGCCAGTCACTCAGGTAGCCAAGCCATAAAACCTTGTAGAGCTAAATCAAAACTCTGAACTGAATCCACAAACCTGAGGAGGCCAACACAAACCTCAGTAGAACTAGTTGTACTTCCAGTAGCAAAACATTTTTAAACAAGGGCCATAGTACATTTCCAGCTCCTGCGGCAAAGCCTTGCATATATCCTACAGTAGCCCAGGACTGGAATTTACCAGAAAATAAGTAACTCAGGGGGAAAAAAAAGCTTGCAAAATCTATGCCTAGCCCAGATGGAAAAACCAAGCTACTGGCTTTGAGGCAGTAAAACCTCATGCCAGCAATAGTCTCCTCCAGGATTACATTTGGCATAAGAATGGGAATTATAGTAGTTTGAATTACGTGTACTTTTCCAATGCAACATAAGTTCCACCACAGAATGAAAGAAAGTTTGCTTATCTCTTCTGTTGTTCATTAGACAATTCTCGCTGACACCGAAGGCTGCTGCCCAGTGTCACCCTCTCAAGGGACGTGTCCCAAGGAGGCAACAATGGCCAAAGCCAAGAGAGAACAGAAACTTCTGAATATTAGCTAAAAACAAATTAGCTTTTGTTTTCCTGCCATCCTTTGATCTTGATAGATATTTCAGCACTAGTTTTCTGAAATATTCAAAAAGATAAAGTTCAGAGGTAAAATTAATAATATTAGTACTAGGGATTTCCCTGGTAGTACAGTGGTTAAGATTTCCCCTTCTAATGCAGGGGTTGCAGGTTCAACCCCTGGCCGGGGAGCTGAGATCCCACCTGCCATGTGGCCAAAAATCCAAAACATAAAACAGAAGCAATACTGTAACAAATTCAGTAAAGACTTTTCAAATAGCCCACACCAAAAAAAAAAGAAAGAAAGAAACCAATAATAATGTCATCTGTTTGGTAAGGGAAGTTTCCCTGATGAGGTGGAGTATAATCTGACTGACAACAAAATATGAATATAATGAGAATGTGATTGAAATCTAAAGCAATTTTAACAGCAAACATTGAAAGTAATAATAATATTTTCTAGAATCCCTTAATGAAAAAGCCATTCTCAAATTTTAAAATTCCATTTATTCCCTCATCAATATCCCTGAATCTTCTGAATTAGGGGTGTAAGAATTGTCAGAAATCCCATGAACCATATCTTAATGGCTTAAATGATCTTTACAATGACTTTTATTTCAGACCAATTATATCAGAAAATGTCTCCCTAACATTTATTAAAATTAAGTCAATAGGTAGTAATTGAGCATCAGTGATTCACAAAATGCTGTGGGAGATACAACAGTCAAAGTCAGTGTCCTCTCAGGGTTTATAATCTATGAAAAAGAAATGATAAAAATATATAAAATATTCAATAACAGAGTTTAAAATGTGGGTCAAAAAACAGAAACACATCACAAAGTAGTATCTGATCAGTCAACAAATGATTCTATAGGAATGGCCACCAGAGGGTTTAAAGCAGAAGATCATATTGAGATTGCAAGCCTAGAAGGAAACCAGGGAATTCTGTTGTTTCTAGCATGTTACAGAGTGGCAAGAGCCCAGGAGTTAAATGTATGGTGAGAGGGTGTAGGCACCAGAGTCATTCAGACCAAATGTCAAACCCCAGTTCCAGGCATCAAATCTTGGAAATTATTGAAACACTCTGAGCCTGCTTATCTTCTGTAAAATGTGGATCAAACCTGCCTCCCAAGATTGCCCTGAAGGTAAAGTGAGAAATGTATGTAAAGTTCTCGGCAGAAAGTAGCTGTTCTGTAAGTGTGAAAACTTTTCCTGTGGTAGTGATTATCTAGTCTTCAATAAAAACTTTTTCTATGATTGTCATAACAGACTGTTATTCTCCACAAACCTAAACATCCCTTTTCTTTCAGAGGTGTCATGGTGCTCCTGTTACTCCCTAGTAAGCGATGGGTTTCCAGCTTGATCATCCTAAATGCCATACAGAAGGTGTCCTTCCCCACCAAAACATTTTTTAAAACTCCTGTCATTGCCACAGAACACAGAGAAGTTATATATATATTAATTCTGTCATTTGCATTTTCTATATATTAACTCTTCTGAAATAGGAATGTGGCGTGTAAGTGACATTCACAGAAACTTGACAGGAATACCATTTTTAATGAAATGTTTCTCTTAAGATGGTGGTTTATTTTTCAGTTGATGACACCTTGGCATGAAGGGCACATGGTCATGGCACTGGAGAGAATGAAGCTTCCATACACAAAAGAAGTCAGTTAGTCAGTTCAGTTGCTCAGTCGTGTCTGATTTTTGTGACCCCATGGACTGAAGCATGCCAGGCTTCCCTGTCCATCACTAACTCCCGGAGCTTGCTCAAACTCGTGTCCATCAAGTCAGTGATGCCACCCAACCATCTCATCCTCTGTCATCCCCTTCTCCTCTTGCCTTCAATCTTTCCCAGCATCAGGGTCTTTTCCAGTGAGTCAGTTCCTCACATCAGGTGGCCAAATTATTGAAGCCTCAGCTTCAACATCAGTTCTTCCAATGAATATTCAAGACTGATTTCCTTTAGGATCGACTGGTTGGATATCCTTGCAGTCCAAGGGACAGAAAGGAAAAGTGGGCTCAAGTTTAGAAGCAAAAATTCATGGACTTAATGTCACAGAATTATAAACTTAGAAATTGCTAAAATGGTAAACTTCATGGTGAGTGTATTTTATTACAATAAAAAAACTTAAGTCAAAGATAATGTAACCATTTCCTGGATTAACAAGTCAATATTGTACAAGGGAACCAGCACTGTGTGGGGTGTATTAGAAAAAAAATCAAAGCCTTCCATAGAAATCAACTGGTCCTCTGCCCTCCAAGCCTGTTCTTTGAGGAAGAATGTATGCCTAGACTAAGACATCACTATAGTCAGTCATCCACGCTCTAGAGCAAGACATGATGGTTCCCACACGGGTGAACCTGGATAAGAGTAAACAGAAACCCATAGGGGATGATGGTCAAAACTTACCTCAAAGGTCATCACCAGTTCACTTAGTGCAGAAGACCTACAGAATGGTGTTGGAATCCACTACAGATTCTTCAGAGTGTTCTATTGCTCTGGGAATGGCTCTTGAGAGCAGAATCAATCAGGACAACAGATAAATCCTTCTAGAAAACCAAGCCACCCCATTCAGCGAACCCTGCCATTGTTCCCAACTAGTAATACAGGTCCTGGTAGTTCAGTATTCTACAACTGGAGCTGGTGCTGCTGGGTCAGAAAGGATTCAAACTGTGGTTATAACCCCCCCGTGCCTCACTCAGTATATGCTACAATATGAAATTTTCAGGACTGGACATTGCTTAGAAAACTTGGCACTCAGTGTGGCCAATGACCAAGTCAGTCTTGATAAGGGGAAATTTTGTTGTTGCAGTTATTCACAGTCTTCAGCCCTTATTCCTACCTTCCTTACAACAAAATGGTATAGCTGGAGACCAGGCTGAGAGACATCCATACAGCAGCTCACCACGAGAGTCTCCTCTAAAGTAGATGCTCTTTGGACAGCACACATCGGGTCTCACCTTGGAGCCCAATCCAAGAGTGTCACTCGCCTGCCTCTTCCAACCTCCAAGACAAGTGGTTCTGCTGGCACTTCAGCAGTCCATGTCAGCCAGTATCAGGAGAGCCATCTGCAAACCAGACTCAAGCTTTCCCCTTTACCTGAATGCAGCCAATACCCCATGAAGTCGCAGTTGTGGGTGCACAGGCACAATGGCAAAAACAATGACAGCAACTGAAATGTTCAGAAATGGACATAAATGGTTAAATAAAGTATGGTATATGAAATTAAATAAAATTCATTTAAAATAATGTAACAAATAATGAGATAATTTTTACAACAGGTATAGGGCTGGGTTTTTTTAAATTATTTTTTTTCTCTTTACATTATCGTGTTGGTTTTGCCATACATTGACATGAATCTGCCATGGGTACACATGTGTTCCCCTTCCAGAACCCCCCTCCCACCTCCCTCCTGATTCCGTCTCACTGGGTCATCCCTGTGCTCCAGCCCTGAGCACCCTGTATCATGCATCAAACCTGGGCTGGCAATTTTCATCTTTTGTCCTTGCTATAAGGTTAAGTGTGAACATACATGTTAGGAAATAGTGATTATTTATGATATGTACATGCGTGCATGCTAAGTCACTTCAGTTGTGTACAGCATTTGCGACCCCATGGACTGTAGCCCACCAGGCTCCTCTGTCCATGGGTTCTCCAGGCAAGAATACTAGAGTGGGTTGCCATGCCTTTCTCCATGGGTGGGATCTGGGTGGGATCTTCCCCATCTAGGGATTGAGTTCTGGTTTCTTGCATTAGCAGGTGGGTTCTTTACCACTAGATCCACCTGGGAAGCTGTATTTATAGTATACAATTTTAAATATGCAATTAAGCAGAAAAAAGAAAAGTAACATCTCCTAATTTCCCATCTCACACACAAAACTCTCAATGTGTACAGAGACTAACATATCAGAAACTTTGGAACAGCTCCTGCCTCACAAAATCTGCCCTACTGATCATTAACTATATCCTTAGAAATTCATCATGCAGTCTTAAAGGCTTTTTTCAGTCTTGGCAGACACAAAAAGGTGCATTCTGTTCCTTTAAACCTGCTAACATCCTGAGGTGTGGAGATGGGCTGCAGTGTTGGAGGGGAAATGTCGGGAAAGTAAAGAGAGAGAGAGTGGGTATGAGCAGAAATCTTATTGAAGGACAACCTTAATCAAACTTCAAACACAAAAGCATTTCCACAAGCTACTGTTTACTGCTGTTGAAGTCTTCTTTGTGCCCATGTTTAAGGCAAAATGATGACAAAAATACCAAGCTTATAAACAATACCACACTAGAGTCAGAAGAAAGAACAAAAAGAGGAAATTGTTAAACACTTCAGAGGAGGTGTTGACAGGTCTGTTTTCTTGAGATCTTGGCTTATAGTGGTCACCTTCTTGCTGGGTCCTCACACAGTCATCTCCCTGTCCTAACTTCCTCTTCTTATAAAAACACAGTCATACTGCATTAGGGCTCACTCAAATGATTTCATTTTGCCTTAATTACCTCTTTAAAGGCTCTATCTCCAAATACAGTTACACTCTGAGGTCCTGGGAGCTAGGGCTTCAACATATGAGTTTTGAAAGAACACAGTTCATATATATATAGTTATGGCTGATTTGTGTTGTACGGCAGAAACCAACACCACACTGTAACGCAATTTTCCTCCAATTGAAAAATAAATAAAAAAAAAAAAGAAACGGGAAAAAAAGAACATAGTTCAACCCATCTTACTCTTCTTCCATCTTCAGGAAAGAATTTCAAAAAGCCACAGAAGGATAAAGCTGTTGTTCTTCAATATAGCTGGGAATGTGAAATCAGGCTTCCTTTACAGGGAAAAGCCCTAGCAACTAAGGGATGGAAGAGATATTTCAAATAGAAAAAACCTGTTGGAAAGTTCCCAGCTGACTCAGCTCCAGGAGGAGAACATGAGAAGAAAACAAGAAACCACTCTGACCATGAACTTGCCAGGATGCTACCCAAAGAGAGCTGAGGGGTCTCCTTCATTGTCACCGGATAGTACAGAACATGAGCACCATCCAGTCAGATGCATTAGGGACTTTGGACCTAAACCGTGAGACAGGCTGTGATCACCCAGGCTTGATGACTCAACAGAGTGAGCAGTCTGCTGTTTTCCCACACCCAGCAAGAACATATGGCACTACTTTGGGGCTGTTTGTTATCTAAGGCAGCCACACCATTCTTTTTCCTTTTGTTTACTTTCTGTAACAATAACTATAACCCATATTGAACTCTTACTGCATAGCAGGCATGAGGTTGATTGCTTTGTATGCATTTTCTCACTTAGCTGAGAAATGGAATATTTCCTGCCAAATCAGTAAACAGAGGCTATCACAGTCATCAGCAATTGCAGCCACAACAGAAGGTGAGCTAGTGAGCCCTGAGGGAACTCAGCAAGGAAAGAGTACCTGCCATCTAGCAGCCATCAGAGCTGTGAACATTTAAACTGTGGTGCTGGAGAAGATTCTTGAGTGTCCCTTGGACTGCAAGGAGATCCAACCAGTCCATCCTAAAGGAGATCAGTCCTGAATATTCATTGGAAGGACTGATGCTGAAGCTGAGGCTTCAATACTTTGGCCACCTGATGCGAAGAACTTACTCATTGGAAAAGACCCTGATGCTGGGAAAGATTAAAGGTGGGAGGAGAAGGGGATGACAGAGGGTGAGATGGCTGGATGGCATCACTGACTCAATGGACATGAGTGTGAGTAAGCTCTGGGAGTTGGTGATGGACAGGGAAGCCTGGTGAGCTGCAGTCCATGGGGTCGCAAAGAGTCAGACAGGACTGAACTGAACTGAATTGAGCAGCCATCAGACTGTAGCCACTCCCTCTGGCGAGCCCTGAGGAAACTCAGGGTGTGAAAACACAGGATACTGGCCCCAAATCGCTGAGGTGCTTATCAAAGGAATGATTTCAGTGAACCCAGACTCTTGCAGCTTCCTATACATAGAAAAGCACTAAATTCTTTAACTTGGGATATCTGGTTTTCTTTATTTAATAATAACCTTTTGATGATCAGACTACTGCCCTTTGTTACAAAACTTCTATATAACCTGGCTCCTCTCCTCACCTCCTCAGAATAGCTCTCTGGGTTACTTGAGATACTATCTCCCAGGTTTGAAGTTCTAAAAATTCCCACCAAATAAAACATAATTCTCAACTTTTAGGTTGTTAATATTTTTTAAGTCCACATAAGCCTTACATTTTTATCTTTACTTTAAATAGGAAGAAACTATCCAAGACCACACAGCTAGTAGTAAGAGATGGTATTAGAGCTAAGAACTCTGATACCAGAATCCTTAGCTACTTCTATTCATCAATCCACCTTCAAGAGGCAATAGGATTTGGCTAGACTAGCATAGCTAGAAGGAACCACAAGGAATATTTACAGAAGCCAGGGTTCAGATCCTAGCTCAATGACCATGGGCAAGCTATACGCAGTTGTCTCCTATACAATCTGGGGATAATTTACAAAAAGTCCCATCAAAGTAACTCATAAATACTATTATTATTATTATTTTCTTTCTCAAAATTGTTTACATGATTAAACATGTAACAATACAAGCCAATGAAACTACACTAATACATAAAGTAATTCCTTGCATTGGAAGCTTACATTAATTACTGTTACTAGTTTGAAGTTATCCTTTTAGTTCATTTTTCAGCAAAGGTGAAATTTAGATGGGCCCTTCTTTTTCAATCCCTTTTTAAAATCACTACTGATTGCTTATTAACATTGCATTTTCATTACCTCTACAGCCTCTCAATCCCATAGGAAGACTCAGTGGATAATTTAAAATTCATGTTTAATTTATTATACATGCTGATAGCAATTTTTTTTTCATAGAGTGATCCTTGTTAAAGTTCCCAAGGCCTGGAGGCACAAGTGGCTCCATTAAAAATGTATCTCTCAGTTTTCTTGTGGGGCTAGTTTAAAAAGTGCTGGAGTGAGCACATTCATAGCTAATTGACGGTAGATTACATGCTACTCTGTTCACCACATTTGAAGAAACATTCCTCTTTTGTCTGATAATTAGTTGTATGCCAAAACTTTCCATTTCCCTATTTTGGGATTATAATTAAAACATATGACATAAGATGTAACTGATTCAACTATTTTCCTGGGTAGTGGTTTTAAAGAGAATTATAGGGGTAAATCAGGAGTAAGGGAAAGAGTGGAAGAATGGTCGGTATATGCTTCCAAATAGAGGCTTGGAAGGGCTTCCCTGGTGTCTCAGACAGTAAAGAATCCGCCTGCAATGCGGTAGATCTGGGTTCGATCCCTGGTTCGGGAAGATTCCCTAGAGGAGGGCAGGACAGCTCATTCCAGTATCCTTACCAGGAGAATCCCATGGACAGAAGAGCCTGGTGCACTACAGTTCATGGGGTCACAAAGAGTTGGACACAACTGAGCAACTAAGCACACACACAGATGCCTGGAAAGTTAAGTGAAAGTGAGAAAGAGTGGAGGGACAAGGTACTTCTCATGCCTTCTCCAGAGGCTCCAAATGAAATAATCAGGAAGATGTGAGGCGCTTTTTTCTGGCTGTGACCTCCAGTTTGGGACCAAGATCCAACCATAATTACGTACCATGTACTTTCCTGGAACAGAAATGAAGCCAGAACATGGCATATTTTTCTGTTGGAGCTAGTTCCACAATCAATCAAATGGTTTATGTTTCATTAACATTGAGCTTGACTTTGAAGTCTTCTTTTTTTTTTTTCCACAAGTCAATGTTTTTATTTCTTTTTTTTTTATTAGTTTTGCCATACAATGCCATGATATCACCATGGGTTTACATATGCTCCCCCTCCAGAACCCCCCTCCCTCCTCCCTCCCTCCTCCCTCCCCCCGGGAAATCTTTATGCACCAGCCCCGAGCATCAGTCCTGGGCTGGCGATTGATTAGACAAATGTGAAGTCTTCTAAAATCTAAATTGGGTCTCTTACATGTGACTAAGATGATTTCTATTTATTGAGTCCATAAGGTTATTCATGTTTACAGATAATGGGAAAAACATGAATACAACCAGTCATAAATTCCAAATCACATGGTCTGGGAGGCCATTTGACTAGGATGAGTATGGATTATTTTTCTTAATGTACCTGTAGTTAAAGGTCTTTCTTACTTACTATATGTTGTGCCACCAAAACAATAAGGGGTCCAACCAGCCTTGGGAAAACTTCTCTTTCTCTGGTTAATGGACTCAGGGAAGCCATACACTGTTAGTCAAGAGAGCTTTCATTCTACTTGCCAAACAGATGGACTGTCTGACTAGGGGATGGCTCTAGAATTTTCTATCAAAATAATTGTGTTTTTTTTCAAAATAGGTTAACTTACTTCTAGTAAATATGAACAATGGCCCAGGATTGAGGACAAAAATTTAAGGGATCTATTTGTAAATATTCCCTGAGGGAAAAAATTATGTATTTTTTTACTTAGGCTTTATTTAATGCAGCACTGTTGAGAACAATGATTTTGATTTTTCTCACCATTTTATCTCCAATACCCAGCATAGTGCCTGTAACATAGTAGGAGACTCTAAATACTTGTTAAATAGGGGAAACCTATTTGTTTAAAAGTCAGCAGGCTCCAGCATCCTGATCATCTTATATAATACATTCAAATAGAGAATAAATGCATTTATTCATCAAAGCATCAACTCTGTGTAAAACATGCTTGCCATAAAGTCAATTTTCTTTCAGGGAAGAGAAGCAATTAGTTTGAAACAGACCTTCTTCAAATGCAGATCACAAGAAACAGCACTCTCCTCAGACTGGGCATAGCCCTTTATATTTGCAAATCTCTTTATGCTCAATTTCATTAGCTATGTTAAGAATAAGACCCTAGAATTTCAGAGGTAGTATCTCATTTTACAAATAAAGAGTAAAAATCCAATTTAATACTTAAAACCCTAAGGAAAATCTGCAAGACTATTATCTAATCATCACAGCCATCCTGTGAGGTAGGTACTATTTTATTTGATATTGGAGGAAACTCAGATGGTTAAATGACAAATCAAATGTCATATGAAGGTTTCCAAGTGGTGAAGATGGGATTTGAACCAAGGTCTGTTTTGCTCCAGAGCTCAGCTGTTTATCCACTGTTCCTTACTGCTTCTGTGCTCTCTTGTCTTCTGAAAGTTCATAAGAGCTTTGGTCAAGTCCATTCCTGGGGCTTTCATGGTGGTCCAGTGGTTAAGAATCTGCCTCCCCATGCAGGGGACATTGGATAGATCCCTGGTCTGGGAAGATTCCACATGCCACAAGACAACTAAGCCCGTGAGCTGCAACTGCTGAACAACTACTGAAGCCAGCATCCTTTACAGCCCATTCTTCTCTAGAGCTCTTCTCTGCAACAAGAAGCCCCTGCAATGAGAAGCCCCTGCACTGCAGCTAGAGAGGAGCCCCCACTTGCTGCAATTAGGGAGAGCCTTTGCCTAGCAACAAAGACCCAGTGCAGCCAAAAATAAACAAAGAATTAAACTTTTTTAAAAACAAAAAGTCCATTCCTGGACACAGCACTTCAAGGACATAGGGTCTTCTAAGATCTCAAAGCAAAAGTATTTCTCAAGCGAAAACAATACTGAAGACAAATTACAAAAGGATCATTTGAAGCAGTGGACAGGGCATATGCACTGAGGTTTGCTAACCTTCACACCAAAGTCTTGGTTCTGAGTTTACAGCCCTTGGGCCCTTCAGGATGCCTACCTGGTATCATTACGAGCTATTCACCAAAAAGCTTCCTCTATTTCAATCAGCCTGAACTCCTTAAAATCCCTACTACACAGTTGACATTTTCTTGTCTCTATTCCCTTCTAGAAGCTTCCCTTGCCCATATAATGGCCTCTAATAAGTTAAATATGGCCACAATTCTTTACTGCGACTCTCATCGGAAGGTGGAAACTATTTCCCCAGTGCCTTGAATCTGAGCTGACTTGTGTGACTTGCTTTGCCCACTAGTTTGTGGCACAAGTGATGTCCTATGAATTCCAAGCCTCGGCTTCTGAAAGCCCTGAAGCTTCTGCTTTCAGGCTCTTAGAACACTGCTGCCATATGAACAAGCCCATCTGTGAGGTTGAAAGAGACCCCATGGGGAAAGAAGCCCATTGCCCCAGCCATCACAGGATCCTTTACCAAGGCCTCCCAGACTGTGAGCGGTGAGTGAGAGTGTCCATGACCAGCTGAACTACCAGAAGCTGCAAATAGAGTTGAGACACGTGGTCCCAGCTGAGCTCTGCCAAGATTGCCAAGCCAAAGAGCAGTGATAAATAAATGAGTGTTGTTTTAGGTGGTTTGTAACGCAGCAGTAGGTCACTAACACATACCTTCTCATTCCTTTCTTGCTAAGAAGTCCTCCATCCACTCACAGGGTGAGCTCCAAAGCCACTCTTCCAACAAGCTTCCCCTGGTGGAAGCTTTCTCTGCAAAGCCAGCCTCCCTCAGGTTTAAGTCAATGCCCGCCTTGTGTTATTCTGCAGTCACTGAGACCCAGCTGCATCCCTAAATCCCTTCCCCATCCACCAGCTGATGACTGAGCTCTCACCATTAAAGTTTAACTACTTACATAAAAGTGTAAATACCTATTAAATTTTAAGAGTCCCTGGAAGGGATAACAAGTTGGTGCTTTTGATTTTCCTCTTATTATAAAAGTGTACAGGAATAGAAAGTGACCTTAACATAAGGTCAGCTTTCCCAAAGAGGGGAAAAAAAAAAAAGTAATGATTTTGACTAACTTGAATATAAACATTTAGGGATATAGATGAAATAGTTATGTATCTAATTTCAATGTTTAAATTATTTAATTTAATTATGCATACATATTTAAAATCATATAAATAACATTCGATTTAGAAGTACTGTTTATCCTACTTTTCCGTTCATCAAGGCATAGATTCAAAGTTGCTATATGTGTCTTTAGCAGCAAGTCTCCTTCATATTATGAGAGAAACTTCTGAGCCATCTGACAGTTTTCCAGACATAATCTTTTCTTTCATCTGGTGTGGTTTAACTATGATGCTGCCACTGGAATTTTTATCTCAAGCCACAAACACCTATTCACAAAACATGATGACAATTGTTTTTCCATTTATTGTACAAGTGTATATTCATAATCTTAATAATTTAACCACTTACATTATTGCTTTGTAAAGGAATTCTAGAAAACTGACTTACAATGACACCTAAGGCTTGCAATCTGAGGATCTTACCCTAAAGAAAGAATTCATTAAATTGATGTTAAATGTATTTGCTCTTTTTTTAATTTCAAATATCACCAAAATCACCAAAATTTTATTATTTCTTGAGGTCATTTAAAGCTAATATGTCTTTCTCAGATAGTATTTTGTGGATCAAAAAATGTCAGAGAGAGCATTCCACAATGCAAAGAATTCTGGAAGGACTAGAATGTAGAGAGACTCCTGCTTTCCTGAGAGATATTTGGGAGGGGGCATCAAATTCCCTTATTTCACATATATTAATACACACTTATTCTAGAAACTTCAGATAACACATAAAATTAAAGAGGTGAAAATAAAAGCATGAATAATGCTGCTAATTAGAGATTATGATTTCAATCTATCAGTTCATTTCCTCCCAGATCTTCCTCTGAAGCCTTATTATATATCACATTCAATTCAATTGGCTCTATTATCATTTAATATTATAAGACAGATAAGCCGTCATTCAGCCAACCAGCCCCCTGCTGCAGTACACTGATATTGTCTGGGGGAAGGACAATATCTCAAGAGGTCACCAGCCCCCTGTACGTTTGAGTGCATGGCTTCAGATTCCTTTTTCCCTTATTGAACTTGGGAAGTTCCCCTGGAGGAGGGCATGGCAACCCACTCCGGTATTCTTGCCTGGAGAATCCCCACGGACAGAGGAGCCTGGCATACTGCAGTCCATGGGGTCACCAAGAGTCAGACACGACTGAGTGACTAAGCACACACACAAGCACGCACACCAGTGATCAAATGAGCACAGGAAAAAAAGAAAAATAAGAATATGGCCCAAGTGAAATATACCAGAAGTGAGGAAAGGACAGTCCCTGCCCTCAAAAGAGAGCCCTGTAAACAATTAATTGCATAAAATATGATAAGGACCTGAAAAGAGGTATATACAAAATGCTGTGACCATAAAAAGTAGACAGTGTTGACCACTCAGGGGAAGTTTCATGGAGGCATCAACATCTGAGGATTTGGAGCATTTTTTGTTAGTTACATTGTTAATTGCTGGGTTTTTGGATATTAAGACTAAATTTTGAAAATATTTGCAAATTCACGAAAAATCTTTGGAATCTTTCCCCCAGTAGATTCCAAGAACTGAGCAAGTCTGATGTGTAGAAACCTGCTGAACCACACCTGAATTACGCACCAACTCTGAGTATTTCCTGGTCTGGGAATTTTTTCCCGAGAGCAACTTTGGATAGGGGAGGAAAAGAACATGAGGGTACCTGGCCTGAAGGGATGGGACAAGTGTGAGCACGCAAGGCCAAAACCATCTCTGCCACCCCCACACTCATCTCCTTGCCTTGCATTTCTGTGTCCCACATGCACTGCAATGACACCTCCATCTGTGCTCTCCAGTCCTCTGAAATAGGCAAGTCTCCTCTCCTTCCAGTAAGTTCCCAGAATTTATGGGAACTGCTGCTGCTGCTGCTGCTGCTGCTGGGGCTGCTAAGTCGCTTCAGGAGTGTCCGACTCTGTGCGACCCCACAGACGGCAGCCCACCAAGCTCCCCCGTCCCTGGGACTGGGAAGAGTTTATTTCTTCCCAGCAAGAATGTAATAGTATTGAGTCCATGGCCAGACCTGGGTTTGAGGCTCAACTTCACTGTGGGCTCTGAGTGACCCTGGGTGACTGGCAGCCTCCTTGTCTTCACATGTCTGCCCAAGGAACCTTGCTAACCCTGTGGCTGCAGAAACAGCCATAGGCGAATAACAGATGCGTCCCTTCTGGCCACACTGACCCTACACTGTCTTCACCTCAGATCTGCTTCTTGCTTTTACATGGCAGTTTGGATTTGACATTTTCTGAAGGTCCTAAAGCCACTATACCCAGAACTCTGAGGTCTGTCTCATGCTGGGGGAACTGGGCTGGGACAGTGAGGGCCAGACATATAGACTTTAGAGTGCTCCCCAACCACCCTACCTAAAGTAACCCCCACTCCAGGCAACCCACATAGTTAAGTCTGCGTTTATTTTCTTAATAGCCTAGGTCACTTTCTGAAACTATGTTTTGGCTTGGTTTGTTTACTTATTTATTGTCTGTCTTCCTAGTAAAATATACCATAAGAACAGGAATCTTGTTCCAACATCTAACACAGGATAAGACACTAAAGATGAAACGGTATTAAAGAATAAATGAACAAACAAGAGTAAATGTGACTTCAGAAGATGATAAGGATGACACGGTGCTAGATACCAGAGAAAGAATGACATAGGATAACATCTCTGACCTCCAAATCTCACCATCTGATAAGAAGAGAGAATAAGAAACAAAATAATTGTAATACAGTGTGAAAAAGCATAATATCAGGCATAATACATAAGTGCAGAGATAGTACAGAGGAAGAGGCCTAGATATTTTCGGAAGGAAGTAATTTCCCAATTTAGTTTTAAAGAATTAATGGAAATTTGCCAGGTGGCTAATAAGGGAAATCCTTTCAAGAAGGCCTCTTGGATCATTATTCTGACCTAAACATTTACCTCATTTCCCTTCCCCACGGAAACTTGGGGTTAAAAATACCCTTTAGGATCATCCAGTCCAGCTGTACTTAAAGAGCACTGCCACAGTTTTAAAATATGTGCACAAATTCTCTGACGCTCATCCCTTCTGTGGAGCCTAATGCATTTCCCTTTGGGTGTGGGCTTAACTTCATCATTTCTAATGAAGAGAATGACTTCTGAGGCTGGGTCACAAAAAACACTATGGTTTCCATTTTATCCTATCTTGGATAGCCCATTCTGGAGGAAATCAGCTGCCACGTTGTGAGGACTCATAAGACAAGGCTTTCCAGGTGGCCCTAGTGGTAAAGAACCTGCCTGCCAATGCAGGAGACACAGGTTCAATCCCTGGGTCAGGAAGATCCCCTGGAGTAGGAATTGGCAACCCATTCCAGTATTCTTGCCTGGAGAATCCCATGGACAGAGAATCCTGGGAGCCTAAATTCCATAGGGTCACAAAGAGTCAGACATAATTGAAGTGACTTTCGGATGATGACAACTACAGTCAAGATCTTGCCTGCAAGCTCGTGAAACCCTGCTGCTCCTGAATTCCAGACCAACAGAAACTATGAGATAATAAATATCTGTTGTTTTTCAGCCACTAAGTTTGGAATGATTTGTTACATGGCAATAGAAAACAAGTATGAGGATCTCAGATAGTTTGTATTTATGTGAATTATAACTCTTTATATTTACTGTATTAGAAATAAAAAGTGAGTTCAAAATATTTGTGTATTAATTAATTTAAAACAATCTTAATAAATATAGTATGTTAGCATAAATAATATTTTATGAAAAATTTTTCCAAACAAAATTGTTTAGAAGAATGACATCACTTTACATCTTTACAAATCTTTTTTATGTCTGCTTTAATGGAAGATAGCTCTATTCTTACAACTACTTTATATTTAAACACTTGTGAAACCACCAATCTTACAGCTTCTGTAAACTCCACTATACCCTTGTAAGAGAGTAAGAATGAAAGTCGCTGATCTTGTCAACATTCTCTGTAACACCCATGACAAGTAGACGCACAATCATGCTTAAACATGCTCAGTGACTGGAAACTCACTGGCTCCCAAGAAAGCCCACTGCTCCCCCCAAAACCTTTCTATAGAGCTCCTATCTCGGCCATGCTAGTTTTCTCTCTCATTAGTCTTATGCGTTCTCCCTAAGATGATTCAGAATAAGTTTAATCATTTATTTAAGGCTAAGACTACCTTACAGCATATTTTAAGAGTTATTCATAACTTTATAGATTACATAAGTTTACAGAGTACTGCTGTCCATGTTTCCTTAAAAATCAACTTTAAGATAATCAATTCAATTCTGAACAAACATCTCAGAAGAATTTATCATGAGTTATGCCCTTCTGCCAGTTCATCTCAAGATCTGCCTATGATCTTTCACCAGACACAAATATCCTTATAATAACCGTTTTCAGGTATTAGACTAGCAGAACTTACAGACTTCAAGTATCTGGGATGGTAAAATTAAAAGAACACTGAGGGACTACCCTGGTGGTACAGTGGATAAGAATCTGTCTGCCACCAGAGGGGCCACAGGTTTGACCCCTGGTCCAGGAAGACTTCACATGCCAATGAGCACTAACTAACTCCATGCACTGCAACCACTGATCCTGTTGTGCTCTAAAGCACGCAAGCAACAACTACTGGAAGCCCGTGCACCTAGAGCCTATGCCTCGCAATAAAAGAAGCCACTGAAGTGAGAAGGCCAAGTACCATAAGGAAGAGTAGTCCCTGCTCACCACAACTAGAGAAAGTCTGAGCACTACAATGAAAACCAAGTGCAACCAAAAATAAAATAAATAAATAAATAAAAAATTTTTTTTAAAGAACACTGAAAACAGTGCCATTTAGAAGGGAGATTTCCCTTTTCTGCTAAGGGCCAGACTTCTCATTGCATTAGTCATCCAAGTTTTGTGTTCTAAGTGCCTCCTACAGCATCCTGAAAGCTTCAGGCATATTTCCACATAAATAAGTTGAGCTTAACTATTCATCAAAATTGTCCACTAGGTCCCTGTTTAGAGGTGGCCTGGGAAATGACGTCTGCTGGTTTGTGAGGGTAGAAAGACAACATTTGTGGCTGGTTTGAAACACAGAAACAAGTTTTGGAAACATCTCAAAAAAAAAAAAATAAGTATCCAGAATAGAAAATACAGTTTCTTCTCATGTTAATTCTGAACTCTGGGAAGAAGGGCAGTGCTTAGTCAAATTTAAAAACCGAGTTTAAATCCTCTTACATTCACATGAAAATATTTGACACACGCACTAGAAAGATGGAACTCTGCTTATGGGAGTGTAAATTGGTCATTATGAAAAACAGTATAAAGGTTACTCAACAAATTAAAAATATAAAAACTATAATACATGATCCAGAAATTCCACTTCTGGGTATACATCCAAAGGAAATAAAATCAGTATCTCAAAGTGACATCTGCACTGCCATAGTCATTGCAGCATCATTCACAATAGCCAACATATAGAAACAACATAAGTGTCCATCAACAGATAGATGGCTAAGGAAAATGTGATATAGATGTGACAAAGAAGTGTAATACTACTCAGTCATACAAAAGTAAGAAATCTTGTCATTTCCAACAACATGGATATACCTAGGGGACACGATGCTAAGTAATATAAGACCTAACAGAGAAAGACAAACACTGCATGATTCCACTTATATGTAGAATTTTTTAAAATGTTGAATTCATAGAAACAGAGAGTAGAACATTAGTTACTAGAGGGTGGGGAAAACGGAGAGATGTCATTAAACAGTACGAACCTTCAACTATAAGGTGAATAAATTCTGGGGATGTGATATACAGCATGGTGACTAAAGTTATTAATACTGTACTGTGTACTTGAAATTTGCTATGAGAATAAATCTTAAATGTTCTTATCATACATACAAAAAAATGGTAATTAGGTGAGGTGACAAGGTGGTAATAAACTTAATTATGGTTATCATTTTACAATGTATATCAAATCATCATGATGTATACTGTAAATATCTTGCTATTTATCAACTAAACCTTAATAAATGTGAACAAAAACCAACATGAATTTATAGCTGTAAAAAATCACACTGTATATGCAGTATATAGTAAATAGTATATACTATTTTATGTGTCAACTATGCATATTAAAACTGGGGGAAAATGAATAGAAACAAAATTTAAAACAAATACAAAAAAACAAATGAACTGAATCAATCTAAATGCCATTTCTAATTATATTCAGTTTCCTAATTTAGAAAGATTATAAGATTTATAGAACATTGTACTGCCCCTGAAAACAATCTAAATTAATATTACATAGTTAAGAGGATTCACTCAGCCATTTCTTGTGTTCTCTCACTGCATAATAAGAAAAAGTATGAAATTAGTATTTTACTCTTAATAGTACCAGATAACATTTATTGTTTATTACATCAAGGACTGTACCATGTGCTTTTTAGCTTTAGTTCATTTAATCCTAAAATAACCACACCAAGTACTCTTACTATATCCCATTTATAGAGAGGAAAACTGAAATTTAGAAAGCATATAGCCAAGGTCACAAAACTATAAAATGGCAGAGAACAAATTTAAAACAATGACCTATGAAATGCTTCTAAATCACTGCACTATAAAATTCTGGTAGTATGAAAAACCTAATACATTTGGATAGGGATGATAATTATTTACAGTTCAATCTTAGAAAGGATGAACTCGGAAATGCTGGCAACACCCAGGAGCTTCCAAACATAGGAGGCCCTTTGATTTCATCATTACACGCACATCACTGGAAGATAGGAAATGACCTTCTAGGCATGTGGGAAAAGCTGTTGGAGATATGTGAAAACTAGCAAGATGAGGAAATAAGCAGCATAAAACTGGAACTGCATAAGAGTGATACTGATTAGAACCAATTGTGTGTGCTCCATTTACAGTTGTACTGAAACATAGCAGGCTGCACAGGCTTTGTGTTTTTATTATATATGTTTTATTTTATAGCAATAAATTCTTCCCACTGGACCTCTCACATTTGAATGCAAAGAAGCAGCACGTGTGGGCTTGAGTGTCATCCTGACCTAGGTTTGAAGCTTGCTGCATTATTTATTGCCAGTGTAGCCTTGGGCAACCTGTATAAACTCTAACCTGTTTTTTCACCTATAAAGTGAGGGTTAAAAAAAAAAAAAGGAAGAACATGTTTTAAATATCATATGGTATTTAATACATGTAAAAATCACATGGCGCTTTGTTAACTATTATTTGCATTGTGATGGCAAGGCCATTTGAGCATCGAAAACTTGAAGCAGTTTTGTTTTTCTAATTAGACCACTGTCCTCAACTCCTTCCATTTTGCAGCTGTTTCCAATTTATAGTCCCACCTCCTTGCCCCCACCCCCATGGTGGGACTTCTGTATCCTTCAGCAAATACAACAACTTGCTAAGAGAAAAAGCAAGGATAAAAGGAACAGCAGGGTGGAGTAACAGAAGAATGAGAATAAAAGGAAGAGGCTATTTTTAAGTTTATAAAACAACCTCATGCCATGCAGCAGAAATAGATCCAGCATTGTGAACAGAGAAGGGAAATTTCTTTGTGAACTTCCTGGGGAGAAAGGAAGATAATTTATTGCAGTGAACCATCCAGAGATGTTTGGAGAGAAGGCTTCATCCAGTCCTTAGACAATATTCCCATTGTGCCACACAAATATCCAGGGTCCAGATAAAACCAAACTGACTTTACCAAGAGTCAAGATATCTAAACCAGAAACATGTTAACTGAAGGCATATTCTATAGGATTTTATACATTTGGACAAGAAGACCAAGAGATACGGTTCCAGGGATTGAATCAGGCCTTAAATATATGGTATTAAATATGAATAAACTGGAAATAATAGCAGAGACCTTAAGCAAAGCATGTAGGAACAAGTTAAGTGCTCAGTAACCTTTGGGAAACTCTAATCTCTGATATTTCATTTGTTAAAGGGAAGGAGAAATAGTTCACAGGATCTCAGCTTAGAGGGAGGACTTGGCTGGAGAGTAGTCGGGTTGAACATCTGAGCCTGTCGAGAAAAAGAGGGTGCTTCAGGGGGATAGAGCACTGAGCAACAGGGACCCCTTCCAAGAGCCTGCACTGAGATCTTCACAAAGCTGTTATTTGTGTTTATAATAGTATTTAGTATGTTTGAGATTTATTACAGAAGAAGAATATTGGCAATAGACCAACTTCTAATGGACAGATAATTGGCAAAACACTTATCGTTGACTCATTGTTCCTGAGGAAGCTGTTTAATCTTTATCACTTCAGTCTGTCAATAAAACATGAGAAAGACTATACCCTCGCTCTACATCTGAGTAATATGAGAAGGGCACAAGATGACCACGGCCCTTCAGGAGAGCTGCCACTCAAGCCCCAGGGAATTCTTTGAAGTCCAACTCTAATCAGGTACCACAACCACTGTGGAGGAAGAAGGAAGGACTGGTGAAACCTCACTCAGCAACTCAAAAAGTAAAAAGGAAGAGTGAGTGGGTGAGAGTCCTGAATGGCCTGAGGTATCAAAGGGATTTGAGACAAATTATGAAAAATAAGAGAGAAAATATAAGCCAAAGATGGAAGCACAGTACAATATTTAAATAAGAAAGACGAAAACATCCCAACTGAGTTTTTGCAGTCCAGTTCAGTCACTCAGTCGTGTCCAACTCTCTGTGACCCCATGGATTGCAGCATGCCAGGCCTCCCTGTCCATCGCCAACCAAATGCCTACATAAAAATAGCAGTCAGTTAAAGCTGGGAAAGAAGTGAAGAAGGAAAGAGGGGTGAAGAGTTAAAATTAAAAAGACAATGATGTTTTTGAACTGTGGTGCTAGAGAAGATTCTTGAGAGTCCCTTGGACTTCAAGGAGATCAAATGAGTCAATCCTAAAGGAAATCAACACTGAATATTCACTGGAAGAGGCAGAGGATGCGATGGTTAGATAGCATCACTGACTCAGTGGACATGAATTTGCACAAACTCTGAGAGATAGTAAAGGACAGAGGAGCCCGGCTTGCTGTAGTCCATGGGGTCACAAAAGTCAGACACAACTGAGGGACTCAACAACAACTTTTTATTCCTTTTCTTTAAAGAAATGTTTTCAAGTCATTGCTCACTTGTGACTTTTTAAAACTGCCTTATAGAGCCACAAAGCCAAGTATTTGGTTGTTTAAATGGGAAATGTGTCATAAATGTGCTAATTGAAGGATGGTGATTGATGATGAGTTAAAGAAAATGATAACCCAAGAGTAGGGTGTATCTGATTTGATCCAGCCCTGTCTAGGGAGAGAGACACTGGGGCTCATTTCTATCTGGACTTTCACTTTTTTACTTGAAGAATGAACTTCAGTTTCTCTTTGGCATATCTGAACTGCCAGCATCACTCCTCTTGTGCTCTGGGGCCAGTATTAAGTAAAATGAAGGTTACTTGAACACAAGCACTGCTATACCGAGACAGTTGAGCTGAAAACAGAGATGGCTACTAAGTGACTAAAGGACTGGATATGCTGGACAAAGGGACAATTCACACTCTGGGTGAGATGAAGTGGACAGTGAAAGATTTCATCACGCTACTCATAACAGTGTGCAATTTAAAACTTATAAATTATTTACTTCTGGAATTTTTCCACATAATATTTTCAGGCTGAAATTGATGATGGGTAACTGAACATGCAGAAAGAGATATCGTGGACAAAGGGGGACAGCTGATTTTGTTAAGGGTTGTTTTTGTTTCTAAATAAGCATATTAATTGATTTTTTCATTTTATAATATCCCCAAGGCTTCATGATGACAGTACTCCCCCCTCCCCCATGCATTTGGGCCTTAGCTTGGTTCTGAGGAGCTGATTTCACCTCCGTCCCCACTACCCACTCCCTTACCACCACCACCCCACTCCCAGCCCCATGCTCCTTCTGCCACTGACCCAGGTGAGCTTCCACTCTCAAAGTGGCCCTGCCTCTTGGCCTCCTGCTCCTTCAGGGCAGGCCTCCAGCTCTGGAAAACTGGGCAATGCCACCATAACTACTGGACCACCAGGCCATTTCACTGTGGTCCTTCTCTTTCCTTTTAAACCCTGACCACCTTACTCCCTCCACTCCTGTCCACTCGACCCCGTTATGCTCTATCACAGACTCCTGTGTCTTTCCTTTATACTGAGCACAGGTTCTAATTCTGGATCAGTCTACTAAGCTAATGGAGGCAAGATCCATGTCTACTTAGCCCGTGGTGACATTTCAGCATCTACTACCAGACAATCATTCTTGGCATCTAGATGACACACAGTAAAATGTGTTAAATGGATGAATGAGCAAATGGCTACCATCCCCAGCCATCCGGCTGCTCATGCTGCCTGACCTCACTGACTGCCTCAGGCGACCACTCGTGGTCAGCAGCAAGCTGCACAACAGGACAGTTTATTCATTGTTCCTACGGCTTGGCACAGAGGAGACATTCTACTTACGAGTCAAGTGCCACTAGAAGGACTGTTGCTGCAGGAAACCAAGCGGCCACATCTCTGGGCAGCCTCTCTGCAACTGTCCTCTCTCAGCTACAGAAACAGGAGTGAACTCACCATGCACCAGAGGGAACCTGCTCTCTACAACTCCCACCATTCTATCAGAAACACTGGTGAGCGTTTAACCTCGCCTGCTCCTTACTGATAGTAGGTCCTCTTCACCAGTAAAAAAATGAAATGGCAATGTGTTCAGAGTAATTTTAAAAGGTTTCTGTGATTTGTGGATTAGCCATGTCTAATAACGGAGAAGGCAATGGCAACCCACTCCAGTGTTCTTACCTGGAGAATCCCAGGGACGGGGGAGCCTGGTGGGCTGCCGTCTATGGGGTCGCAGAGTTGGACGTGACTGAAGCGACTTAGCAGCAGCAGCAGCATTCTAATAAACTGTTGTTAGGGAAAAAAATAATGTGTCTTTTCTAACCAAAATAATCCACATATATTAGTTATGAGCTTTTTGGATGAGACGTGCTAAAACAAATAATTATCTTTCATGCTAATGTGGCAATTAAAGCAAAATGCCCCAAACTCCAATCCGTCATAGGTATTTTATCCAACTTCTATTTGAGATCTTTAGCTGATTTATTTTCATCCTCAAGAAATATATTGATTCACATTATCTAGTAGAAGATATAAAAGGCTGGCATGAATTTGTTCTGATTTCATTCACCTATGATATGTTATTCCCTCACCAACTACATTTTATGTTTCAATATATTGAGTTCATTCTTCGGTTTCCTTATTTGGGCCTCAGATTTTTAACATAATTTCTCAGGATGAAGAAAAAAACAATCAAAATATGTTTTAATTGTTCACAAGTTTTTCTTCTGATCCTGAGAACTGTATTTGCTTCTCTTTAATCCTCCCTTATTAAGTACACCTCTAAGAAGTGACTTCATGCATCTTGCAACACACCACACCCTTTAAATAAAGAGGAGGCTTCCACGGGATGATGACTAAACCCTACACAGCTCTGCATAATGCAACCAGAGCCCTTATATTAGAAGACAGCCATCTGCCATTGACTTTTACACAATCAGTTCCTGAAGCCACAAAGTACGACCCACATGTCTTAGGCTCCATATTACAGCATGAAAAGCCACAGGATTTTCACATTTGTTTAATGTCATTTGAAACTGTTGGGAACTTTGCTTCTCACCTTACCAAGAAGCCCACCACTAACCCCTGTGGAGAATGCCCAGGGCCTGGGACTCAAGACCAGGTGACTTCATTCTACATTATTGTTTCTACACCTGCAGAGCTCATCTTAGCAAAGATTCTTCTGTGTGAAGTCACCTTTTCCCTTTGTCTTTACCTCTGTTCTCCAATATTCATCAATTCTTTTAGCTGAGAAAATCCTGTTTAGCAAAACTTTTAAGTTTGTTACTTGATCCAAAAAAATAGCTGGCAGAACAGGGGCGTGAACCTGGATTAAGAATGTAGTCAAGCAAATGACTTTTCATTTCCTTTCTCCAACTTTAGCTGTGAAAAAATACAGTAGATAAAAAAATACAGGGAAGAACAAACAAATATAATTGAAGTTATAGTGAGTCGTTTGCCCAGTTTCTTGGCTTTTTTCCCTTAACACTGGCCACTCCTCACATAGCCTTTACTAGGTCCTTCTCATCTCTTTGACTTCTTTTTTAAAGACGTATATTAATAAGGCTGTTAAAGTGAGACATAATTTACATACCATAAACTTCACTGGACTTCCCTGGTGGCTTAGTTGGTAAAGAATCTGCCTGCAACGTGGAAGACCTGGATTCAACTGGGTTGGGAAGATCCCCTGGAGAAGGGCATGGCAACCCACTCCAGTATTCTTGCCTGGAGAATCTCATGGACAGAGGAGCCTGGTGGGCTACAGTCCATAGGATCACAAAGAGTCGGACACAACCGAGCGAGTAAGCAAACTTCACGTGTTTTAAGTGCACAGTTCAATGATTTTTAGCAAATTTACAAACTCACACAACCACACCACTGCCATACAGTTTTAGGACATTTCCATTTCCTCAGAAAGGTCCCTTTGTATGTGTTTCTTTGATTTAGCAAGGAGTCTTTGAACCAGTTGTCTTTATACTCACTTCCTAGATGATCTCATCTGGTCTCTACATTTTAAATACCAGATATATATTAATGAGTCCCAAATCTACATCTCCACTCTAAACCTCTCCCCTGCACATCAGACTCATCTCCTAAACATCTAACAAGCATCTCAAACTCAGCATGCCCCAAACTGAGTTTTGATCTTTCCCCAAAACTGCTCCTCCCAGTCTTCCCTAGCCAGGTAATAGCAATTTTTTATTCCACTTGCTCAAGCCAAAACCCCTGGAGTCATCTTCAACTCCTGTCTGTCTTCGCATCCCAACACCAAATCCATTAAGAAATCCTGTTGAGTCTACATGTAAAATAGAAGCAGAATCCAGCTACTTGTCATACCCAGACTGCTACTACCTGAGTCCAAGTCACCACACCTCTCACCTGGGGTATTGCCAGTAATTCCCTTACTGTTCTCCTGCTCTCGTACTTAATCTCTGCCTTCTATTCTCCACACAGAAGCCAGAGTCATTCTTTTAAAATTTAAATCAGATTGTGTTACAGCTCTACTCAAAACTCTTTTAGTCCCATCTAGTTTCTTTGTATTTTGTTGCTTGAGGAGAAGTGTTGGGGCAAATTATGGACAAAAGATACCAAAAGACCAAAAAAATATTGCTTCCACTTCTGAAGAGCCAGAAGCAAAAACTGAAAGTTGGGAGCAAAACCAGGGTACAGTGCATGCCCTCTGCACTCAAGAGGGATGGGCAAAGCACCTAAGCCACTCCTCTGCCTGACACCTGGACACACTCCTACCCTCACCTCATGTAGGGAACTAGCTCGCCCTCCCTCAGGGAGTGAGCAAGCAAGGGAACTTCCTGTCTGTTCTCACTACTCCTACTGTAGCAGGGGCCCCAATAAAGCCTTGCCTGGCAAGAAAGAAGCAAACTGTAATGACTTCCCACCACACACTAAACAAAAGCCAATATTCTTACAATGGCTTCAGTTCAGTTCAGTTGCTCAATTGCGTTCAACTCTTTGTGACCCCATGGACTGTAGCACACCAGGCTTTCCTGTCCATCACCAACTCCCAGAACTTACTCAAACTCATGTCCATGGAGTTGGTGATACCATCCAACCATCTCACCCTCTGTCATCCCCTTTTCCTCCCACCTTCAATCTTTCCCAGCATCAGGGTCTTTTCTAGTGAGTCAGTTCTTCACATCAGGTGGCCAAAGTATTGGAGTTTCAGCTTCGGCATCAGTGCTTCCAATGAATAGTCAGGAGTGATTTCCTTTAGGATTGACTGGTTGGATCTCTTTGCAGTCCAAGGGACACTCAAGAGTCTTCTCCAACAACACAGTGCAAAAGCATCAATTCTTTGGCACTCAGCTTTCTTAGTTGCCCCATAAGTGCTTGATCTCGACTCCTACTAGCTTCTCCCTCATTCACTCTGCTTCAGTCTCACTGGCCTCCTTGTTCTTTCTGATACATTTGGTTCAGAATCTTAGCAATGACTGTTCCTTCTGCCTACAAGACTCTTTCCCAGAAAACTGGTGAAATTCTTTATCTCCTCTATGTCTTCCCTCAAATCCTACTTCTCAATGAATCCTATCTTCATCACCTTATTTAATGATATAAATTCTCCCCCACCCCGCACTCTTAATCCCTCTTACCTTATTCTGCTTTTTCTTGTTATTAACTGACAAGCTGCTTCTAAATTTAATATGAAAGAGCAAAGGGCCATGAAGAGTCAAATAATTTTGTTAGAGAATGAGAAAGGATATTATTCACCCACTTAACAGGAAACTTATTGTGAAGCTGCAGCCATTAAAAGGGCATACCAATGCAAAAGGATGCAGAGATGGAAAAATGAGACCAATCAAAAAGAATAAAGGGCCCAGAAATAAGTGTACCTTGACATAGGAACTCGGGATATGACATGCTAGCATCACAAATCATTGAGAAAGAAAGATTATATATTTAATAACTTGTACCAGGACAATTGGCTTTCTAGCTGGAAAAAGATAAAACTAGACCCCTATTATACATCGCACACAAAAGAGATCCCAGATGGATTAAGAGACTAAACAGAAACTCTTAAACCTTAAGAGAAAATACAGGAAAATATGCTTATGACATCCTGGTAGGAAAAGTTTTTATAAACAAGACAAAAAAATATACAAACCATGAAAATATAGAAATATTTGACTATACTACTATATAAAAGCATCTAGATAATAGTAGACACAATAAACCACATTAAAATGAATGCCAACATCTAAAAGATGATACATATAATTGGAAAAGGACTGGTTTCCACTATTTATATGTATTTTATCCACAAGTAATAATTAAAAAACAAAAAATTTTATGCAAACACTTTTAAGGTTTAAAATAAAATTTAAATGTTGGAATATATAAATGGGCAATTAATTCACAGAAAAGGAAATTTATCTGGCCAGTATACATATGAAATATATTCAACCTTGCTAAATGAATATGCAGTTAAGATGATGATACTCTCCTAGTGGCTCCACAAAATGTAAAGTCTGATAATACAAACTGTAGTTCATAAGAATGTAGGAGAAATGAAACAGTTATACTCCCTGATGGAGTGTAACAATTTGTACAACAATTTGACAATATCAAATAAAGTTGAAGGCGCATGTATTGTACCACACAATCCAACCATTTTTAGAAACTAACCTAGAGAAACTCTCATATATGCACACAACACTGTGTACAGCATTTTCACTGCGGCTTTGCCTGTGATTGCAAAAAATAATGAGAAATAATTTAAAATGTCCAGCAGCAAAAGAAGGTATAGATAAGTAGTGATGTAATAAATTTATCAAAACAGTAAATTTCAAAAACATAATCACAATTTTTTTTCACTTTTTTAAAAAAATTTTCTTTACTTTATTGTGTTGGTTTTGCCATACATTGACATGAATCCGCCATGGGTATACATATGCTCCCCCTCCAAAACCCCCCTCCCTCCTCCCTCCTGATTCCCTCCCCCTGGGTCATCTCGGTGCCCCAGCCCAGAGTGTCAACCCTGGGCTGGCGATTGATTTCACATATGATAATTAACATGTTTCAATGCCATTCTCCCATATCATCCCACCCTTGCCCTCTTCCACAGGGTCCACGAGACTATTCTATACATCTGCGTTTCTTTTGCTGTCTCGCATGCAGGGTTCTCATTACCATCTTTCTAAATTCCGTATATATGCGTTAGTATACTGTATTGTTGTTTTTCCTTCTGGCTTACTTCACTCTGGATAATAGGCTCCAGTTCTGTCCACCTGAGTAGAACTGATTCAAATGAATTTTTTTTAATGCTGAGTAATATTCCATTGTGTATATGTACCACAGCTTTCTTATCCATTCGTCAGTTGATGGGCATCTAGGTTGCTTCCATGTCCTGGCTATTGTAAACAATGCGGCAATGAACATTGGGGTACACATGTCTCTTTCAATTACAATTTTTTTAAAAAACTATAAAGCCATGTATTTAATGAGTTTTTAACTATGCTAATTTTTATAAAAATAGGAAATACTATTTTTAAATATAAATACATCTACATAAATAGAAAAAATACATATGATTTACAGTGAATCACAAAAATAGCCATAACTTCCCACCCCTCCTAGAAGTCCAGTTTTACAGTGTGACTTTACCACTCCTTCCACTAAAAAGTGAAGTCTGTTTTCCCACCCCTTGACTCTCATGGCATTGTGACTCTCACTGTCACCGACAGAATGTGGTAGAAGTGATAGTTTGCCAGCGGCTAAACACACTTCCATCCTACTCATCTTCTCAGAACCTCCTAGTATCTAGTGAATAAACTTGGTCTAGCCTGCTGAGTGATGAGCACTCCGTAAAAAGCACTCCAAAAAAGTCCATTTTTAAAAGAAAACCAAAAAAAGCTATTATCAAATAGGGTGCAGTCAGCTCTGTCACCCTCGGCTACAATCAGCTAACCACTAGACACAAAAGTACAGCTGTAGGAAGACCAGCGAGCACCCAGCTGACCTGCCAAATGACCAAGCCTAGGTCAGATCAGCCCAGCCTATCTCAGGTCAGTAGCATCATCCAGCTGACCTGTAGACTCAGGAGCAATAACAAGGGGTTGTTGTTTTACATCACTAAGAATTAGGGGTAATTTCTCTGTACAGCAGTAAATATGGGATGTATATGTTATCTTCAGTATAATGACCTCAAAGGAAAGAGGGAAAGGGAGACTATGAAGGAGAAGGAGACACCTTCACCTTTTACACTTACTTTTTTCAGGATTTAAAAGTCCTCAAATCCTGTGATAAATCTGGACAGTGGTAACACAGGGGTCTATTATTTTTAGAATTAATCTGAAATATTGCCTAACTGGTTTAAGGAAGCATGCCACCATTCTTTCTTTTTTGTCATATGAATATGGTAGAACTAGACATGACTAAAAGATCTGGTTCATCATGTGGTTCTCATGTAGACTGGTTACACAGAAATTTGGAAATATTAGATCTAGACTTTTGTAACTGACATCATGAGCCATTTAACTCAGACCGACCAAATATGGTTACACCTCATTCTGTGGTAGCATATAAACAAGAGTTAAGAAAAATATCAAACTCTCAATTAATCAGAACTCAAGAAACAAATTTTCTTTCATGGAAAAAGTCCATTTTTAAAAGAAAACAAAAAAAAAGCTATTATCAAAGATATTCTTTAATTTTTAGACTAAATCCTGGGTCGGTGCCAAGTCAAGCTAATCTTTACAAATTCAGTATTAAGGTAGGAGAATGGCTGTACACTTTTGAGAAATATTTTCATCAAAGACTGAGATAAAATGTGTTTCTACCTGATCTTCACTTTATCAAAAAATTAATTTAATTGTGCATCCCATCCAGTGATGCTGCTTTTATTGAACAGAATTATTTTCAGTTTGCTGCAATATAATCCCCAAATTAAAAAAAAAAAACACCTCATACTGTATGCATGGCCTAGTTCACTTGAAACTATCACATTATTAATTGGCTATACACCAATATAAGAGAAGGAAATGGCAACCCACTCCAGTATTCTTGCCTAGAGAATCCTGTGGATAGAGGAGCCTGGTGGGCTGCCGTCTGTGGGGTTGTATAGTTGCAACTGACGCAACTTAGCAGCAGCAGCAGCATCCATCAATACAAAATTAAAAGTTTAAGAGAAAAAACTTTAACTTAAATTAGAAGGAAGAACTTTTATGATTTAACTTTGAAATATGAAGTTGAGGCCAAAATTCTGCCTTATCACTTTTCCTAATTTGTATACAGCTACTTGGAATGGAAAAAAAAAAATCTCATCCTGTGACATATGAGTGAAGCCAAAAGCATCCAAAATTGTAAGGACTCCTCTCCTTTGGAGACAATGAAAGTCTCAGGAGAAGTGAAACTACCATCTTTAAAAAGAACCAGGAGTAATCAAATATTGTGTAGTTTTTGGCCTGTTTTTAAATATGTTGAATTTGGATGTTAAGTGAAAATTTTGTGATTCATGAGTTGATACTAAATAAATAATACTTTCACTATTAAAAATAATAAATAAATAACTACTGCAAGAGGACAAGGGTATAGAAATTGTAAAAAAAAAATCTGCACAAAACTAGACCTATCCATAAATCCCTAGCCCCAGGGCAACCAGTTGAAAAAGTTTCATTAATCTTTACAAGTTAAAGGATTTCTAAGGAGCCAGTGGCCCTGATTTGGATCGAATCCATTCAGCACATTCAAATTTAATGAAGGATAGAAAGTGAAAGTGAAAGTCACTCAGTTGTCTGACTCTTTGTGACCCCATGGACTATAATGTCCATGGAATGCTCCAGGCCAGAATACTGGAGCAGGTAGCTTTTCCCTTCTCCAGGGGATCTTCCCAACTCAGGGACTGAACCCGGGTCTCCCACATGGCAGGTGGATTCTTTACCAGCTGAGCCACCAGGGAAGCCCAAGGAAGGACAGAGTCTGTACCTAAAAGTCTAGGAGAAAACAGAAGCAAGCAATGACCAACGTCTCTGCCATTTAGAGCCAGGAACACAAAGGCTTCGTTTATAGGGGAAATAATGGGACAAGTGGAACCAACATCATTCCAGGTGGCAAGAGATGAGGGAAGGAAATTTGTGGCCAAGAGACAAGGTCAGAAAAGAGGATTTGGAAGAGTGTTGATCTGAGACAAACAAAGTAGACAGTTTATTCTACTTTCATAAACATGTTTTACTGAAAGCATCTTTGTAGTAAATAGTTGAGATTTGTTTACTTCATTAATTTTCAGAAAATATGTCAGTCTACAACCCTGATTATTGAGGATTCATAATTATTTCAAACAGTTACAAAGTACAGTACAAAATTATGTGCTACTGCTTTAACCTTGGAGCTTTCCAAGTGGCTCACTGGTGCCAGTATTCATTGGCAAAGAATCCACTTGCCAATGTAGGAGACATGGGCTTGATCCCTGTGTCAGGAAGATGCCCTGGAGAAGGAAATGGCAACCCACTCCAGTATTCTTCCCTGAAAAACCTCATGAATAGTGAAACCTGGCTCCACTACAGTCCATGGGGTTGCAAAGAGTTAGACATGACTTAGTGACTGAGCACAGCACAGCAGCACTTTAACCTTGGCTAGGAATAAATAGAAAGCACATTTTATTCTCACTAGCCATTGAATTGAGATTTATAACATTGAGGAAAATATCCTAATAGATTAACTTGCTACCAACTCTTCAAGTCCCAAATGAAAGCTTCCACAGTTCCTTTGGGTGTTTCTTATTATTGAGCAGATGTTAAGTTTACTTATTTGAAAATAATTATAAAGTCTTGTATAAAAAGATTCTTCTCATCTGCAAACTCTGATCATGTGATATTTTTGAGAATCCTAGGATAGCATGCATGATCAGAGAAAATTGCCAAAATCAATTAGCAATGTCTGTTACGGGCATGCATGATTTGATCCATACTGTATGCTCATCATTTCTGATAGTATGAAAAGGAAAAGGACTGATTTTGGAATATTGGATATTGATATTCAAGGAACAGGGAAAGGAAGGGGGAGGAGCAGCAGAAAACTTTCAATGGCATTGTCATAGATGCTAAAAAGAAGAGTAGGTCCAGGAAAACAGACAATAGACATCTTCTTTGAGAAAGGAAATTTGAAAAATTGTAATTCACTGGAGACTTCCTTCAAGTGATTTCAGCAGAATGATGGAGCAGAAACTTAAGCACAGAGGCTAAGGAAATAAGGAAATGGATACAACCTACATATTTCTAAAAATCTAAGATTCCTCACACTTCACTCTTCTCCCTAATGTATAATAATGCATGTTTGGTTCTGGGATTATTTCTTTGTTCACAATTATGCATCCTGAAATTGCAACTTCTGCTTATGTCCTTCTGGTATATCCACATTGCCATTATAAATGTTTTTCTCTGTAAACACAGATAATTCTGGGAGCCTGTCTACATTATTCTGGCATCCCTTACAACTACTTTTCCTTTTCAGCTAAATTAATTACTTTTACTTGTGTTAAATAGATTTCCTGTTTCAATAATGTGAAACATACTATTACTAAACAATATATACAACTCCCAGGATATCAGATTAACATTCATAATGGTTCTCTTCAATTAAAGCTCAATAATGAGTTTTGGTTCTTCAATATCTAATGTATTAATCAATACTTTAGGTTTTCAAAAATCTATTTAGAATATGTAAAATCCTGAAGTACTTTATCTAAGTCATACTACAGTGGAAAAGGAGAAATAAACGCGATTTCGCCATGCAATGTTCACTAAAAATGTAGATAATTTTATACTCAATTTATGAGTCACAATACTAAAGACATAATGGAATGAATACAACCAGATCCAACGGCACATCCATGCTCCAGTGTGCCACACCTCACGGGTTAAAACCTGGAAACACCAGTGTTTCCACTCACAAATCAAGGCTTGTTCTAGGGAAAGAAATGAACACAATGTTTCAGAGAAATCTGATTTTTACCACACTTTAATATATTTGAAAGACACAAATCAGGAGTCAGAGAAATGGAGAAAAGCTGAGTTGAGGAGAAATAAATTAGGAACAGAACTGACAGTCCTGACCCAGAATCAGTTCTCTACTCTGAAACTAGTGAAAACGACTGACTTGCCAGGGTCACAGTTTTCACATCTAAAAAATGAGAAAATAGAGGTTGAAAATCTTCAAGGTTCTTTCCTGTTCAAACACCTGATGGTCTTGTGAGTCTACAATGATTAGGGAAACACATTAAGCTATCAAGAGAAAACAGAACACAGAAGATCAGCTTCAAACTCAGGCAAAAGGAAAAGATTAGGTTTATAGTTAGGCCATTTAAGGGAAACTGGCATATAAATTCACATAGAAACAAATACTGGTCTGTCTTCTGTGTATTTTTTAAACAGCAGGTATATTATGAAGGCAAGTTATGATCAGTTAAAATGTTCCTGTATAATCAAATCATCTGTGTATAAGTAAGGATGAAGGAAATGCCAGTCTGTTATATCATGAGTCATTAAGTGATTTAAGCTATGTCAATATCTTGTGTAACAAGAAAAAAATCCACTGCTATTAAACAATAGGGAAAGATTTGTATCATATAATTTAATAGTCAGAATCAAAGCCTTATTGTGACCCATACTATAGACTACCAGTTTATTACTTCCTAAGCACATCTCTCTGAAATAAGATTACTAGCAATATTTTTTCCTTTTATTTTTATGTCTAGTAAATATTAAGTCTTCATGTTTGAGGCAGTTCCTAGATCCAGGCCAGTTTAAAATATAGTGAAAATTTCTATTCTGTCAAGCTAGTCATTATTCATTCTCCAACTGAATTTTAAAAGAAATCTCTTAGCTTCATTTTCAATAACCAGTTAAGAAGGTTAATCATATACAAGACGTAAGCTCAAATTACTTTTTTTCTTTTAGAATCACCATGTGAAATCCATTTTTGAACACATGTATCAAGTTGTAGTCTGCATTTACCAAAATATTAAGTAAATATATTTGCCATTTAAATAACAATCATTTACTCAATTTTTACTATGTTCCAATTGTGCCAAACATTTTATGTAAATTATCTCATTTAACCCTCACAGTAATTTAGGGGGTAAATATCATTATCCTCATTTTTACCATTGTGTCCAACTCTTTGCAACCCAGTGGACTGTACCCGCCAGGATCTTCTATCCATGGGATTTCCCAAGCAAGAATACTGGAGTGGGTTGCCATTTCCTTCTCCAGGTATCTTACCAAACCAGGGATTGAACCCAGGTCTCCCGCATTGCAGACTCTTTACCATCTGAGCCACTAGGGAAGCCCAAGAGAACTATATTGAAGGAAATGAGACGTAAAAGTAGCAGAGCCAAGCTTTGAAGTCACTTCTCTTAACTTTTGTGGGAGTGGAAGTGTGACAGATGGAAGGTGAGTCGTTATTAAATTCAAGAGAATAAGAACTTGTTTGTTCTGGTAAAATCAGGAAAGTGAAATTCTACTTACTTGGTGATGCTTTGCAATATTAATTAGGCACTCAATAAAACAGTGACTGACAGCTGATTGATCAAACCTGGCATTCAATAGGATTATTATCAAAGATGAGGCGAGTTTGGTTGTGATAGCAATTGTGTTAAGTAAACAGAAAAGATGTTATTATCCTTATTTTACAAAAGAGCAAACAGAAGCTCAATTGGTAAATAATTTGCAGAAGGCCATGCAGCCTGTAAGGAATGAAGTGCAGACATACAAGACTTCCAGAACCAAATGCAGTGTTGTTTCCACAGCGTCACACAACGTCTCCAAAGATGAGGCTCTGTTTGATTCAGGGAGGGCTCTACCCACTTCACTTGTGGCTCACCTTGACTGTCCTAGGCTTTCCCCTATTCCCAAATAGTCTGTTAAATTATATATTTGTGACTAGATGCAGCACCACTCTACTGCCTGGAGGAGATGAACTGAATGCTCCCACCCACAGACCCTGGAAATAACAAAGTGTTTATACATGATAAGGTAGTGATGTTATTAGTGCTTCAACATGACAGAAGGAGCCAATCACTCACCGTGAGCCCTTGGAGCTAACCGCAGGCTTCACATTTGGAAAGAACATTATAAATGCTTGCTTAATTAAGTGATTGAATAAACACAAGCATAGGGACCACTCTGGTTTAACCAGTGGTCTCCAGGTTAGGCAGTAACATTCCCAAGGGTTATACCCCATGATCCACTAGGATATGAAAAGAAAATATTAAAATTTATACAGAAAGGTTTTAAATCATCTTTTTAAAAATGTCTATGTTGCCTTATAGTATAAGATATTTAGCATACTGGTATATGTAAAAATTTATGCATTAAGGTGTAAGTATGAGCATACAAACATTAGGATTACATTATACAAAAGGTTTATTGATGGGGGTACATAATTTTGTAAAAGTTGGAAACTTCTGGTCAAGATCAATTCAGTTGTTTTGTCTTCTGTGAGCCCCACAAGAGTTTCAAAACATGTTTTCCTGTGGTTCTTAAATCTTAGTGGGCACAGGAATCATTTGGGTGGCTTGATTAAAAAAAAAAAAGCCACATTACATGGTTCCAACCCCAGATATACTGACTGACGTAGTAGACATGTGGCAGGATCCAAGAATCTGTATTTTTAACAAACAACCAGGTAATTCTGCAACAAGTGGCCTTGGGGGAAGCACTATGCCACACGGCTGCGTGGGCTGAGGCATTCTCCCCTTCTCCCCCCATCATTTTTCAGATACCCTGATATAGTTTTGAGAACCAAATGGATAAAGGCTCTCTTAGGTTCTCCAAGCCTATTGGTTATGAGCTTAATGCCTTGAAGCAAAAAATATGATGGTAATAATTATAAAATCAGCTACCATTTACTGAGCACTCACTCAATTTAGATTATTTCTAATCACGATAATCCTACAAGGTTGCTATCATCAGCCTCATTTGGCAAAAGAGGAAATAGGTCTTGCTAACAACATTAAGCCAGCTACTCAGGATGTTCCATTACTTTTTCAAAAACTTTTAAGGCTCAGAAGAAGTTTTACAATTTTCCAACAACCCATTGTCCCACTCATGCGTAGGAGAATTGGGTTTAAAATCTTGATCTCTATTTGCATTCAGATTCACATGAATCAAGGTTGCTAAGAATGGTAGTTCTGGTTTCCTCATTGCCAGTCACTACCTTGCCTTTGTTCACAATGAGCTCAGAAAGTCCAGAGATGGCTCTTCTATACTCTACTAGTATCGAGTAGAGTATATTCTCTATACTCTACCCACGTGCGTGTGTGCTAAGCTGCTTCAGTCATATCTGACTCTTCGCAATGGACAGTGGCCCACCAGACTCTTCTGTCCATGGGATTCTCCAGACAAGAACACTGGAGTGGACTGCCATGCCCTCCTCCAGAGGATCTTCCTGACCCAGGGATCGAACCCACATCTCCTGAGGCTCCTACGTTGCAAGGAGATTCTTCACTGCTGAGCCACCAGGGGAGTTCCATTCTACCACAAACAAAAGTTAATTAAAGAAAATGACTCTTAAACACAAATGCTCTGAAATATTTATGTAAAATTACCCGTCTCATGCCCTCAACTACCATCTTTGAAATGGACAATTCAGGCTAACTGTGTGCTCAAATCCGTCTATTCCAAATTTTAAAAAAGGATACTTTACCACTGCTTTCAGCAATACAGGAGTCATTTATTTAAAAGACTTCTCAGGGGACTTCCCTGGTGATCCAGTGGTTGAGAATCCTTCTGTCGATGCAGGGGACACCGCAGGTTCCATCCCTGATTACAACGTGCCTCCTGATCAGGGATGGAAGAGCGCATGGGCCTCAGGGCACCTGGAGAGCCTGGGCTGCGACTGCTGAGCCCTCATCCTCTAGAGCCCATGCTGCAGAGCAAGAGAAAGCCTGCAAGATGCAACAAAGACCCAAGGCAGCCAAAATATAAATAAATAAAAGACTCCTCTGGGTCTCAGTGCCAGGGCTATCTTCCACCTTCCACACCTTCCAATGTGGACCCATCTGCTTCCCATGTTGAAGCAACTTAGACACTCTTGTGAAATCCACACTACCCTCAACTATAGTGGCTTTAGGGCATGAAGAAATGAAGTAACTTAATACTACCAAGATCATGTAAACTCAAAAACCCATTTCCAAAAGCCATGTTAATTACAGTTCTATCTTCTCTCTTAGATCAATTACTTTGACGGAAGCTGTCTTGTCATGTCACTCAAGAAGGCCCACTGACAGGCTGAAGGCAAAATGGCAGGAACTGAGGCCTCCAGCCAATTGCCATGTGAATGAGCTACCTTGAGCCAGTGATGCACCATCGTGGAGGCAAACCCTTGAGCCCCAGTCAAGCCTTCAGATGACTGCAGCCCGGGAAGACACTGCAACGAACGACATGAGCAAACCTATGCCAAAACCATCCAGCTAAGCCACTCCCAGATTTCTGACCCTCAGAAATTATGTATGATAAATATTTGTGCTTTTAAGCTTAACCACACACACATACACACACACACACACAACAGCAGTAACACTCCTAGGACTTGCCTCTGAAAGAGAATGCCCAAATCACCCTCTTAGAGATTTGTCCTGGAAGGGAATCTGGGCTGAACACCAAAACAATGTTTTATAATTGTATTATGTTGCTTCCTGTTCCTATATAATCAACCCCCAAATAGTTATCAAGAATTACATACCCCAGTACTTCCCTTGGACTGCAAGGAGGTCCAACCAGTCAATCCTGAAGGAAATCAGTCCTGAATATTCATTGGAAGGACTGATGCTGAAGCTGAAATGCCAAAACTTTGGCCACCTGATGCGAAGAACTGATTCACTGGAAAAGACTCTGATGCTGGGAAAGATTGAAGGTGGGAGGAGAAGGGGATGACAGAGGATGAGATGGTTGGATGGCATCACCGACTCAATGGACATGAGTTTGAGTAAACTCCGGGAGTTGGCGATGGACAGGGAGGCCTGGCGTGCTGCAGTCCATGGGGTCGCAAAGAGTTGGACACAACCGAGTGACTGACCTGACTGACTGACTGACTGAGGACTTCCCTGGTGGTCCAGCGGTTAAGAAGCTGCCTGCCAGTGCAGGGGAACTCGGGTTTGATTTCTGGTCCAGGAAGATACCACATGCCAAGGGGCAAATAAGCCTAAGAGCCACAACTACTGAAGCCTGCATACCACAGAGCCCAAGCCCACATACAACTAGACAGGAGCCTCCACTCACTGAAGCTGGAGAAAGCCCATGCATAGCAATGAAGACCCAGTGCAGCCAAAAACAAACAAATAAATAAAATTTAAAATATTGTAATAATAAAAAAAGAATTAAAATTCCTCTCCCTTCTCACTGCATTCCTGGATCTAATCAGGAGGGGTATGGCAAGTGCTGGGTCAGCTGTGTAGTCTGTAACCATAAACTCATTTAGTGCTGGCCTCTCACACTGACCAGGAACATTCTCACCCTGAACTATTCACCAAGCTTATGTTTAAGTAGCCTACAGCTATATGCAATCTACCCACAATAAAGACAGTGTGAGCACTGACCTCCAGGCTTGAGGAGCTTCTTAGAGTCTGCAAGAAACACAGACTGGCCTTTGTGGTCTTTTGATGTGATATTCAAGCTACTGGGCCATTGTCTCTATTTTACTCTATTGAGATTCCCAGGAATTAACATAAACACGTGTCAAAGATAAACTATGTATTTCATATTGTCCCAGACAGTAGCAAGGAGAATTCTAATTATTCAAACAAGGAATCTGTGGTTCTTTGGACCCTAATGATACCTTCTTGTGACTGTAAATATGACCGTTAAGTTCTCTGGCTGGTGCAACATGCCAACGTAGTAAGATAAAGATCAGCCTTGTTTTTTACTTGCTCAAACGGGCTTGGGGCATAGTCTCACCGCAGAGTTCATTCTCCGACTTCAAGAGAATTCTGTTGTGAAGAAGTGATGTATTTTGAACCGAATGAAACTAAACAATGCCAATAGATAATGATGGTTAGAAAGACTTCTTTTAAACTTCCTTGTCCATGTTTTGCAAATCATAGGTTTTTAGTTTGAAATGTGTACCTTGCACAAGAAATGGCCCAGATACAATAATCTTGTTGATAGTGGATTTGCCTTTTTCTATTTCACTGTCCTTCACTGAATGCAATTTGCATTGAGTTTCAACAATATGAGCATTTAGGGATTCATTGTTTTTTTAATTTCATAAACAAAACACAGAGTTGGAAGTAACTTCTGTTGTTTTTAAATTTTAATGTTTTTTTTTGCGCCATGAAACTTTCTTAATTGCTAGAACTGGATCTTACAGAAGCCATGTTGACCTCCCTTATCATGTCACTTACACCCATCTATACCATTCCAAGAGCTTCCTAGGTGGTTCCATGGTAAAGAATTTGCCTGCCAATGCGGGAGACTCAGGTTTGATCCCTCGGTCGGGATGATCCTCTGGAGAAGGAAATGGCAACCCACTTCAGTATTCTTGCCTGGGAAATCCCATGAACAGAGGAGCTTGATGGGTTGCAGACCTTGGAGTTGCAAAGAATCAGACACAACTTAGCAACTAAATAGCAACAGCACCATTTCAAACAGATGCAGGTTGAACCATTCTACCACTAACTTAGCTATGGGATGCTGGGCTTCAGTTACCCCAACTTTGTATTGGAAGTTCTGGACTACATGGTATTAAAGCTGCTTTCCTATGATAATATTTTATATATTTTTTAATTTAAGAAAAACTTGTGAAAATTAACCTTTATATTTAGTTATAAAACTTAGGTAGAATAAAAATAGTCTGGCCCAAGATACTTCCCAATAACCTTTCAACATTTCCTTTAATTAGTTGTGGCCTTTCAGAGAAGTCAACTTCTTCCTTCACCCTCTGGATCTCCCACTTTCTAAATGTGTTCCTTGGTTGAACAAATTTTGGATAAGCAGTTGAAAAAAAAAGAACACTATAGCACTGCAATCGGTATACTATGCTAGTTTCTAATCTGGCTGAGGCCATCAGATGTGACTCTGGGGAGAGCACACGTGATAACTGGATATTACACAGCCATTCTCTGTTCATCAAATATCTTCTCCCTCCTCTGAAAATGTGACACTGTGAATCCTATTCCAGTCCATTGTCCTAATCATCAGAGGCCACAAGCTGACCATCTATAGTCCTTCTGTGGCTTACAGAGATATCTTTTTTATCCTCCACATTCTAGAAGGGCCAACCATCCCAGCTTGCCTGGGACTCTCTGTTTTAGCAATGAAAGAACACCTCGGTCCTAAACCAACCAAGATGACTGATCACTCTACTACAAATATTGGTGCAAGAGTTTTTTATTCTTTTTTTCCCTTAATTTTAAATTAGTTGCCAAGATTTAAATGTCAGGTGATTTCAAAGAAAAATCCATATTTATGGCTTCTCTTTTAAAAATGAAATATCTGGCACCAACAGGTCCTCTTTCATGGCAACCATCAGTAGGAACTGAATAACTACTGCCCCAACACACACAGATATGTTATTTCCAGGATCCCACTGCCCTGCCACTCCAAACTATTCCCCCAGAGTGAGGTGAACACCAGACCTTCATCAAAACCTTCAGGCTGTTGTTTTTCTTATGATAAAGTAGAAAATGAAGGACTTCCTGTATCTATATCTCAATCAGAAGGAGCAAAACATGAAAGATCTACCAATAGGGGAAAACATATTTTTGTGCGTGGAAGTGAAGAATATTCCTACCTGTTAATAGATCTGGCCCTCCACAGGTGGTACACAACCTACTGGCCCCTCTGCGGGCACTGACACACATAATGGATTCTGTCATTTATCTTACAGCTGACGGCTGGTGACATTAGTGAATCTTGACTCGAGAATTTGGCAGTGCTGGCCAAGGTGCTCAAACTATTAGGAAACATTATTAAACTGTGTCTTAAATGCTTGATCCTTCCTGACAGGAACTCAATTTCTGTCATTGCTTCTGTCTCATGTAAAAATCAGATAACCCTTATTTTCCTCACCAGGGAGTTCTTGAGTTTCAGCTTCTCTAATTAATTTTTGTGCTTCATTAATCTTGAAGTCATCAAGGCTCTAAGCAAACACATATAACCTAGGGCTGGTAATCCATTTTAATATTGTTTCACATGGGAATATTTATAAAATGCCATCTCTTACATTAAAAAAAAATTGGCAAACTTTACATTCTTATCTGTGTTTCAGGAAGTTAATTCTCACCTATAAATCACAAATAAGTGACCAACCGGAGGGAGCAGAGATTATCAGCTCCATATAGGCAGGGATGATGCCTTTTTTTGAACTCATTATTTTAATTTCAGAAACTAATACATGCCTACTCCACAGTGAGCCCTTGAGTAGTATTAATTGAATACATGAGTGACTGAATAAATGAATGTTGCCGAAGAAAGAGTAAGTTTTGAAGTGAAGAGGATATGAGGTCGAATCTCAATTTCCAGTCCCAGCTTTGCCTCTCCCAAGCAATTTCTCTGAGCCTCAGTGTTCACATGGGTGCAGCAGAAATTTCTATGCCCTGTAGGGAAGCTATGAGGATTAAAAGAGAGAATGTTCCAGGCCTAGCATACAGAAGGTTTGCAATAAAGAATGGCTATTTAAAAAGTCCTTTGCAAGAGATATTGGAGAGAAAGAATGGAAGAAATCCATAAGCTATTTTAAGCATGAAGCACTTAAAAGGAAGAATTTAAAAGTTGCAGACAGTTTCATGTTTCCTAAATTTGATAAAATACCATTCTATATCTCTATATTTTTAGCTGAGCAGAGGCTCCCCACTTATCATTTCATACAGATTCTATAGTTTGATTTTTAGTGTATAAAACAGATAAACCAACAGCATGTATAATTGCAACAATTAAATATTTAAAAGCATGCAAATGTAAGATTAAGAATAGAAAGACTGGATTTTATCTTTACAAAAAAGTGAATTAAGTTATATACATATATACTGCACTATGTGATCTGATGTAAATGTTGACAACATATTTTATAAAAATAGATTCATTAAAATAAATGACCACTGATAGATTTCAAACAATAAAAATGAAAACTAGTAATGAATTTCTTTCTTAGCCAGTACAAATCTGAGATTCTATCCTTTTAACAAGTCTTTCCAACGATTTGAGTTTGACCACTGTCCTAAGTTGAAAATAAAATGTCCATGACCAGTTATGAAAAACAGTGCTCAGCCGGATGGATCTCACACTTATCTTGTAGAGCTATAAGGTATAAACAGTTCCACTCTGCAGGGGAGCTCAGATCATAGCTTTATTGAGTTTGGTTTGTCTGAAATGCTATTCATCACATGTTGCTGCATCTTTGAGCAATATTTTTGAGAAAAAGTAATCATTTCCTGAAATTGTATGAATGCTACTCATCAGTACTCTGTATAAGAGACTCTTGACTATTTCACTTGTATTTAGGGTGACCATTTTGCCTTTCAGATATGAAATTGAAGATTATCACCTATTTCTCCATCCTTATTACCACACCTGCATATGGCAAACTGGCCTTCCACATTCATTCTAATCTCCTTCCAATGAGCCTTCTTGAGCTGCAGACACTGGAACACGAAAAGCTACAGCTCCCAGACCTCCTAGAAGCCAAGCTTTTATTTGAATTAGTTGTATTAATCAGAAGTACAGCCATGAGAGCTGGAAGATCAACTTTGCCGGTGGGCAAGCTTCGCCATTTTGCTGAAAACCCTGAAGGAGTGGTATCTGGTTTTTCTGGGGTGGTGCTAACACTCTGATCCTGACAGTGGTGATCTTGTCTCAGAGCCAGTGGTTGGCACCTCAGCTTCTGTTCTGCTAGAGGTTTCCTGATGGAAGAGCAGTCTTGCCCTCAGTAAGGACAGTCATCGTGTGGCTTTCATGGTTGTCTGTGAAAGCTCAACATGGAGGCTATTTCTTCAGCCTTTTCAGTGATTCTGTGAGCCACAGAATTAAAGCTGTAATCAACCCCTTTCAGCTTAATCTAGCTAAAGTGGATCTCTTCTTTGCAACCAAACCCTGACAGATACAACCTTTAATTCCTAACCATTGAAACCTCTTCTACTCTGAAATCGACTAGTAGGAGGTAGGCTTATTTGTTCAATCAGTACATAGAGGATGTGCCTGGAACTGTTCTAGACTGTGGGGATGCCATGATAAACATACTGAATATATGGTCAAGTGTTCAGAGAACATTCATTTAAGGAGGAAAGACAGAAATTCATCATGTGAACAAATAAGCTCATGTCAGAGATGTATGTAATTAAGAAATGAAATCAGAGTAAATGATAGTAACTCTGGCAAGCAGTGGGGGTGGGGGGGAGGAGGGTGGGGAAAGGTTCTCATACTGGATAGTGTGATCAGGAAGGAAGACCTCTTTGAGCAAATGACATTTAAGTAGAGACCTGAGTAACAAGCTGGGATCCACCATGTATTGACCTGTGAGAGCCTTCCAGAACAGGCACTAAAAGAAAAAGGCGGAATGGTGAGAATGAGCTCAGGACATACAAGAGAAAGATAAAAGGCCTGTGTGACTGGAGCTTAATGAGCTCAGAGGAAAAAGGGAGGAGTCCATTTCATTTATTCACTCACTCATTAAATATTTGTTGAGCACCTACTATGCACTAGGCTCAGTTCTGGGTGGTTGCATTATAGCAGTGAACGATAGAGACAAAACTTCCTCTTCTCATGGAAGTTTTATTCTAGTAGTGGGGAGGAGAGGAACTATAAACAAATAAATAGGTAAAACACATATTATATTAGATTGCGGTTCTCCATCAGGAATTATTTTGCCCCTCAGGAGACATTTGGCAACATCTGGAGTTATTTTTGGTTGTCACAACTGGGGAGGAGGAAGTAGGTTGCTAATATTTGGTGGGTAGAAAGTAGCAACATCCCTATGTCGCTAAACATCTTGCACAGGGCAATCCCCAAAAGAAAGAGTTAATCCAAAATGTCAGGAATGCCAAAGCCGAGAAACCTTGTGTTAGACGATGAGAGTTACAGAGGAAAAACAAAGAGAGATGAAAGGGAATCCCAGGGGCAGGGCATCAGAGGGTGAGAAGCAGGTCAGGTAAGAATGCAGCAGGAATGTGAACATTTGAACAAAAATCGGAAAGAAGCAAGGGAATCAGCAGTCATGTGGTACTTACAGGAGGAACATGGGAACAGCGAGTACAAAGGCCTTAGTAATGAACAGGTTTGCAGGACCCAGGAGAGTAAGGAGAACCATGTGGCAAGGGCAGAGTAAGCAAACAGGAGAGGAGCAAAGATGAAAATAGAAAGGTCACAGGAGCTGTGAATCTTGGGCTTGTGCTCTGAGTGATCAGGAATCAATTACTGATTTGGATTAATTAAAAACGTTTGGTCAGACATGATTTCTGACTTTACTTTTAAAGGGGTCACTCTGGCTGCTGTTCGGGAAATGATCCATAAGAGGATGAGGACTGAAAGCAGGGAGACCAATTAGGTGGCATTTAAGTGGATGGTGAGAGGAAGTGAAGTGGTGAGGATGGTGATCGGGTTTCTGGAAGATGTGACAAGTGTGAGTTGCTGTGCACGGAGACGGGGAGAATGATGGGAGAAGCAGACTGGAAGGCAGCAGAGATCAGGCATTCCAAGTGAGACGTGCTGAGTTTGAGATACCTACTGGAAATCCAAATGGAGATATCACAGACTGCAGAATGTGAGTTTGGAGGTTTAGGAGAGAAGTCTGAGATGAATATGTAAGTTCATGAGTCAATAGTAGATGGTATCTAAAGCCATAGGTGTAAAACTCACTAAGGAAGTATATTTAAGGACTGGAAAGCTAAGTAGGGTGGTTCCAGAGAGAGTGTTTATCAAATTGCTTAAATTATATGCTCAAATATTTTGCTAGGAAAGATCAGCTATAATTATAAACTGGAAACCTGCTCCTAAAATGCTGTTTACCTTTCATATATTCATCTTTCACATTAATTCTTGAGAGTGGATAATTATTACTACAAAGTGCTTAAGGAAAGGTAAAAAATAAGATATTTAAAGCAACAGTATCATGGATTACTGAGATTGCCTAAAGAATTCCAAAAGTGGATCATAAAAATCATCTAACCTGACTTCAAAACATTAGAGATGACAAAATCGAAGCCCCCACACGGCCAAGTCACAGACTAGTGGGACTTTAGAGTGTAATTTGCCCAAAGTCACATGACTAATCAGGAGCAAAGCCAGGAAAGGAAGCTTAATCTCCTATTTCTTATTCCGATGCTCTTTCCACTGTATCACGTTGAGAAGTCAACACAAAACAAACAAACAAAAAAACCCTTATGAGATAATGATTTCAGCTGGGGGAGAAATCTGATCTGTGTACAAATATGTGATATCCACAAAGCCCACCCAATAGACAGCTTGTAGCATAAAGCAATGCACCTCTGCGTCTAGAGAAGAATAAGAATCCATCCTGCGTACTAAATGCAAGGATGAAACATCAAGGGAAGGTAAAATAAGCTCTCTGGCGACAGACTCTGTTATTCCAGCAGCTGGAGGAAGGTAAGGATGTGAGTCAACACAGGGATGTAGCTTGGTTAGCCCAAGATTTTTGTCCTTACCCTGTAATAAACAAGCAACACTGAGAAAGCCACTATGTATCCCTGATGGAATGTCCCATGGGTGGTGGTGGTGCAACAGTAAGAGGGAAAGTGATTCTGTGCTTTGCCTGGAGAGAACAAGAATCTTCTTTCGATGCTTGTCTCAAAGCACACTCACAAATATATGCATTTATTTCTGTGGAACGAAGAATTGCTAGGGCTCCAGTAAACACAAAGGAACAGAAACATCAGAAGGGGAAGCCATCTGGCCCTGTCATCCTGTGAGTCAGTGGTGGGAAGAGGCTGTATTCTAGCCTGTGGTTTAGCCACTGCCCATATCCCTCCTCTGTGTCTTGTAAGCAGACCCAGAGAGACAGAGCGGATCTGGGTCTGGACTAGCCCAGGGTAGGGGGAGATGAACAAGAGAGCCTACATTCAGGCAGTAGTAACTTAAACAGTGCATCCAGGAAGTGCAAATCAAAGAACCTCAGCCTTCAAACCTCTGCTGTTCCAGTTTGCCAAGGTTTTTGAAAACTCTTAGCATTTGTATTCTACAGGACAAAACCTGGTTGCTTACCTTTTTGTTCATTCCTTTTTAAAATTTCTAAATAAAAGTACCTTTAAAAATATCTGCTTTGGTATTTTTTTTCAAGGTGGGTATGGTTTAAGATTGCTTTCTGGAACTCTATTTACTTCCTTTATTCTATTTAGTATAAGATTATTTTGGGGACAGGAAATATGGTTTAGAGGAACATTCTGTGAAAAAGGAGAACTACTAATCTCATCTTTGAAAAATCATAGAGTACAATAATCTAAATTCCCATAGCAAGTCCCTTAATGGAAAGTTCCCTACTATTGCCTTCTGGGCAGCAGGGGCTTTAATCAAGTGACCTGAATCCTACTGAATTATTTTCCCACATGATAAAACTTTGCTTATTTTTTAGGCCATTCTTGGAAAAGTCTTTTCACATTCTACTCACAATATAAGGCCAAGTCCACAACCTATTTCTTTCCTGAAATTTCTCTGGTTGTTCCTCCCAGGAAGTGTGTGTGTGGGGGGCGGGGGATATTTACACTCCTCCACTAGACTGAAATGTCATTAAAAGACAACCCAGGATTCTACTCTATATCACTCAATCCTTTGGCACCCAACATGGCACTTTTGTATAAAAATAGAGAAATCTCAAATAATTATCACTAGAAATAAAAGGTGACTTGGCAAGTACGCCAAAGGGGCTGTTCCTAGGAGATTATAAACAAGGGTGTGTGTGTTAGTTGCTCGGTCGTGTCCAACTCTTTGGGACTCCATGGACTGTAGCCCACTAGGCTCCTCTGCCCATGGGTTTCTCCAGGCAAGAGTGTTGGAGCGGGTTGCCAGTTCCTTCTCCAGGGGATCTTCCCAACCCAGGGACTGAACCCAGGTCTCCCACATTGCAGGCAGATTCTTTACCATCTGAGCCACCAGGGAAGCCCCCCAACAGACAACCAAGGGGCTATGTGAAAAGGCCTAGAAAGGTTACTACCTAAATGGATATTTAAATGGATTCCATGTCACTGTGGGTGTTTAAGCAGAAAGTGGGTAATAAAACTTAGAGAAGCTGTAGAGGAATTTATATAGTGGGTAAGGAGATAGATCAGATGCCCCCTAAAGCTTTTTCCAACTGTAAATTTTGAAATGAATTTTAGATTGTTTTACCTTAGGTGAATATTCTTGTTGTACTACTGTCTCCATAGACTCTGCCCCTATAGCTAGCAACTCAAGAAGCTTTTTCTCCAAACCACTTGACTAAAACCTCCTCAGTTTATAGCTTCTAAGGAATGCACCACATAAGCCATCTAACTTTGATGTAATCCCACCTTCACTTTAGTCAATATGGAGGCCCATGGCTCAGGCCAAGTCCCCAGAATAGTTAGTACCTGGACTCTCAACTCCCAACCCCAGATTCAGAAGTTCATGTGCCAGGTTTGTACTCTCTGTTCTGTGTGCTTGATCCCTCCAAGCATAAACCAGATCCAGAAGAGAGTCTGAGGATGATTGTTCTCATAGTTGTCACTGGTGCTCTGTCTTCTCTGTGTCATCTATAGGGAATACTGAATAAACTTTGGGGCACTGCCATTCTTTCCCAATAATTTTAAGTGCCAGATTAATGGCACAGAAAAAGAAAACTGCATCAGAAAAGTTGAAAACATGCTCCTTGAATATGTCATACTTCCTGATTATTGATGTTCCTTAAGGCAGTGTCATCATTCTCTGAGGCACAGGAACAAAGCACTGCTGAAGCTGACGATGCCTCATACTGCACAGGTAAAGAAGCTGCCTGCTGTGCAGGAGACCGGGGTTCAATTCCTGGGTCAGGAAGATCCCCTGGAGAAGGATATTCCATTCCAGTACTTTTGCCTGGAGAATCCCATGGACAGAGGAGCCTGGCAGGCTGCAGTCCATGGGGTAGCAAGAGTAGGACACGATTGAGCGACTAAATCACTATACAGAGTAAGTGGGATTTCAGGCATCAGTGGGTTTGGAGACTAAGTTAGGAAGAGTGTTTCATTCTCTGTCCATCTTCTAATTATATCATATATCATAATAATGCTAGTTCCTATATGCTGCAAATGCAAATTTATGTAGAGCAAACAATTGAAGTGATGGAAATTAATCAAGACCTAAAGATCACTATGTTACAATATGGTAAGCTGTTTCTATTCTAATTATTTTATGACTCTAAAAGAAAGATTGATAAATGAAAACAAATACCATAACAGACCTGTCACTATTTTTTCTGCTTTACAAAATAAATCTTTTTTTGTGAGATTAATACAACTTTCCCCAACTGAAGACTATGCTTATTAATATAAGGATATAAGCATCCATAAATTAAACTCTAAAGTATCACAAATTACCCAAAGTAATTTCAGCTAACTGAAAAATAAGTTCTCCATTTTAAAATGATCTGTGATGTTTTTAAGAGCTTCTTTTCCCTCACTAGGAAAATATGATTTGTCTGGGTATTTGTAGAAATAGTTACAATTCAAAACATCAAACCACCTTCTATGGTAAACAACCCAGCGAATGACAGCAAAACCATTACTGCTTCAGTTTCTAAAAAGACTTCTCTATGATACCACTGTCACATTCAGAAAGATATTGTGTTGATTCATTGCTTGTATATGATTACATTGGATAATGTATATCCTAACAGGTTGTAATGAATCCAACAAAAAAGCTCAAACCTCTATTTTGAGGAATAAAAAACATTTATTTATTTATTTACTTACTTATTTCCTACCTATTTCCAAGTCCTTCCTGATCTTGTAAATATCAAATTTAGGTTTCTGTACCTTAGCACATGCTGGTTATACATTAAATAGTTGTTGTATCCAATTAAATCAAATACCCACCGCCTCTAGCTAATCAAACACTGAATTCTCTCTTCTGCTGATCGAAAAGGAAAGAACAGAGGCACCTCACCTTAGCTGCTATAAATCTGTGTTTACACAGGGACAAGGATCAGAATCAGATGAGTTACAGAGCGCTTGATAATGTATTACAAGACTCTAAAGGAGGAATCACATCCCTTTCTCCTCTTGCTGAAGATCACTGACCAGGGCATGGAAAAACCCCAAACCCAGCACCTCTGCTTTTTTTTTCACCAGTCCCGCTGGCGTCCTGATGGACCAATTTGGAAACCATGATTAATCCCCTGGTAAACAGAAAATAGGCTCTGGAGCCAGGAGAAGCCAAACCTGAGTCATTCTCTGGAGACTCTACCCTCAGCCAATCTAACTCTACCTCCTCCTCCAGGAGCTGGAGATTTTCAGCAAACAGAAAGGCCTTTCTGTGGTGACAGAGGAGCCCAGTGAAGCAGGGACTGAAATGTCACTGTAAATGACTGACCACAAGCTGGTGAAGCCCAGGTACATGTGGGGGTCACCATGTCCTAGATTATTCAAATGAAATTGGTTAGCACCCTGGACTACATGAAATGGAAAACTCAATATCCTTCTCACTTTAATCGGGGATTGGAGGGGAGGAAAACAATGTACCTAGGTTTCTCCTTGTCACCTATGGCTGGGTCTGATTTAGTCTGGTCTATGATCACCTTGCCAGTGCATGAGAACGACCATTACTGTTGGCCCTTGTTGCATGTGGCCCTGCTTCCTGCACATACACCTCACTTTATGTACTTCCCCAAATGCCACTGACTCAAAGTTCTGGATGTTAACTACTTTTATGGAAGAGTCAAGGCAATGGAGAAAATTTACATGGAAGCAACAAAAAGAAGATGTGGTACATATAGACAATGGAATATTATTGTTCTTGTTGTTTAGTCACTAAGTCGTGTCCAATTCTTTTACAACCCCACGGACTGTAACCTGCCAGGCTGCTCTGTCCATAGGATTTTTCTGGCAAAAATACTGGAGTGGGTTGCCATTTCCTTCTCCAGGCGATCTTCCCAACCCAGGGACTGATTCTGAGTCTCCTCCACTGCAGGCAAATTCTTCTACCATTTGAGCCACTGGTGAGGGGGGGGAGGGGGGTCGAGGGGGAGGGGTGGTGGCTAAAAACAAAAATATTTACCAAAAAAGGGAAAATTAAAGATCCCTGTTCTTGAAAGCCTTTCAACCATCCCGGCCCTAGAAATTTCTTTCTTACCCATTGTCTTTTCTCTCAAGCTCTGGCCCCCTCTGGCCATAACCTCCCCTTCTTTCTTTAACTAAGCCCCTCTCCCAAATTCCTGCCACTTTATTATGTAAATACTGCTTTGATTTCCCTCTTTCCTAGCAAACAGTGTCCTCACCAAGCACTCCCAAAACATTTTCCTAACAAACATACCTCTTTTCCTAAGAGGAACTGTATGACAGGTATTCACACACTATATTTACACACTCCTACACACACAGAGGAGCATGCACACATGAGCGCGCACAACTGTGACTCTCAGGAAACGCAGGCACAGACAGAGCTGAGTTCTCAGGAGCGGAGTCCATAGGTCTGGAATAGAAAAACTGGACAGAATGGGAGGGTTTTCAAGTCGTGTGCTTCTCCCTTACTTTCCTAGGGTACAGTGTTCTCTGGAAACATTAGAGATTCTCACTGCAGTTTAATCGTATGAGACCAGGGGCACCAAGAAGCCCAGCGCCTCTTCCTCAGGACACACCCATGGTGCTTCTGGTAGTTCAGCTGATCCCTCTCTCTCTGTAGGTTGCAGCTATTTCAGCCTCAACCCTTTCGTTCATTCTCCCTGCCACACACAAACACACCCTTTGTCACCTAGAATGCTCTGAATCAGATCTATTCTTCAAAGTTTTTTTTTTTTTTTGGATGGCGTCACCCAGATTGTGGCATTTGATTTTATTTTTTTCTTCTACTTATTCATTTCATTTACGTAGACATTTCCTAAGAGTGATGGACATTCACTTGAGAGCAAGGACTGTCTCTGGCCCTTTCTTTGTGTTCCTCACAGTAACCAGCACAGTTTAAGATATGCAAAAGATGCTCAGCAACTACCTACTGGGTTAAATTAGACAGATCACAGGACCTCTGAACCTCAGTGTAATTATCCATAGCGTAATTAACCACAAATACTAATACACGTTCTAGAGGGCAGCTAAGGAAACGTGGGTCCCTGGAAATGATGTGTTCAGCAGATTTGAGTAGGTTCTAATTCTCAAATCTAATGTCTACCATTTTTGTAACCTTGGACCAGTTATTTAGCATCATTTTTTAAATCTGTAAAATAAGAAAACTAAAAACACCTATCCTGCTCAGCTCATGTAGTAGTTGTATGGATGGGAATATATATATATTTGAAAGTGATCTGAGAAGCACTGTGCACAAGACAAATTATTATAAGTATTAAGATGTTCCAGATCTTAAAAAGAACTTGAATATTTTATGAAGTAACATAGATTATAGATTAAAAGTCTTCTCATATTTATTATGAAGCATTTTCCTATAAGTAAATGCCATTATTATTCTCCAAAAGCACTTTCTTATCCATAAAGGAAGATGTATGACAGCTCTCTAACCTATGCAAATCTTACCTATAAGCAAAATATCTCTTGTTTTTTCTCTTCTAACCAACAATATTTGTTTCATTTCCTGCAGGATTAGCTATCATAGGAAAATCAAGGTATATAAAAGCCATCTTTGATGCTAATACTATGAAAATTATTATACTCTAACACTTACTACTAAACTATGTTAGGAAAATGTTTTTAGATGCAGCAAATTTATTTAATACAAAAGACTACTTTTAGAGTTGTTTAAATAATATCAAGCATATTTTTATCCTAAGAATCTAATGAATTTTTAGGTACTTTAGCCTATAATTATTCTTTATTTCAGTGTATATTAGTTTCCTATGACTGCTATAACAAATTACCACAAACTTGATTAATTAAAACAACAGTCTTAGAGAACAGATATCTGAAATCAGTTTCATTGGACTGAAATCAAGGTATCGGCCATGCCACCCTGCATTCCTTCCATAGGCTCTGGGGGAGAATCCATTCCTTGCTTCCTCCAGCTTCTGTGTAGTTGTCAGCATTCCCTGGCTCAGCCTGCATCACTTGGATCTCTGCCTCCATGGTCAGATTTCTTCTCCTCTTCTGGATTCCAGGGATTATAGTGTTGTGTGCTCAATCATGTCCGATTCTTTGTGACCCCATGTACTGTGTAGAACACCAGGCTCCTCTGCCTATGGGATTTTACAGGCAAGAATACTGCAGTGGAATGCCATTTTTTTTCTCCAGGGGACCTTCCTGACCCAGGGATCGAACTGGCATCTCTTGCATCTCCTGCACTGGCAGGTAGATTCTTTACCACTAGAGCCACCTGGGAAGCCCTTCCAGAGATTAGAACATGAATATCTTTGGGTGTCATTTTCAGCCTACCACACAGTTGTTCTCAACCTTTACCAGTTATCAGAATCACCAGGGAAGTTTGTTAAAACAAAGTACTGGGACCCACTCCCAGAGTTTCTGATTCAGTAAGCCTAGGGTGGGGTCCAGGTTTTTGACTATTAACAGATGCCCAGGTGGTGCTGATGCTGCCAGTCTGAAGCTCACACTTTGAGAATCACTAACTTATGCTATCCAATGCTTTAAAAATTATATTCACGGTTAATTTTCCCATTTTCGTTGTCAACTTTTTATATGTCTTTTGTACGCATTCTATAAAGAAAGCTGAGCACTGAAGAATTGATATTTTTGAACTACAGTGTTGGAGAAGACTCTTGAGAGTCCCTTGGACTGCAAGGAGATCCAACAAGTCCATTCTAAAGGAAATCAGTCCTGAATATTCATTGGAAGGACTGATGCTTAAGCTGAAACTCCAATACTTCGGCTATCTGATGCAAAGAACTGACTCATTGGAAAAGACCCTGATGCTGGGAAAGATTGAAGGCAGGAGGAGAAGGGGACGACAGAGGATGAGATGGTTGGATGGCATCACCGACTGGATGGACATGAGTTTGAGCAAGCGCTGGGAGTTGGTGACGAACAGGGAGGCCTGGCGTTTTGCAGTCCATGGGGTCGCAAAGAGTCAGACACAACTGATCGACTAAACTAAACTAAGCACATTCTAACATTGGATACGTTGACAGAAACAGTGCAACTGACTCCTCTTTCTCTTATAGTCTGCTGTGCTTTCTTTTCTGTATTAGAGCTCCGTAGTTAGACATTTCCGGAGAACAAAATTTTTATTCTATGGACTCATTTGATGCTCCCATTGGTTTCAGCAAGAGAAAGTATAGAATATATTAGTGCATATTCCTCAGCCTGACACTCAAGGGCCTCCAACATATGATTTTAACTCATGTCTATAGCCCCCTACTAGATTCTTTGCAGCTCCCCAAACCCCTTTGAACATTTCTTCCAAGCAGGAGACTTCCATAGTCTGTGCTTCCTGCCTTCCTGACAGTTGCATTATATGAGCTAATATGGTTGCCATTTTTGCTGACTCGGCTTCAAGTTAGATTCTGTCTCTTACAGTCAAGAGTCCTGACTAACAAACAACCTATGTGAAGGGTAGAAGGACTCATAATCCTTTAATAACTCTTGTAAGAAAAGTGCAACCTCCATTGTCCTGATGAGAATTTCTAACCCTCTGTATATAATGGACCATGCACTGTCTTTGAAGATAATGGGTATAATGGAAAAACTATATATAACTCATTGTTATGAACCTAAAGTAGTAGAAAAATAAAAAGAGAATATTTCAACTCTTCATGAGAAATTTTCACAGGAATCTTGATAAGGGAGTCCAATATTATTAGCTTCACTTTTGGTAGTTTCAAAAGATAAAGCCCAGAAAGGTCAAATAGCCCAGTTCTGTCACTTAAAAAGCTAGTGGAAGGGGAAAGACATGTAAATTCATTAAAAATAAAATGTATGGGTACTGTGGTAGAAGTATATACACACTACACCAGTGGGGACAAAGAAGGAGTGGGCATTTCTACCTGGAGCCATGAGAGAAAGGACTTGAAAATGTTAGGGAGGTGGCAACTCTTGAACTGAGTTCCTCAGGACAAAGACTGCCTTACAATGTCAGCTCTTTCTAATCTTCTACTCATTCACATAAAAATCATAAATCATTCAGTCAACAAGTATTTATAAGATACCTATATATATGAAGTACAAGTTCTATAAGGTAAAGATTCTTTCCTCAAGAGGCTCATAGTGAAAAGTGAAGTCGCTCAGTTGTGTCTGACTCTTTGCGACCCCAGGGACTGTAGCTTACTAGGCTCCTCCATCCATGAGATTTTCCAGGCAAGAATACTGGAGTGGTTGCCATTTCCTTCTCCAGGAGATCTTCCCGATCCAGGGATTGAACCCAAGTCTCCCACATTGTAGGCAGAAGCTTTACCGTCTGAGCTACCAGGGAAGTCCAACAGGCTCATACAGTGAGATAAAAAAAATCTGAACTTTTAAAGTCCAACATGGTTAAAAGATAAAATTATATGCTGCCTAGGATTTTTTTTCCAAAAGAAAAAAAAAATGGATAGGGGCAGGAAGTGGGTGGAGGAATAGATGAAACCAGCCCTGCCATGGGATAAAAATGGTTGAAATTAGGTACAGTGGCTTTGCAATGTGATAGCTTAACCAGGCTGGCCTACATTTCCCAGAATTTCATTCCTCTATGTTTCTGGTTAGGGTGGGCCATAAGAGACATTCTTGTTTGGAATTTGGGGGCCGAAGGCAAAGCTACAGCCACTCTTATAGCCAAGCATATTGTCTTTCTCTATCGATTCACCACATTGGCATGGCCTAAAACTGTTCCCACTACTCCTAGAACTTCCTTCAGCCTCTCCAACTCCACAGCAAGGTGTGTGTGCCTAGCTCTATGTTGAAGGGCCCTGACTTCTGTTGGACACCACAAACCAAGGTCTGAGGCAAGATGAATTTCAGCCTGTCCTCGAAGTTTCCGACTCCAGCAGGTTCTTACTCACTCCCATTTCGGACTCATCTTTCCCTTGTGATTGCCTGCTCTGTGCACTTCAGATTCCAGCAATTGACTCACAGGTAAGTCTTACAGGGCCCAATAAACCAGGTTCCACAAAGGCACAATTGCATATGTACAAGCATACACACACATATATATATTTAGACACACATACTCATGTTCACACATGTCCTAGTAGTTGTGTTTAACTTTTTGAGCCCTGACTGATACAGAGGGTGATCAGTACATCTCATTTTTTACAGTATTTTCATTTTTTTGGATATGTTTGAAATTTTCCCCACTAGCACTTAATTTTAAGTTCATTATGGAAGAGTTTGGCAATAGAGTGTAAATAAGATGCTGTGGAATCACCTGAGGGGAGCCAACTCCAGCATGTGAAGCTTCAGCAGAAGTTCCCTCTTCATAGTCAGTCTCTGCTTGCTTCCCCAGATCTCTTTTGTGCTTCTTCCTCCCAAAAGTAGGTCAGTTTAATCCTCTTGATCCTTCTTTCTAAGCACATGCACCCAAATTTCAACCATCCTATACATAACTCTTAATTTTCTATATTTATCTCTGATCTCTTTCTGGATTTCCAAACTCTCATTTCCAACTTCATAATAGATGTCTCATTATTCATGGACTACCAACATCTAGTCTCAAAATTCATTGGCTTCCCTAATGGCTCAGATGGTAAAGGATCCACCTGCGATGCGGGAGACCCGGATTCGATCCCTGGGTGGGGAAGATCCTCCGGAGGAGGGCATGGCAACCCACTCCAGTATTCATGCCTGGAGAATCCCATAGACAGAGGATCTTGGCAGCTACAGTCCATGGAGTAGCAAAGAGTTGGACACTGAGTGACTAAGCACAGCACACAACATCATCTAAAAATTAACACTACGTTTCAAAACTAAAAGCTAATCCTTCTAACTTCCAATTTCTCTTGGTTATTCTTTCCTGGTCCATGAGTACAAAATCCAGAGTTATCTTTGACACCACACCTCTTCCATCCAATCTTTGGCCATATCTTGTCAATTTACTTCCACAGATGTGCACTCTAGGGCATCATAAACATTTCCCTTTTCTTTATTATCTTATCCACCTGGTCATTCCTGTATTCATTCCACAATGGTTTTCCAAGCATCTATTAATATATAAATTTTGAGATGGATTGATGGAAGAAAAACATTCTTATCCTTTGAAAGTGAAAAGTGAAGCGAAAGTTGCTCAGTTGTGTCCAACTCTTTGTGACCCCATGGACTATACAGTCCATGGAATTCTCCAGGCCAAAATACTGAAGTGGGTAGCCCTTCCCTTCTCCAGGGGATCGAACCCAGGTCTCCCACATTGCAGGTGGTTCATTTCCTTCCCTGGTAGCTCAGCTGGTAAAGAATCCACCTGCAATGAAGGAGACCTGGGTTTGATCCCTGGGTTGGGACAATCCCTTGGAGAAGGTTATGGCTTCCCACTCCAGTATTCTGACCTGGAGAATTCAATGGACTGAATAGTCCACAGGGTCGCAAAGTGTCAGACACAATTGAGCGACTTTCACTTTCACTTTTCACTTTCAAAGGATAAAGATGTATATCTTCCATCAATCCATCTCCAAGATTTTCTATATTAATAGATCCTTGGAAAACCATTGTGGAATGAATACAAGAATGACCAGGTGGATAAGATAATAAAGAAAAGGGAAATGTTTATGATGCCCTAGAGTGCAGATCTGTGGAAGTAAATTGACAGTATATGGCCAAAGACTGGATGGAAAGGGTGGTGTCAAAGATAACTCTGGATTTTGTGCTCATGGACCAAGAATGAGAGACCAAGAGAAATTATCCTTATCATTGCTTAAAAACCTACAGACTCTTTCATTAGTTATAGAATACAATCATTGCTCTTAGTATCAAAGGTCATCTAAAATCTGACCCTGTCTGTGGTAACTGTGACTGCTGAACCAGGTCATGAAACTTTCAAAGGGGCTTTAGGGAAGGTCTGTCTCCAGAGTAAAAGTCTCCCTGGAGGTCAGACTGGGAGAACCTCTGCCTTCCTGCACCATTCTGAATCTGGCTTGGAGTTCAGAGAACACAGCTTTTCATTTCTTCCTATATTAAAAACAAAAACAAAAACCCTGTGATTATACAAATGATAAATGTTCTTTTCTTCCCTAATTTCAAAACTACAAAGAAGCAAAAAGAATAAAACAATAATGACCTCTAGTACCACCACCCAGAAACATGTAATCACTTTTCATATTTTGGCGTGACTTCTTAAAGAAGATTTATAGTTTTAATTTATAAACTTTGGATAACACTGTGTGCTGTGCTCTAATTTGTATATTTCATTTAACAATATGTGTGAGCAATGTTCCATGTCACTAAATAAATTTTTGCATCTATCATGGCCAAAGGCAGCCTGTTATTCTCTTGTATGGATATGATACATGTCCCTTTCTGAGGACATTTAGGTTATTTCTAATTTTCTCTACAACAAAAAAGTTTGCAATGAATATCCTTATAGACAAATCTTTTTCTGCACCCTCATTTTTCTCTTTAGGACAAACTCCCAAAAGTAAAATTCCTGAGTCAAAGGGAACATATATTTTTAAGGGTTTCATTGTAAGGCCACATAATTCTCTAAGAATCATTTGGAAAACTTGTATAGGATTTCAGCAACATGCCAATGATACAAGGAGTCTGAAAGTAGCAGAACTACACTTAAAGGTGCCCTTAAACAAAAATACAGTATACTAACACATACATATAGAATTTAGAAAGATGGTAATGAGAACCCTGTATGTGAGACAGCAAAAAAAACGCAGATGTATAGAACAGTCTTGTGGACTCTGTGGAAGAGGGCAAGGGTGGGATGATATGGGAGAACAGCATTGAAACATGTTAATTATCATATGTGAAATCAATCGCCAGCCCAGGGTTGATGCTCGGGGCTGGTGCACCGGGATGATCAGGAGGGAGGAGGGAGGGGGGTTCTGGAAGGGGAACATATGTATACCCATGGCAGATTCATGTCAATGTATGGCAAAACCAACACATAAAGTAAAGAAAACTAAAAAAAAAAAAAAAAAAAAAAAGGTGCCCTTTACCCCCACCTTCTGAGGATATCATAACTCTGGGGTGCTAGTTGGTTAATTACTTCTGTAGTACAATATATATTAACTGATGATTTGAAAGACAACAGTTTAATTTAGAGAATGCACAGTATAGGAATTTTACTCATTACTTTACAGTATTACTTAATTTGCTCCAGGGTTTATTTCTTTGGATAGACATTTGGGTTACTACTGTTATTTTTTAATATAGACATTTTCTGTTTTAGCACAAGGCAGTAATGAGTTTGTCATGAGATGGTATGGCAGAAAACTTCCACTTTACCCTTCCATAACAATAGAACTTAGCCACCCAGCTAAGAGCTATGCTGCCCACTTTTCTTGCAGCTAAGTGTGGTCACATGACAAGGTTCTGGACAATGACAAGTAAGCAAGCTGCAGGGATGTAAGCCCTTCCCTCTACCCTTCTCCACTTTCCACTGGTTGGAAAGCAGACATGTAGTAGCTGTGGGAGCAACCATATTAGACCACCAGATGGAAACTTCATGTTGAGGATGGCGGAGCAACTAGATAGAAAAAGTGTTACCCCTTGTACCATTAAGCTATCTAATTAGCTGTTTTGACTATTCTGTGAGAAAGAAACTTCTATCTTGTTTGTGACTGTTATTTTGATCTTTGTTTCAGGAGCTGACCTAGAGATTTGGGGAACTTGGTCATTTATTTTCACTGATGACTACCAAAATAGTCCAAGTAGCAGATTCAAATTATAACAGAGACTTTTTAGGTTAAAGGACAAACAATTTGCTGACAGTCAAGTAAATGAGAGCCAAAATATGCTACCACAGAAATCTGTATGAACTCTTTCACTATATAATGAACTTCTCTTTAGGTCAAAAACCCAGTTATGTAAAAAGAATGACTTTGCTTTGTGCCTTTTTGGCTTGCTTCCACACTGTATAAAAAAAGTTAGATCAATGACTTTGGTTTAATTTCATATCTTACTTAACCTTCATGATTATGTGGACTTTATGATTATATAGATTTCTTCCTTGATGTTTAGGGATTTTATTAAGATGAAAAAAAGATGAATAAAGCACTTAAATTATAAAATTTAACTCTATATAAATTTCAGATAAAGATATATGAACACTCTTTTTATAAACTATAACTGTACTTTTACATAGTACCTCTGCCAAATGATCTAGATACCACCAGCTAAACAATAAATTTTATTTTACCTAGTAAATATATAAAGTATTATATTTCTATACCCACTTTAGAGGTAAGGAACATGAAAAGAAAGAAGCAGTTATGTCACAGATGAGTTTAGTTAAGATTCAAGAGACCCACTGTAAGTCTTATATTAAATATACATGTGTGGGTGTAGGTGTGGGTGGGTAGGTGTGTATCCATCCACATATACATATTTAGTGTTCATTTCTTTCTTCCCAACAGCACCCAGGTTTTTTCCTTTGGAGGGGAAAAAAACCACTGAGCAGTGATCCATCCCATAAATCCAGATGTACACCTCCAAGGAAGTTGAGAAGACCGGACCCTTCCCTGCCCCCATCCCACCCAGTCATCTCAGCCAAGGAGCAGGGGAGTGCAGCGTCAACCAGGCAGCGGCTCACCACCTCCACCCTCCCAACTCCATCCCTGGGCTTTTGAAACGTGAGAGACACAAGGAAACAGCAATGGCTCTGATCACAGGAAGTTTTCTGAAGTGCCCAACCTGTTTCCAAGTCCTGCTCTCCAAGGCCACATCAGTTCTGAGCGCCACCAGCACCACCACTTTGCTTCAATAAACACCCTTCAGTCTCACTTGGCCAGGGTCAGTTTTTGTTAGCAGCAGCCACGGCACTCTCCTTGCCACAAAATATCTTACCACCACATGACCTAACCTCTCTTTTCCGAGTGAATAATTTTTGTTTAACACCTAAATGAATGAAGAAAATATATGTAAAATCATGTTTCGAAGTTTCATGGGGTATTAACAGTTTTTTATTGGCTACAACTTGAGAATTCAGTGTATGGGTTCTAGTTTTCTCCTGTTTTGTTCTGATATAAACATTATCTTTCTGAAATTTTAACCATATACTTCAAAATGTAGGTAATTTTTAATAGTATTTAAATATTCCTTTTTCATATATACTAATTTATATCTTGTAAAATAATGTGCTCTCTAAAACTAATTAGTAAATACCATGATACAACTTCTATCTCATATTTCATCTTTTCCACACAAAGAAATATAAACTAAGTTGGGAGTCAACTTAGTTGCTAAAACCAGTAACTCTTCACTCCTAATACACAGTTATTTGCCTTCTGATTTGCACATCAGTCAAGCAGAAACAACTGGTTGCTAAGCAACAGCTTTCCTCTCAATGAGCAGAAACGGACATCATAGAAGGCCAATTTTTAACATATTATATACATACATATGAAGTTAAAGAGAGACCCAGACCCACAGTTTGTCTGTTTGCCCAGAATGTTTGTCGTGAATAATGAATTCATACTGACAGTGCGTGAATTCCAAATACAATTGATCTGTGAACTATATCACCTTGTATTACTTTCTAGCATCTTCCTCATTACTGAAAAATCATCAAGTAATATAGAAAGAAATGAAGCTTCTGCAGCAAATTTCCTTAGAAAAACTCTCGGGGAAGTACATACTTGGGTTTTGTTGAACAGAGTCACTGCTAACACAGCACTCACACTCCTCGTGCAATACTGTTTTCTTGGTTATAACTACACATTTAATGCCCTGGGAGGAACACCCCAAGTAGTTAGTAGTGACCACCATAGCGAAATGACTGTTTGCTTTTTCCTCTGTATTCTTTACAACAAAAGTAAAAATTACTAGTAGTTGATGTGCATTTATGAAATGCTAGACTGTTCAAAGGTCATATGTGTTAAATCACCTTAGCATTTTCCATTTGGCAGATAAGAGAAGAATCTCAGAGAAGTTGTGTAACTTGCTCAAAGTTATGCATACAGAAAGCAAGAGAGAGCCAGAGTTTGAACTTAGGCAGTAAAGCTCCCGGTCTTCACACTTCACTATTCATCCTTTTACAAGTTTTATATTCACTGGTGTATGTTCATGTATTGTTTACATAAATACCTTCCTCTAAAAAATAACGTATTGTTTCTGGACATACAGAACTACAAATATATCTAGGTGCTCAATTCATTAGCATCTTTTCACCATTGGCTTTAATCGATTTTATATCAGTAGGAGTTAAGAGCATAATAAAAATCTAACAAGTATATGAGAATCAGTGAGTTGATTCTAGTCAACAGAGAACTGAAATTGTGCCAGTTCACCTGAACTGAACAGCATGTGGCCACATGCTGTGTTTACTCAAAACAGATCACCCAGTTGTAGTAGTTTCTAAGCAATTGTTATTAATAAATAACACTTCTGGGAATTGATTCTCTTCTCACATGTATATTTAATGATTTTTTTCACTTGACTTAGTATTAATATAAGAAAAAAAGTAAGAATGAAAGACAAATTATTTTTATTTACAGCCCTTGATAACACTCTTTCAAGGTAATATTACCCTCCCTTTGTTCTGTCATTCAAATTTCTAAAATGGTATATGCTGAGGAAAAGCCATGTTCTGGTGCATGTTTCTCTTGTCCTTCTTCACTTTTGAACTCAGTGTAGCAAAGATCAGTATTTATCAGCAGTAAGGGCAGAAATTATTTTCTCCTTCAATTATTTCCACCCCAGGGAGGTAGATAAGATTTTCAAATAAGGAAAAATACAAACCAAACCAGGAAAGGGCCACTTTGCTGAGTAAAACTGATTTAGGAAAGCAGAAATATCCCAAATGTATTTGTTTTAGAGTTAAACGTTTTTCTTGTCTGTGTGTTCATTCATTCTGTGTGAGAAAACCACCCTGGATGCCAGAGACATAGAAATGGAACACACAAATCTAATGTTCGTATTCAAGAAGAGAAAGCAGATGCATGAACCCAAATCATAGATTAATATCAAAGCGCTGGAAAGGGGCTGGAAGAGAGCTACAAGGACCCATAGGATTGACCACTCCAGAAAATGGGAAGCAGGAAGGCTTCTAAGAAAGGGTCCATGGGAGCTGGGTCTTGAAGCATGAGTAGAACTTTGTCAGAAAGAAAAGCAGTTGGAGTTTCCAAGTTAGGGTCAATAACATGTGCAAAGTCCCAGAGATATAAAAAGCTACGGTACCTTGAGGATGGTGAGAACTCCTGTACTCAGAGGAGGAGATAGGATGGGGCCAGGTGAGTAAAGATTTTATTCACTATAGGAGAGAATTTGGACTTTATCCTGAGGGTAATCAGGAGCTGATAGGCATGCTAGCAGACAATGAAACATGTTATTAATGTAAACCATGGCCATATAAAAATAAAAATGTAACTAAGGAAAATTGCGAGGGAAAAAGTAGAAATGGGTATCTGTGCTAATTTCCTCAACTTTCCTAGGAAAGCAGTCAATAGGTACATCTAAAGCCAGTCTGAAAACAGAAGTCAACTATATTGTCTAATCATTAAAGGCAACCACTAAAACTGAATGTAATACTAGCGATTACAAATATCAGGAGACAAAACACATTAATTTGGATAGAAGTTTCTATAAGAATTCTTCTCATCTGTTACAGCAAGAAGTCAGTACATGTTGATCGGAACTGATAAATCAAGAAGTAGAAATCAGCAGCAAAACCTAAACCATCTGTCTCTGCAAAAGGCGGTCTGGCTAGAGAATACCCTCTGCTGGGTTTGATACCTGGAATCCCCTGTATTAGGTACAACAGGCAAAAGGGACAGAGCTGATCTTTCTTTCTCTTTCATCACTTTCTCCAACAGGGTATTTATTGCTGTATTACCTTTATGATGTAGCCTCTTACTTCCTCTCCCAGAGGAAAGTCTCCACAGGGATGTTTATTACTTTTCTATTCTAGGGTCAGCCGGTCTTTAGTTCTAGAATGAGAAAAATAGGCTTTAGCTCATGCACTAATGATAAAATACAGACTCTCAAAGATTTCAATGAGCTTAAAATAATTAGGACTAATGTCGCTTCTCTACTTTAGATACAGAAAACTTAGAGAATAAGAAATGGAAAGCCTTTGCTAAGTTGCTTCAGTCATGTCTAACTCTTTGCAACTCCATGGACTATGGCTACCGCCCAGACGCCTCTGCCCATGGGACTCTCCAGGCAAGAATACTGGAGTGCGTTGCCATGCCCTCCTCCAGGGGATCTTCCCAACCCAGGGATCAAACCCAGGTCTCTTACTCTCCTCCTGCATTGGCAGGTGGGTTTTTTTTTTTATCACTAGTGCCACCTGGGACTGAGAAAAGACTACTAGTCATACCATAGGTACTAAATTAACAACTGCTTTCTATTTCTTTACTGCTTTTCATGCACATTAGGGAAGCTTCAAACCTTCTTATAAATGTCTTAAAGGCTTAAGATGGGAAAAATGATCAGAAGGGTTTTAACTTTCTCTTAGAAGTAACACCTTTGTGACAAAATTCAAGTTAATCTTTTAAAAACCATATGTGAGAAAAGTCAGCAACAATCTGCTAGAAGATTATGCTATAAAGAAAAGAGCCAGTGTCCCTAAAAAAAGAAAAAGTTATGTCATCCATCATTCCTTAGATAAAAAGAATGGCATTAACTGCACTACATGCAAAACCAATTCTTAAATATTTCTCATAAAATGATCTACAAAAGATATCAAGGCTTTTGCTATACAATAGAAACTAACAAAACACTGTAAAGCAATTATACTCCAATTGCAATTAATATAAAAAGAAAAAGACATCAAGGCATAAGGAGCAGGCCTTTGCTCTTTTCACACAAAAAATTTTATATATATTTACAAGGCTATACCTATAACACTCAAGAGTATAAGGCTGACTCTGTAGATCTGGGTTAGAAGCTCAGTTCTGAGACTGTCTAGGCAACCTTGGTCAAGTCATTTGTTCTAAGACTTAGTTTTCCAATAATGTGTGTTTTACAGGGTTGTGGTGAGGATTACCCTAAAGAACTGATGTAAAGTGCTTTAAAACAGCAGGTGGTACAATGTTAGCTATTGTTCCTGAGTAACATTTAATTTCTTTACCAGAAATATTTTTATTTTTAAAATTGCCCTTCAACACAAATATCCCAGGCTAGCAGTTAACTTTTAATAAGTGAAAAAAAATCAGAATTTTGTTTGTTTAGTTAGATGCTATGGATCCAGAGGATACCTAAACAGTGTCCTAGAGGAGGTCATCTGGAACTCAGGAGGCAGGCTTGACATCACCCAGCCCCTCGCTGCCCGGTCTTCATGCAGGACCTCTCCTTCCAGAGATGAATCTCTTTCAAGGAGTGCCTTTACACTGAGAAGCTGTTTTCTCACCAGCAACAAATGATTTGGTTATCATCCATGAGAGTGAGAAAAGCAGTTGTGTGATCAAGGGTAACACCTACAAAACATTTTATAAATTCAAATGGCAACAGGATTTTTCTTTGACACTTTTATCCTAACATGTTGACAATTTCAGAGTCAGGCAGTTTTCTCTGGAAAATGGAGTTGGTGGGGTAGAGGAGGTGAAAATAACACACTCACATACAGAGAAGATATGGAACGCACAAAGTCAAAAGTTTCTACTATCTGACCCTTTATGAAAAAATTTGCCAACTCCTGCTATAAAGTCTAAACACTAAACTTTGAGAATCTCTGCCTTAAGGATTCCAAATTAGAAGCAATTATGAGACTGACGCGCTACCTACTGCGCTAACGAGGCACCTCCAAATTAGAAGCAATTAAATGAAAACTGATTTCTGCACAACTGATAATGTAACCATGTTCTTTTAGCCATGTTTCTAGGATATTTAATATAAAAGGACATTTTCTTTATTGCATCTATTTGTTTGAATTATTTGTATTTATAGATTAAATCATCTTCCATAGTGGCTCTGTGGTAAAGAAACCATCTGCCCATACAGAAGACACAGGTTTGATCCCTGGGTCAGGAAGATCCCCTCGAGGAGGAAATGGCAACCCACTCCAGTATTCTTGCCTGGAAAATCCCATGGACAGAGGAGCCCAGCAGACTACAGTCCACGGAGTTGCAAAAGAGTCAGACACAGCTTATCGACTAAACAACAATAACAGTATAGATTAAATCATTGAAAATTAAATGAGTGGTTTATTGGGTGACACTGAATTGCCATTCAATTAGAAGCATGTATCACTGTTCTATCACTGGAGTTGGAACTCAGAACAGGAAGAGGAACTTTCCTGAAGCCAGCAGTCCTTAGGGTCATACAAGCGTGAGGGTTACCACCCAGCAACAGTAACACCTCCAAGGTAGAAAAACAACTCGAAAGCTATGAACACCAACTTTTTCCATGCTTTTGGCGTCAAAGTCATTTTTGTAGAGAAACCTGAACAGAACCTATGTGGGCTGTTCATTGTCTGTATCCTACCCTGCCTGACAATCCAGACATCTCTCTGCAGAAGTATTGGCATGGTTGATTAAGTCTGCCTGAGTCTGCTGAGTATGTAATCAATAAGAAAGCACATTCTACCTTCTATTAATAAAACCTGGGGTGGAAAGTCTGAATCTTGAATACAGCTGGTCCTAAAGGTTTTCAGTGAGGGACTGTGGACCAACATTCTACCTGATTATGATGAAAGCGAAAAGGGGGACTGTGTGCAGCAAAGTCACTACCCTGAAACCAACAAAATTCTTTTCCCACAATGCTCCCACATAACAGGCCACTCCAATTTTTTAGTGTTTGCAAACAATGTAAGCCTAACATTTGTTCCAGTAAACAAGTGAATACAATGACTGGTCATTTTTCTCGTACAGAGTGGTAATGTCAGGGTTATAAACTTGACGAATACAAACAAAATCAACTTTAAAGCAACACACACTATTTCTTCTCCATTGCTATCACTCCTAACTTACATGAATTTAATCCAAAAAATCACTTTTTGAATCTCTGCTACGCTCCAGTTAGTAGGGTTGGTACACTGATGAACAGAAAGCGCATCTTCTCCTGTAAGAAGACAATGGGGCCTGAATGTGGATATACAAGATGTATGGGATTTCCTGGTGGCTCGGACAGTAAAGAATCTTCCTACAATGTAGGAGACCTGGGGTTGGATCCCTGTGTTGGGAAGATCCCCTGGAGAAGGGAATGGAAAACCTCTCTAGTATTCTTGCCTGGAGAATCCCCATGGACAGAGGGGCCTGGTGGGCTACAGTTCGTGGGGTCACAAAGAGCCAGACACAACTGAGTGACAAACACTTTCACTTTTTTCATACAAGATGTATATATTGATATATTCATTTAGTCAGCAAATTTATTGAGCACCTACTACAAACCAAGCACTATTGTAGATGCTAGGAATTTATCTGTGAAAAATTACCTATCACCAAAAGTCTTACCTCCTAGTGGAGAGACATAGATAATAAGGAAAATAAATAAGCAAAATAAATTAATATAAGGCAGAGAAGAGCACATGATGAGGCTGGGTGCTGATATTTGAAGCAGTCAGCACTGACAGATGGAAAGAATTTTTAAAAGATATTATTTTAAATCATTCCATCATATGCTACAGTCAGCACTAATAGAAAGAATTTTTAAAATATTTCATGATGTCATTCCATCATATGTCACAGTCATCCCATGTAATATTTGGAGGCAAAATATACTAAATATTTGGGGACAAACTTAGATTAAAAATTCCTTCCGTTTGTCTGGAATTCACATTTAACTTGGCACTCTGTATTTTATCTGGCAATTCTAATTTGTATTCAAGCGCCCTGAGAACAGAGGTAGATACACCAGTTAGGACACAATGACAAAAATCCAAGAGGCAAGAGATGAGGAAGCCCTAAAATCAGTGTTTCACAAGGGATTCTTTCCTTAATTGTTATGTGCGCTCAGTCACTAAGTTGTGTTCGCATAACTCTTTTGCGACCCCATGGACCGCCAGGTTTCTCTGTCCATGGGATTTCCCAGGCAGGAATACTGGAGTGGGTTGCCATTTCCTCCTCCAGGGAATCTTCCAGACCCAGAAATCAAATCCGGGTCTCCTGCATCTCCTGCATTGGCAGGTGGATTATAAATGCAATTTTTAAACTGTACAATTAAATCAATTAATTTGAATTATTTAGAAGCTTTAATGATTTCCTATAGAGGTACTCCTCCCTCAGGGTCAGGATATGTAGCTGTGTGATTCATGAGGGTCCCACCTTCTGCTGTGACTCAGCTGGGGGCTACAGTATCTCATAGAACACTTACCCCTGGAGAGGGAGTCAAGAGTTAACACCCAGCTGTGCTGTGTATGCGCTCAGCTGCTCAGTGTCCAACTCTTAGCAACTCCATGTACTGTTGTCTGCCAGGTTCCTCAGTTCATGGGATTTTCCAGGCAAGAATACTGGAATGGGTTGCGATTTCCCTCTCTAGGGGAACTTCCCAACCTAAGGATCGAACCCACATCTCCCAGGCAGATTCTTTACCGCTGGGCCAGGCTGTCCTAAAGGGACTTACCTGGGGGAAGAAAGTTCAATGTGCATCTTCACTTCAGTAGAACTTGTTTACTGTGTTGAACTTGTCATGAAAATGAAAACTAAAAGTCCCTATTGCTGATATAAGTTTCCTTCAGGAAGTGTTTTTTTAACCACAGACATTTTCCATATAGACTCATGATTTGGCTTTTAAAAATAAGCCAATGAAAACAAAATAAAAATAAATGCAACATATCAAAACTATTTCAAAATACAAAGTATTTTCTTCTTTCAGGGCACCTGTCTGCCTCATCTACTATACACTATAAACTGAATTCCATAGCCTTGATCTCTCTTCAGCAAATACTAAAGACCCCATTGTCCACAGGCTCTGACTCCAGAGGGCTCCTAGGAGAGGAAGCAGTAAGCAGTTGCATACACATTTTCAAAGTGGATTGGCAGACTCCACACCGAAAGCTGCTTGGTGTTTTGCAGGCCCAAGTTCCATGATCAGATACAGCTATAATGGCAAAGAAATTTTTTTAAACCTGTAAAGAGATGTGTAACAGAAATATGACTAAATAAACTTGAGTGACAGCCACCATTTTATTATGGACATTTTCAACACCCAGATTTGCATGTAACTTTAGTGAGGGTAGTAACCTTTGTCTGTACTCTGCCAGTGGGGTTCACAAAAAGGGGTCAAGATGAAGAATCAACAGCAGCAAATCATTATGTTCAAGGGATGTTGAAATCTTTCAAAGCTTTTCATTTCTAAGCTTGCTCAAGAGTAGCTCAGTAACCAAAGGCAGACATTTCCGTTCTTTTATTCACTCAACAAATGTCTGTTGAAGATCAGTAAATTGTCCAGCACCAAGCTGGGCTCTGTGCTTCAAGAACAGAAAAGCCATTCATATGTAAACTGGTAGAAGTCTGCGCTTTAAACAGGTGACCCTTGGACTTCCCTGGTGGTCCTGTAGTAAATAGACTTCTGTGTTTCCAGGGCAGGGGATGTGGGTTTGATCCCTGGCTTGGGAACTAGGATCCAATGTGCTGCTCAGTGTGGCCAAAAAAATTAAAAAGAAAAAAAAAGTGGTGAATATATTAAAAGAAAGTTGGTATGAGTTATATCTCAATTTTTGATTGGAAAAAAAATAATTTTAAAAGGAGGAAATCAGACTATAATTAGATACTGTTGCTTTTATATCCAACAGGATAGAGGCAATAAAACTAATCATTTTTAATTAACAAAAAACTATAAATTGCCAAGTTACCCTAAGACATCAAAAATAAGCTATACTGCTACATTACTATCCTGTTAAAAAATTCAAAGACAAAAATGAGTGTCTTTAATTTCAAAGTAAAAACTGATTTATTACTGCCCAAGTTAAACAAATTAAATGACTGGATATGAGAGAAAAGAAAAGCAAAAGGTAGGGAGTCTAAAATGAAGAGTTTTTCTGAACTATGATCCAAAACTATACACCTACCCCAACGTTCACTGCAGCACTGTTTACAATAGCCAAGACACAGAAGCAACCTACATGCCCATCGACAGGCAAATGGATAAAGATGTGGTACATATACACAACAGACTATTACTCAGCCATTAAAAAGAATGAAATAAGGCCATTTGCAGCAACACGGATGGCCCTAGAGGGTCTGGTACTGAGTGAAGTCAGGCAGAGGAGAAATATCGTATGACATCCCTTACATGTGGAGTCTAAAAAGAAAGGATATAAACAAGCTTACAAAACAGAAAAGACTCACAGACTTGGAAAACGAACTTATGGTTGCTATGGGGTGGGGAAGGGATAGTTAGAGAGTTTGGGACGGACATGTACACACTGCTATATTTAAATTGGATAACCAGCATGGACCTACTGTATAGTACATGGAAGCCTGGATAGGAGGGGGATTTAGGGGAGAACAGATTTATGTATATGTGTAGCTGAGTCCCTTCCCTGTTCACCTGAAACTACCACAACATTGTTAATTGACTATACCCCAATACAAAATAAAAAACTTAAAGTCTTGGGGGGGAAAGAGTTTTTCTGGATTCTTGGCCAGTTATTTTTAAAGGGAAATGATTTTTATAATATTTAGGAGTAATTTGAAGATAGTGTATCTTTTTCTTTCAATAAAAACTATTTAAGAGCAGTTGAATCTTTTATATTACTACTTGGTAAATTTCAAAAAGATATTAGAAATCTGTTCTATGAATCAACAAGTTATTTTTTTATGAATTATAATATCTAAGTAGTACAATTTCTTCTCCAGAGGCTCTTCCTGACCCAGGGATCAAACTCATGTCTACTGTGTCTCCTGCACTGGCAGGAGGGCTCTTTACCAGCTGAGCCATTGGGGAAACCCATATTTTTATATAGAATTCTCTAGGTAAATCAAACTGCTTCAAAAGGTTATCTAAAGCCCTACTGAAGGTCAAAGAAAAAATTATTTTTGAACCTTTTTAAAGACAGTAAAGAAGACTTTATTCAAGGAGAGCTACTACTAAAAAAAATGGAGTTTTTTTTTTTTTTTTTAGTAGGGAAGAGAGATGGGCTCGAATCACAAGGAAAAGCCAAGGAGCAGAGTAGGGGTGGGGGGCAGGGGAGGATTGCTGAATGGAAAAGGTACTAAGAGCAAATACAATGGATTCTGGCTAAACAGGATTCTTGCTGAAGGCAAAACTAGGTGACCAGCCGTTACCTGGGGGCTGGTGGAATATGAGGACTTTGATCAGAAACAGTTTACATAGGTCAAGGTTTGCTTTTTAATCCTTCCCTTAATTCAAATACTCAGCTGACCAAGTCTTGTTTAATAAGAATGACTTCAGGGTAGCTGGGGGAGGAAGGAAGCACTAAGAGAACCTCAATCTGGTTCTTGAGTCTTTTGCTACATGACTTTGGATGGCACAACTAATTATCCGTGGCAAAGTTTTCAGGAAGATAAACTTTAGTAGCTAAGTTGACTGGCACATTGCAAATAGTCAACAAACTTGCAGTCCTAAGTTGGAAGAGCAACCAGACTTTCCAGGTGGGGTGAATATGGGGGAGTTAAGGCAGTGACCTTCAACCAGGGTGCCCATAACTTAACTGTTGTGTGTGTGTGTGTATCTGCGTACGTATAAAGACTTCAGAGGGGTTCCTAGAAGGGACTGTTTGAACAGAATCAGTTCAAATCCTGAACTCCCATGTGTCCTCTCATAACCCTCATTTACTGAACAGAACACTGCGGTGGCATGGCCCTTGGTTGCTGGTTGTTTTCCCACATTCTCTTTCCCAACCAGAGACCCTTCAACCACTTTACAAAAGAAACTGAAAGCAAAGCCTCACTGGGCATATAACCTCTATGTGTCTGTCTGCTCCAAGGGTAAATACCTGTGGTCCACAGATTCCTGGAGAGACAGAACAAAGGGAAGAAAGACACCAGAAGGCTCCAAGCCTTCTCTCTCAACTTAACCTCAACTTGAATTAAGGAATCACATTGCACAGACATGCATTTAACCACACTTAATTGCAATGTGCTAAGTTGCTTCAGTCATGTCCGACTCTTTGCGACCCCATGGGATTTTCCAGGCAAGCGAACTGGAGCGGCTTGTCATTTCCTTCTCCAGGGGATCTTCTTGACCCAGGGATCGAACCCACAACTCTTGTTTACTGTATCACCAAGCAGGTTCTTTACCACTAGTGCCCCCTTCATTGTAATAAAAAATAAAAATGAAGTCAACCTTCTCCTGACAAAAAAAGTCAGGCTACTTTGGTCAGATATTTTGTTCTCTTACTTTATAATGAACAGTATCTAACCAAAGTAGCCTGATTTTGTCTGGTAGTTTGAACATTTTTGGCATTGCCTTTCTTTGGGATTGGAATGAAAATTGATCTTTTGCAGTTCTGTGGCTACTGCTGTTTTCCAGAGTCAGACATGACTTAGCAACTGAATAACACCAACCACAAAAGAAGTGTTATGCCAATCTACGTGCACGTGTACGCTCAATCACTCGATCGTGTCCAACTCTTTGCGACCCCATGGGCTGTAGCCCACCAGGCTCCTCTGTCCATGGACTCCTCCAGGCAAGAACACTGGAGTGGGTTGCATTCCTTTCTCCAGGGAATCTTCCGAACCGAGGGATCGCACCCAAGTCATTGGCAGGAGGATTCCTTACCACTGAGCCACCTGGAAAGCCTATGCCAGTCTATATACAAGCCTATACACAAGTCTTCGGAAGGAAAAGGTGATTTTGAATGCAGTTGGATTGTTTCCAGCATGATTCTCAGAAACTTCTGTCCATTCCTAGGGAAAGGACACCTGTAGTAGCACGAGTAAACAGTCACCTGGGGCCACATGATCCAGATCTCTGTGCGCACTGTTGTAAAGTGGACTATGATACAGTGAGGAGTGAGGTACCAACTCGTGATGATGCCCAATTCAAGAGCCACAGGCCCTGGCAATATCTGAAACCCTAAGGTAGCCAGAGAGAGCACAGAAATCTCAAATCATTCATTTGACAAACCTTGGAGGTGTCCTGTAGCAGCTGGGAGCGGTGTGGTGGTGGGGGTTCCCTCTACTCCACCCAGTTTGTGCAATCATCTCACTGCTGATCTCATCATGGGATTGGCTGTTGTCTGGAGAAAGCAGCGAATTCTTTAGATAAATTATCTAGAATTTAAGAAATATGAAAATTGCTTCCTTCACTATCTCCACCTCTAGTCTTCCTCTCATCCCAACTGAAAATATGAGGACACTGAGGCCGAGGGAAGCTGAACTGTCAAAGTTCTGAAACAGTGCCTGTTCAAGATGGGCAAGGCACAGAGAGGTTTCCATTTCTGATTTTGTCTAATCTGTACTCCGTTTTCCTAATTTCAAGTCCAAAACTTTACCCACAGGCTAGACACTACTGGAAATAAACTGTCTCAAAAGGGCATAACTTTCTTTATATTTTCCTCAAGTTGTTCTTGATGTCATTTGGCTAAGAAACAGAATTGGCAGAGGTTTGGGCAGGAAGCCGAGTGTGAAGTGGCAAGTGGCCTTGACTCACCAGGTACGTCACCCTACTTGGGCGGCAGCTTGTCGGCCAACAGGCTGAGGGCCCCCCACCATGGGAGACCAGGCCAGGGTTTGTCTGGACTGCACAGTCAACAAGGACAGACTACTATTTTTCCTTCTCTATTCCCAGGGAAGTATCCTTCCCTTTGACAGTATTGTCCACTACAGGGACTCTGGGGTCCCTATGGGTAACAGAGGCCTCATTTGCTAAAGAAAAGAAAGCTCTTTACTTTATATTGAGAATTTCATGAAGGATTTACAGTCTTGCTTGGCAAAAGATAATAATGAATATGAACTCAACATACTTAAAGACTAATCATGTAGGCTCCAACAGAAATTCTCATATTGACACTATACTAAATTTGAATCCTTACACTTTATGTGCTGAAAGAGATTTGCAAACTTCCTTGTCAAGGACCCCTTTCTATGGGGGTCCATCGTTATACTGCATTTCTGCAAAGTTCACTTTTCTAACCTAAATCAATGTAATATGGTTCTCTTAGGCACCAGCTTCTTCCAGACCTCTAGGGTCATGTACATTCTGAGTGACCTGACAAGATCTTCTATATCAGCTTTAAATAACCTAAATATCTCAAATAGTTGTTTCTCACCCAATCCACCTCACCAGAACCCTTTGTGAGTTAACATACCTCCAAGTATGACTTCAAAGCGGAATGGCAACTGCAAGGATAGAGAGCTTCACTCTCTCTTTCCCCACACAAGGCACATACTACTCATCAGTCACCATGTTTGTTCGACTGTATAGAGACTCTCAACTCTTCAGAACCTAATACTTCAAACAACACTGCAACTAATTGGAATTGACATCTATATTAAAGTCCATTTGCAATTCAAGGGTTAGATTAAATCACTAGAAACTCTATTTTTGAGATGTGTTTTTGAATATCCCTAATCTTATGCCCACCAACCTAATGTCACATTCCCAATGGAAACATTTTTCTGTTGTTGTTGTTGTTGTTTAGTTACTAAGTCACATCCAACTCCTTTGCAATCCCACAGACTACAGCCCACCAGGCTCCTCCCAGGCAAGAATACTGGGGTCGGTTGCCATTTCCTTCTCCAGAAAATCTTCTTGACTCAGGGATTGAACTTGTGTCTCCTGCATTGCAAGTGGATTCTTTTACCATTGAGCCACCAGGGAAGCCCATCGTTCTGTAGATGACTCCAAAGTTCCATCTCTCTTTGTTTAAATTGCCCGTTAGAATTCTAACTCCCTTTCTGAGTTTTAAATTATCAGAGACTATCTTCATATGGAGGGATAAGGGACAGCTTATCCCCTATTTTCTTTCAATTATTTGAAATGAGTATACTTTTGGTTTCCTGAATTTTCTAAGTTGGTCCTTGGGATTCTAGTTATATTCATCTTTTATTCAATTACATAATAAAATAAGGAATCTAAAAAGTAGTCATTAACTAGTTATTATGCAGTTTTGACAGACTCGCTTAACAACTGTAAGATCACTCATTTGTAATGGATAAACACTCTGGAAAAGTAATTCCAGGTCATAAATACTTTTTAGGATTTCAGAACCTAAGGGGAAAATCTTAGTAACAGAATCAAATGTATCTGGTTCAGTATTTTATCAAGTGTGCTCTTTAGAACAAAAGATCATTGGGGTCCTGTGATCAATAAAGTTTGGAAACCCTGAATCCAAATCCCAGTCAAAGACACAAGGCATGGTAACATGTTTAAAGGCTGTAAAAGTCCCACAGTAAATGGACAGGCCTCTTCAGTGTGCCCAAGCCAAACTTCTGGAAAGCACTAAAATTCTGGTTTCTGTTCATGAAACATCTATCAACAACTCTTCTAAAGAACATACTTTACAAAATCTCAGCATATCTAACCTCTTGCCTCAACCAGACACATTTTATAGTGTAGAGAATTCCTAGTGGTCCAGTATTTAAGACTCTATGCTTCCACTGCCAGGGGCACAGGTTCCCACCCTGGTTGGGGAAGTAAGATCACGCATGCTGCGCAGTGTGGCCAAGAATACATAAATAAAAAATTTAGAAACTAAAAAATGAAATGTGAAAGATGACCATGCTTTATAAAACATCTTCAGGTCTTCACAACCTCTGTCTAATCATCTACAGGGTCAAGTTCTCTGATCAAACTCTTTCTTGCGAGGAGGATTCAATCCTTTCAGCTTTTCCCCTCTTATGCTCTCTTGTGGGTATGGGGAACTAGTTAGCTTTCTCCTTAGGAAAACGCTCCACAAAGCCTTTTTAAATGCAAACAGGGTAATGTTCCTCCCTAGATTAACATCCTTTGGCCACTCCTCAGCGCCTTTAAGACAGTTCCAAACCCTAAAGAATGACAAGGAAGACACCTGCTTCTCTGCTCACCCTTGTTTCACTGTTTAGGCCTCTCGCATCTTACTCCCTCTCCATCCTAACCTACCAGGGACTCCTCAGACATAGTTTTTAGTTTGCATGTGTTTTCTAAAACATCCTTCCCTATCCACCAGGAAAACCCACACTCATGCTACAAGTCTCAGGTCAAACTACACCTCATGAGGTTTCTCTGATCACTGCCTTCACAGGCTCACCTATTCTTATTCTGGAGTTCCATAGCACTGTGAACCTCCCTCACCGTCATCACAGTGACTACCGTCGTCTATTTAATTATCTGTCCCCTAACTTGTAGGATGAAAACTCACCATAGCGCCTGGTATATAGTAAACTTGTAGTAAACATTTAATGAATTAATTTATAAACAAGCAGACAGAAGAATTTGATATCAGCTTTTCTTTTACAGTAGAAAGGTACTGGGTCTTATTTTACCAATCCTACCCCCTAGTCTGTTCCTTTTTTTCCCTTTTTAAGGAATCTCTCTGTTGTTCCGGAGAAGGCAATGGCAACCCACTCCAGTACTCTTGCCTAGAGAATCCCAGGGACGGAGGAGCCTGGTGGGCTGCCGTCTGTGGGGTCGCACAGAGTTGGACACGACTGACGCGACTTCGCAGCAGCAGCAGCAGCTATTGTCTCCACATCCCTATCAGAAGAAGGAAGCATATCCAAACCCTGTATAGTAGTTTATGTTATCTGGAGCTCAAAGTTCTTTCTTGTGGGTGAATCTATGATGAATTTCATTTCAAATTCCCTCTCAATTTTTGGTATTTCTTCTCATAAACATTCTATTTTCATACCAAGAACAGGAAATTAAAGTTAGAACTTGTGTATAAAATCACACCCTGATTTTATCACACTCTGAATTATGGCTAAAATCTGAAATAATTTCTAATTTCAGATTTCTTTCAGAAAATTCTCCCAACACTAACACTGCTAAAACTTCTTAAAGATGTAAACCACATTGACTGTGTTATATATTACTTTATAAGTCTCTTTATTAGAGGATCTGCTCATATCACAATGGTTACCTCAAATTCAAACATTCTCTTTGTGACAATCACTACACACTAGATTGTGAGAAGGTTCTTAGTTAATAGCACGGTGAATGAAGCTTTACTTTTCATCTCTGTACTTGAGCTGAAGCCCCGAAGCTGAGACTAAGGAGACATCTGCCCCTGCATTCTAAAGAGAGTGCCTGCCACATCCACACAGACTCAGTAAGAAATGGCAGATCAATCCAATATCTAGGGAACTCTCACTTCCAGCTTCTAAACAAGACCAAGTTGTGAAAGTTGGTTGAAGAAAGTCAAGGAGAACAGAAATCCAAAGGAGGAGAGCTGTTCTGGCTTTTCTTCCTCATCTTCTCATACTCAGAGACAGGTACTCGACCTTCCGCCCTGCCTCATAAAGACAGGAGGTGTCTGTGGGAGAGGAGACAGGCACCTCGCTTCCCAGTGGAAGCGGAATTTATCAGATGGTGAGATGAGAAATGCAAAGCAGAGTAGGGAAGTGATGGGTGTGGGTGTCGCTTGAGATAGAGGAGTGAGGGACACCTCACTGATAAGCAGACATTTGAGCAAAGGCCTGAGAGTTGAAGAACAAGCCCTGTGGATGGCTGGGGGAAGAGTGAAGCAGAGAGACAGGAAAGTCAGAGTCCCGTGGCAGAAACATGTTTACTATGTTCTGGGCTGGAAAGAAGGCCAATAGGCCTGAAGAGGGCACATGGCAGGAAACAAGGGCAGAGATTAGAATGGGCTGAGATTACTCTGTACTTTGGTAGAGAGTAAAGGCAGAGTGAGAAAAAGATCACACCCCCCTGCTCATGCCCACTGCGGATGCCTGAGCCTTGAATCAGGTCTGGGCTGGGGGTGGGGTAGGCCACGAGAAACCGTGAATTACATGTGAGATTAGATGCAACTGGGTTAGAGAATTAGATGTAAGGTTTTAAGTTAGACTGAACTGTACTTGTCTTTTAATATCTGAAAGCAAGCCTTAAATACCTCAAGTGACTAAAAAACTATAGGATCTATCTGAAGAGTTATTTGTAATGAGAAAATTCATGTTTGAAGGTTCTTTTCTTCTTTATTTAGCTGCACTGAGTCTTAATTGCAGCTTGTGGATTTTAGTTCCCTAGCCAGGGATCAAACCCAGACCCCTGCACTGGGAGCACAAAGTCTTAGCCACTGGACCATCAGGGAAATGTTTGAAGGTTAGAGAAAATAAATCCATTCCCTATTTGTACCCCCACAGAGTTTATCTCCATTCAATCAACTGATTACTTTCTTAAAGAACAAACGATTCATCTGTGAACTCATTGTATACAGCAGAATGTTTTACATGTTATTATGCATAAATTCAGTAGACATTTGCAGTGAACCATCAAGTGGGATGATATACCATTTGGGAAAATAAAAATGATGTGGTATTAAGTCAGATAAGAGAAAGCTGAGGTGAGGCCTAACCTTCTAAATTGTATCATTCAAAACTTGAGGTTATTTGTAGAGATTACATGTGGCCTCCTGACCTTTAATCAGAGTCACCTACAAAGGACTTAGTGTGAACTTGTTAGATAGTACCAATAACCAGTCTATGACATAGAAATGATGTCTGCTGCTCGCTAGTTTCAAATGTGCAGTGCAGGTTCTAGGAAATATAAACAGCTGCAATATCGTAAGATGAAATTAAACCAGACAGAAACTGGCAAACAGGAGGAGGGACACTTGTGTAAACGACAGAAGTCACTCAACTGGCTTTTTCCCACTTCCATTTTTGGCTTAAACAAAATGAAAGTGTGTTATTCATTCACATAGAGGAGGTCTAGAGTTTGGCAGGCCAGATCCAGATGACAGCTCAAAGGTTATCATACCCTAGACTTCCTCTGGCACACTGTTCTGGTCATCCTCAGCCCATCACCTCATGATCCAAAATGGCTACTCAACTTCAACCCATCACATCTGCATCCTAATCATCAGGAAAAGGAAAGGCAGAAGGCGCCTCCTTTTTCCTTGGAAGAACACTTTTATGAAGTTCTCACATGGCATTTCAAGCTTACCATATCTAGCTGCAAGGAGGACTAGAACTGTGGCCTTTAGTATTGTGTTTCTAAGGAGGAAAAGGAAAATGTATGGACAGCATAGGCAACCAGCCATCTCTGCCTCACCTAGTTTCTCTGAGAGACCTGTTCAGGAAGTGAAGTTGATGTTGTTTATCAAGAAGAGCTCTTCTATTTCTTAGATCTGCCTGCCAAAGTGGTATGTTCACAGCTCTACATACTGATTATATTGCGCTTCTGATTATCCTTAATGGTTAATGTCACTGACACTAAAGACAAAAGTTTAGTTCTATAACCTATCAATATCCTCTGCTCACCCTTCTCCTAGATGTATCAACTATTTATTTGTCACCTATGGAAATCAGTACTAAACTGATATAGTAAACATGTACTGAAAGGCAGAGTGTGGTGGTAGAAACAGGGGTGGCCTCAGATCAGACTCTCCTGGATTAAACTCCTGGCACCAACATTCAAATAACATGACTTCAGGCAAGCATCCTAACATCTCTAAATTCCCATTTCCTTATCCATAAGAATGATGATAAATCTTCCTGAGACTGCTGTGAGAAGTAAGTAAAATGAGAAGTGACTGCCTGTCCCTATAACACTCAAAACTGCTATTCCAGAATTCCCTCAAGCATCAGCTATGTGCCTGGAACCATGCGTGGCACTGAAAACCTAAAGAAACAAGCAAGAAGTTTGTGATGCAATGGATGCGCTTGAGAAACCCAGAAGTAGGCTCTGCAGTATAACAGAGGCTTCTTGTATGTGGAACATTAGAATGATGGGCCCTCCCTCGACTGATATCAAAGTTGTGGACACATCACCTTCTGGAAAATGAAATGATTCAGTCTGTTAAGAATTTGTGTTTGACTTGCTGTTGGCATGCAGGCCATAACAAGTAGGTAAATAAAGTCACATCAAAGGCTTGCAATGGCCCTGCTGATAGATATTTTGGAAAAGTGACAGACAAGTAGGCTTCCCAGGTGGCTCAGCGGTAAAGAATCCACCTGCAATGGAGGAGACACAGGAGACATGAGTTTGATTCCTGGATAGGGAAGATCCCCTGGAGGATGGCATGGCAACTAACTCCAGTATCCTTGCCCAGATACTGGGCAGAGGAGCCTGGCAGGCTGTGGTTCATAGGGTCGCAAAGAATCAGATATGACTGAAGTGACTTAGCACGCACACACCAAAGAGAATTACCTAGATGGTAGTTTCTTGACTACAAGCTTTGTGAAGATTACATACTATTTTAGGTTAGAATTTTAAAGCTAAAAAGAATTGATCAACACACTACAAAAACTCAGGCAAAAGCCAACTTCTTGTCTTGTACATTTTCACATTTTTAAAGCTCAAGGCAATAACAGTAATGCATATCATTCCCTCCTTTGCTTGTTGCAGTGATGCATTTATGCACCTGGCCTCAAAACAGGTAGTGAGGGTGTGATGATGGACACGATGGCATCTGTCCTCCCAGAGTGCATCATGCAGAGGGGATGCAGATGAGCGATACTTGCATTGTTGTTAGTCACTCAGTCATTTCCAGCCCTTTGAGACCCTATGGACTGCAGCATGCCAGACTTCCCTGTCCTTCACCATCTCCCCGAGCTTGCTCAAACTCATGTCCATTGAGTCAGTGATGCCATCCAACCAGCTCATCCTCTGTCATTACTCACACAATTAATGCTATAAAGAGGGGAGATGTCCCAGGGCACTATGTGAGCTCATAGGAGGGACAGTGGCCCAGCCCAGGGCCATCCAGGAAGGCTGCTTAGAAGAAGTGAGTTCTTCAGTTCTACACCAAAGTTTGAAGGATGAGTAGAAATTAATGATCCCTGGGTCAGGAAGATACCCTGGAGTAGGAAATGGCAACCTACTCTCATATTTTTGCCTGGGAAATCCCATGGACGTGGGAGTCTGAGAGGCCACAGTCCTTAGGATCACAGAGTTGGACATAACTTAGAAACTAAACAACAACAACAAAAGGGTGCTTCAGTCAGTGCCAGGGTACATCCAAAAGGTATGGTGTATCAAGGAAGGGAGGGGTTCAATGTGGCTGAAAAGCAACATGAGCAATGAGATTTGCTAAGGCCTGATCTTGCATTGTGGCATAGATACATAAAGGGAAGAACCTTTACCCTCATCATTTCAAATCCTAGGCTTCTCCTAGTTTTCTAGGAAATGCAGAACAAAAACTTAGGATTCATTTTTTTATGGTGAAGAATAATTTTACAGAAAAAAATCTGAGAAACAGCTACATAAGGACGCTTGCACATGGAAGACACAGACAAAGCAGTATTTAGGATGTTTGTTCACAGACTTTTGTCACAGAAAGGACTTGAGAATCCTACATTCCCTTCAGCACACTGGAGACCTCTTTGAGAAGGAGAAAGGAAATTAGCCAAGGAGATCCATCATCCTCGTCTGTCATCCGAGGTGCCTTTCCCCTCTCTGGCTTGTGATATGCCTCCATAACCACTTCCTTTCTTATTCCCCGAGTCCTCCATCTCTCCAGCTCCCTCTACCACTTACGTTCACTATGGAAACATCAGTCTGACAGAAAGAAGTATGAGAGGCACCTGAGGTTTAGACATTCATTCACCCAATACTTCAAGGTGTCTGAGGGCAGAGGAACAGCCACCTTAATTTAAGTATATAGCTGTTGCTCAGATTTTTTATATAAAATTACTTTTTTGCTATAACAAAATTAATCCTGATTTTTTTGCCCCACACTTTCTAAAAAATTAAGAGATGCCTATGGTCTGGGTTGCTGATATGCTTCAAACCACTCATCTCTCAGCCCTACAAGCATCAAAGTACTGAAGGTAGATTAAGAGACAAGTGAATTTTATAAATGAAATACCAGGCTTCAGAGAAATGGGACAGAAGTCATATATGTTGGAGTAGTTGGAGGAGGCCTTCAAATAAAGAAAGAAAGATATACTCATCACCCACCATGTACTAAGTATAGAAAATTCTGTAAGGCAAGAATTAGTTCCCATTTTGAAGATTAGAAAACAGGGTTACCAAGAAGACAAGAGATTTTCCTTAAATAGTTAAGCAACAAAGCCAAGATTTTGGACCTAGGCCTTCAAGTCCAATACTCTTTCATTTATACGAGCCTACTTCTTGGAAGTGACAAAGTGCTGATTGGGCCTTGAAGGACTGGTAGGAGTAAGCTACTGAGAGAGACACTTTGAAGAGAAAGGATATCTCAGAGGCAGGGTGACCTTTTCTTTTTAAACTTTTTATTTTATATTGGGGTATTGGGCTTCCCTGGTGGCTCAAGATGGTAAAGAATCTGCCAGCAATGCCAGCAATCTGGGTTCCATCCCTGGGTTGGGAAGATCCCCTGGAGAAAGGAATGGCAATCCACTCCAGTATTCTTGCTTGGAGAATCCCATGGACATAGGAGCCTGGCAGGCTACAATCCATGGGGTTGCAAAGAGTCAAACAGGACTGAGCTGACTTTCACTTCACTTCACTTCACAGCTAATTAACAATGTTGCTATAGTTTCCGGTGGTAGCAGCAGCAACTGGGCCACGCGTATTGGCGTATACATGTATCCATTCTCCCCAAAACTCCCCTCCCATCCCGGCTGCCACATAACATTGAGCAGAATTCCCTATGCTATACAGTAGGTCCTTGTTGGCTATCCATTCTAAACACAGCAGTGTGTACATGTCAGTCCCAAACTCCCTAACTACCCCTTCCCTCCATCCTTCCCCATTCTGGCAACCATAAACTCCTTCTCTTAGTTTGTAAGTCTGTTTCTGTTTTGTAAATAAGTTCATTTGTATCATGTCTTTTTAGAGTCTGCATATAAAGGATATAATACAATGCTTCTGCTTCTCTGATTTGTGTTTGTCAGTCGCTCAGCCATGTCCCACTCTTCGATGCCATGGACTGTAGCCCACCAGGCTCCTCTGTCCATGGAATTCTCCAGGCAAGAACACTCTGATTTACTTCACTCAGTATAGGCATGGTGACCTTTAAGGCCATTGGTAGATTATGTTGCCATCATCTCTTTTCCCTCACAGTTTCCTCTCTAGCAGGACATTAGAGATGATTGGGAAAGATAACATTTAACTTTATCTGTTCATTCTGTTTGCTAAGATGCCAATTTGGGAGAATGGCTACGAGGAATTACTCTTGGGGGAGGAATTTTTAGATAACAACTTTATGACTCTTCAGTAATTTAGAAAGCCTAGTTCACAAGAATTTTGTAAAATTCCATCATTTTCTCACTGTACTTCACTCTGGTCTCCAGACAGTAGAAAACATGAGAGAAAAAGGGAGAACTGATGTTATATCCTCACTGCTCTATCCTTCCTAACTTTTTTTTTGTAGAAGCCTCTTAACTTCATGTGTTAAGTGATCAGTTTACATTGGCAACAGTTGGCTGGCTAGTCCAGCTGAACTGTGCTGTGTGACTTTCAGCCATTAGGTGTCAAGTTTTGGATGCAAACACAACAAAAGATCTTCTGGATCAAACTGTACAGATTTTGCTATATGTTACTACTCTTCTGTTTATACATTTGATTTTAATATTTTTATTAAAAACTCAGCATAGTATAAAGGCTGCTTACTCTATATCTAGCTTATTTTCAGCAATATCATTGATTTTTTTTTTAAGGCTTTTTGGATGAAGACTTTCAGAAAGCTTGTGAAGTCACTCAGTCATGTCTGACTCTTTGCAACCCCATGCACTATAGCCTACCAGGTTCTTCCATTCCAGGCAAGAGTACTGGAGTGGGTTGCCATTTCCTTCTCCAGGGGATCTTTCCAACCCAGGGATCAAACCTGGGTCTCCCACATTGTAGGCAGACACTTTACCGTCTGAGCCACCAGAGAAGTCCAAAGCTTAGGTTGTACTTTGTAATTCAAGAGTTGAACATACGATTGTTGGCCACACAGTCCAAAGAGGTAAGAGCAGGCTTAAAGGTCATATATTGTCACAGAAAATATGTCTGAATGACATGAGAAGTTTTAATTCCTAAGAAACTGTTGAAAGAGAAAGAAACTATTCAGGGATTCTGGTTGTTGGAACACCAGGCTAGAGTTGTTCTCAAAATTTCTGAAGTGATGACTTCAGAAAACTAGCAAAAGTTCATTAGTAAAACAGTTTGGATAATGTAATGGTCAATAAGGATAATGCAGAACCAAAATGTTTTGATTTTATAATCTCTGGATTATATATGTTTCTCACACACACACACACACACACATATATTTCTTGCCTGAAAAATCCCATGGACAGAGGAGCTGGTGGGCTTCAGTCCAAAGGTTCTCAAAGAACGGACATGACTGAGCAACTAAGCATTCTCTGAAATGGAATACTTAAAACAATTTTTTAGAGAGGCAAGTTCTCAATTTGTTATACACTGAAGTACATAATAATTTCCAATGACCTTTTTTAATGGAAGTTTTAAGATTTTCCCTTGTGCTTCTGGTGGCTTTTATGACACTATCATTTTCTTGTTTCTGCTCTTAAGACATCACTAATATACCCTAAAAATATTTTCAAATGCCAAAAGTAAAGAGAAAGAAATTGAGAGAAAAGCAGCATTATTGCAAGGGATGAGAGAAATACATGAGATAGACGAGTCAGTCACTCTGGCTACAGGAGAAACCAACAGACTGGAGCAGACAGGGCATTGCTTTGCCAAGCCAGAGGCTAGCAATAGTTTTCTGTTCAAAACAATTTTGATTAGACAAAGGGCATCTAGAAAATGTAGATGGCTGATCCAAAATGATGTGGAACAGAAATTTTAAAACAGAAACAGCTTTCCAATTTAAAATGAATGTTACAGTAAGACTCAGAAATTCAGGCAATTGCTAGGCTGCCATATTTAGTTAGATTAACATCTTATAATTAGCATGGCTAATAAATAAGAGAGGTAACTAATATCTGGAACAAAATGGAGCATGTATATGTTCTAAGAAAAGGATTTTTATCTGAAGCGCTTCTCAAACTTTACTGTGGGCAAAAGTAGTTGAGATGCTTGTCAAATGTTGACTTCCAGGTCTCTATCCCAGAGTCTGGTTTAGCAGTTCTAGGATATAGCTTCTTGGTGGTGATCAGTAGTGGCCAAGTCTCTGTGACCCCAGGGACTGTAGCCTACCAGGTTCCTATGTCTATGGAATTTTCCAGGCAATAATACTGGAGTGAGTTGTCATTTCCTCCTTCAGAGCGTCTTCCTGATCCAGGGACTGAACCTGCATTTTTGTGTCTCCTGCACTGGCAGGTGGATTCTTTACCACTGTGCCACCTGGGAAGGCTGGCTTTATTAACATATGGAGTGGGATCATTTTCTTGTTGTGGTGGACTGTCCTGTGCATTGCAGGGTATTTAGCAGCATTCTGAGTCTGTTAGATATCAGGAACACCTCTCTCCAGTCCCGTTTTCAGACACTGCCAAATGTCCCCTTGGGGCAAAAAAAAAAAAAAATCACTCCAGGCCTATGAGAATCACTTGCTTAGGGTAAAGCTTAGGAACCTGCATTTCTAATAAAACATCCAGGTTATTTTGATAAATGTGGTGTGCGTGGGCCAAATCTGGAGAAACGCTGAACTGAAGGGGTATGAGCTGAATTATGTCCCCTCCAAAATTTGTGTTAAAGTCCTAAACCTGAGTATCTTAAAGTATGATCTTATTGGGAAATGGTGACTTAGTTAAGATGAGGCCATACCAGGTTAGGGTGGCCCTCTAATCCTTATAAAAAGAAGACATTTGGACACAGAGACAGACATGGGGGAGAGGCCATGTAAAGACTGGAGCTCTTTTGCCACCAATCAAGGAATTACCAGAAGCCAGAAGGGCTTGGAACAGATCCTTCGCCGGTGACCACAGGGGAACCAGGACCCTACAAACACTGTGACTTTAAAAGTACAGACTGTGAGACAATAAATTTCTGTGGCTTAAGCATTCGGCTTGTGGTACTTTGTTATAGAAGCCCTAGCAAACTAACACATTAGGAACAAAACACAAGCATAATATTTAAAGCAGGATCCGAGAGGAAAATAGAAAGATTGCAGGTAGGCACCAATTCCTAATTTATCATTCTCAGTGCATGACATAAAATAGAAGTCACTAGTTTTCCTTTGTATTAAACATTGTTAAAATATATCTTGTGTAATTAAAATATTGAGTGAAATCTTATAATTGGTTACTTTACCAGGCTGAAATTGCCCACGGTGTTCCACTGTTAAATTTTCACCTGGATTATACAGTAATTGGATAGATAGGTTTAAGTCTGGCGTTGCCTGGCGGACAAATGGAATGCATAAATTATGTCATTATTCACACAGAAGGTACTACACAAATGTGAAATTCCACATGAGGCAAAAACGCATTGCCTGATCACACTGTAGCTTTAAGAAAGTGTTGACTGTTTCAGGTCACAAAGGCACTGTTTAGAGTACAGCAAGAGGGACCATGTGTACAGCAGGCCACAGAGTCATGTGCCTACCTGAAGTGGGCAGTTCATACTCTCTCTGGAAGGATGAAGTCTATGGTATTAAAAGAATGTAAAAAGTATGTACTGTTTCATTTGCGATAAAACACTGCTGAACACTGCTGTCAACTATTATCTGAAGACAAAAACAAGCGCCCAGTGGCAAATGTCAGTCTTTTTCTCCTCTAGAAACATATAAGAACCATATTAATAGATATCTTAGGTCTTCGTTTCCACCCACAATTGGAAACAAAAGTCTCCTTGCTTCAATATTTTAGAATAAAAAGTTGCAAAGCTTCTATTGTAGATGAAGGGCCCCACATTCTTCTGCTCCCATAAGCGTATATGAAATAGTTAATGATAAAGAGTAGTAGGAAATGATGACGGATGGCCAAGAGCTCCTAGAAATATCCACTAATTAAGCTCAGGGATCAGATACAAACAAGACTAGGCTTGGATGGCTTAAGTGCCCTCGCCAAATCAGGATAAGCTAACACGACGTTAACCTGGAAGTCTTTACCAAATTCTTAAACAAGTTTACCTCACAAAATCCCCTCACCTTCAATCTAGGAAACTTTCCAGTGTGCCCTTCAGAGCCACGTGAAGTTGCTGTCAAGCGTCTCCCCGTAACAGGTTCGCCTTCCGGGGGCAAGATGGGGCGGTGGAAATTAAGGTTGCTATCTGTTCTCAAGGTTATTCTCTTTCTCCAAGAGGGCAAGTCCAGCAAAGAACCGACTGAGTGTCTCTGAAAGCTGCACTCAGACTACAAACAAAAAGACCTGGGGACGAAAAGCGGATGTAAACAGAGTTTCACAGCCACGCTGACACAGTGCTGTGTCTCCTCTGACCCCACCAACGGTTTTCTCAAAAGTGACTGAATCCTCTCGGCCCTCTTTGTCAGCGAGCCTCTGTTGTTCCTCACAATCAGCACGCTCTCTCCCCGGACACCACCACCCACAAAGGTGACGGCGGACTGGCTGCTGCAGACTCTTAGGTCCACTGCGGCCAGCTCCGGTCCAGGGCGGCTGCCTACAAGGACATTCGACGCCGAAAAAACACCTAACCTCCCACATCTGATCTGTCAGGCGATTGTGCCTCTAGGGACGGCAGAACAGGTGAGGGCGGCTGGAGGGAACCAGATCCCGGGCTGTCTGAAAGGGCGAAGAGAGGGTGCGGGGGTGAGGGAAAGGAAGGCCGACGGCGCGAAAAGGGAGGCGGCGCGGCCGAAACACCCGGGTCTCTCAGGGATCACCTTGCGCTGACCTACTTGAGCGGCGCAGGACGGAACCTCCCGGGGCGGGGGCGAGGGGCGGGGCGGCGGGGGCGAAGGGCGGGGCGGCGGGGGCGGGGCCAGCGGGGGCGGGGCCGCGAGGGCGAGACTGCTGCGCTCGCCCGTCATTTGCCGGCTCTCCAGCCGGAAGCGTCGCGGAGGCGTCGGCGGCCGCGGAGACCGCGGCGGAGGCGGCGCACGTGGTGACGTGCGAGGGGGTGCGGCGCGCGCGGGCCGCCGCGGCGGCAGTGTCTCCGGGACGCGCGTGGAGGGCGGTCGCTCGGGGCTGTGGTGCAGAGTTTCGCCGCCTGCGGTTCCAGCGCGGCTGTGCCAGCGAGCGGGTCTCGGCGACATCCCGGTGCGCCCCGGCCTCGCAGCCTCCGCGGGGCTGTGCGCTCGTCCCCTCCTCGCTCGGTCGCTCCCCGCTTCGCGGCCTCGAGGCGCTTTCGGTTGGGCCGGTTCCCGCCCGCTTCCTCCTGCTCCCCGTTGAAGCTCCAGAGATGAGTTTTTTCATCTCTTCAGCGATGAACCAGGTAATCTACGCTGGTCCCGCTGACGAGGCCGGGGAGCTAGGGCAGGGTGCAGCCAGACCCCGAGCGGGCGGCTGGGATGGAGCGGGCGGCTGGGGTGTTCGGGGGGAGGCGCGGAGCGGCGCGGGGTCCCGGGGGGCAGGGCTCCGCGAGTCGCCGCAACCGCCGCTCTCTGTGGGCGAGGAGCCGGCGCCGCGCGGACCCCGCGCGGCCGCGGCTGCCGGGTCGCGTCGGCGGCCAAAGGCGGGTGGCGGGCCGCCTCGGAGAGCGCATCAGCCGAGGAGGCAGGGCGGGAGGGACGAGAAGTTTGGGGTTGAGGGGGTCCTCGGGGAGCCTGGGTCAAGACCTTTCGGAAGGAGGGCGCGGGAATCCCCGTTTCTGCTGTCAGGAACCCCGCCTGGCGTGTGTGGGGGTGTCTGCCCGGGGTCTGAATTCTCTCCCGTGAGCCCTCGCAGGACCCGGCGACTGTGGGCGGGGAGCCGGCCCGGGGCTCCGTCGGTGCTCCCGGGTCTGGGGTAGGGTGGCACCGCGCTCCCGATCGCCGTGGGCCGCGGGGTCCTTTGTTCCCGCTCCACGTTGCCCGCTTTTCTTGCCAAGCGCGGGGAGAAGGGGGCGGGAGCTGCTGCCCTGACGTGTCGGCGCTGAATGACTGCGGGCCGGGCCAATCCCTGGCGGGGGTGTGCAGACGCTGGGCGCCGTGCCTCCCAGCCTTCGGAGTGGGCTCCGGCCGGGCCGCGCGGGGATGAAGGCCTCGGATTGCAGGGCCCTCCAGACGGTCATTCTGGGGCCCTCGTCGCTTTGTTTCCCACCCCCCCGCCCCCCAAATCAGAGATTTGCTTTTTCCATCGTTCGCTTTTTGCGTAGCGACTCTGGTTGTAAGCTCATGATGGTAAGAAGGTATCAGGCAGTAGGATCAGATTGAGAGCCCTTGGGAAAGTTGAACCACAAATACTTTAGAAATTTTACTTTCCCCCCAATACAAAGTAGACCTATTGTTTGAGGCCGCTGCCGTTTCAAAAACTAGTAAGTAGAAATCAGAGGCCTATTAAAGGATTTCTTTTGTTACCCAATATCTGTCGTCAGTGCTGGAGGGCTGGAACACCCTGGCATCAAGCTGTTCTTTGAGGACTTCGTGTGTGGTGACCTTCTGTCCACTAGTAAATAACTCTTTAAGCGTAGTACTACTCTAAGCAGTTAAAGTGTAGCAGGGACTAGACTGAGACTATTTTCTTTCAATTATTCTAGCACTGGTGGTTAAGGATAGGAAAATACTGATGAATAGCTTTAGGCATAATCATGCTGAAACTTCTCATGAAAGATGCTGAAGGAGAGTCGTTATTTGCGTATCAGAAGGTGAGGCGTACACTATTTAGAATTGGGTTGAGAATACCATAATTTAATACCAGCTGGCAGGCTGCTTGTCTTGGTAGTGAGAGAGAAAACTGAACTAGCATCACTGACCTAAAAGAGACTCAGAATGATTTTCCTCTGTATTTTCCTAATATGAGAAATTTATATCATTAATTAATACATATTAATGTCTTAATTTATCTTAACTTATAGTTCTGTTTTTCCACCTCTTGCCCTCAAAACAGCGTTCCATGTTTTGGTTTTAAATTAGTGTCTTTTTGCTACTTACTTTGGAATGGGGTTTTGTTTTTTCTTGCTTGAAGGATGTTTTAGGTAGCAGTTGAATATGTTTTGCAAATAAGTGTTGTGGTTTTTTATTGTAAAATGTTTTTCTATTGGGGAACTGTCTTAATCATTGACGTTAGACGAAGTACCCCTAGAAATCATTTCGTTGACTTTTCAATGTTATGGTTAGATATTCAAATCTACGAGAAGATTGGGGATCCCCCTCCCTTGTGTTTGGGAGGTAAATAGAAGAATTAACGAATAAGGGAGTGATTTATGTTTTCTGTCAGAACCACAGAAAATACATTCTTAGTAGTCCCTGGTGAACTTTAATTTGTTGTTGCTCTTGAGTCGCTAAGTCTTTGACTCTGCAACCCCATGCATGGACTGCAGCATGCCAGGCTTCCCTGTCCTTCACCTTCACTGTCTCCTGGAGTTTGCTCAGACTCATGTCCATTGAGTCAGTGACGCTATCTAACCATCTCATCCTCTGCCACCTTCAAGTAGAAATTTTAATTACCACCTTGTAAATGATTTCGAAACCCACACCTCATTATCCTTAACACTTTTGCATCAACCTGGATGCCCAACAGGTACGTTACCATATAAATATCCCAAAGCAAATTCCTCTTTTCCTTCCCAACTTTAAGCACGCAGTAAACTAAAAATGTCTCTGTTATGCTTTTTGAGTTCTAATTTTGATATTGATTTTTATAATGATGCCAAATATCTTCTCTAAAATATCATTGTTGCCTTAGTTAGGATAAGCAAGGGTATAATAATCTCCCATGTTTTACCCATTCCTCCAGACCACCTCCACGTTTCAGCTAGTGCCTCTGTGCTAAAAATTCTGTTCTGTTTAAATCATCTTAATGTTGATCTCTTATTTCCTCTCCTACTATCTACCATATGCATCCTGCAAACTGCAGTCTGTTGAAACAAATTGTTGCAGTTTCTGGAACATGTGTGCCTTCCTACCTTTTCCCCCTTTTGTGTGAACTGTTTTCACTGCTTGGTTTGTCTGTCTCTCTATTGGTCTGTGAAGTGTGTGAGGGTGAGGAATGGGAGTTAACTCTGTTGTGTTATGAGCATCGCATTCCAAATTGTGTCTGCCATCTGTTTGGAGCCATAAGTGTGTGTGGGATGTAAGAACTACAGAACAATGAGGTTAAAGGCATGGAGCAAGCGAGCGAGTGAGTGAGTTTGGTGAGTTTTGGTGTATATAGATGGATCATTTCAGATACTGGGAATCTATAACTTCTAGTTTTAAAAAGATTTGTTGATTTTCTTTGTATTCTAAAGTCTGTTCTTTAAAAATGGAGTTACTTGCTATTTTGTAAATTGCCTACCCTCAAAAGATTGCCTTGAAGCTTAAATGATGCTTGTAATTTGCCTTGAGGTTTTTTTAGGATGTTTTAAAAGTTTGATGATAACATTTTATCTTATTCTTACTGAAAGCCCAAGAATGTTGAGGGCGATCTATGGGGTTTTTTTGTTGTTGTTTTTTTTTAAGATCTCTTTGATAAGACTGAATTGTATTTGGGTTAAGCTAATCTTTGGGGGAGCTGTGGTAACGTGAACTCCTGGGTTTTACTAAAGCAGTTTAATTATTTATTTATAAGTCATTTGTCTCTCTTTTCTTGCACTGGCCAAATTAAGAAACTGAAGTGTATTTACCAGAATATATTGTACTTGACTTCAGTTTTCATTTTAAAAGTGGATTTGTCAAATGTATTTTTTAAATATCAAATAAAATTCTAAATTTTATACTTTTCTATAAGCCTGGGATGTTGAGGCTTTTGGCTTGGCTTTTCAAATATTAAAAAAAAAAAAAATTCTCCCCACATATTTGTTCCCTCGAGTTTCATAGACCAGAGGAAGATCTATGAATTTTTGGAAAGGCTTAAAACTTAGTTTGCCCATGCTAACTTCAGTGAGAGTGAATGTGAACTTTGAAAGACATGGTTTTGCAGGCAGAAGTTGATATGACTTCCTCTAGTTTGGGGGTGGGTGAGAGAAGGGGCACACAGTAAGTGAGGTCACAGTAATTAAACTAAGGTTGTTGCATTAATTTAAATATCAAGTGAACTTGAGTTAGCTTTTGAAATCAAGTAAGCTTGTACTAATCAGCAGACATCAAAGAGGTGAGGTTCATATTAAGACTTACTTTACTAGAAAATCACCTGATACTACCGGAGTGGCTCAGATGGTAAAGAACCCACATGCAATGTGGGAGACCTGAGTTTGATCCCTGGGTTGGGAAGATCTCCTGGAGGAGGGAATAGCAACCTACCCCAGTATTCTTGCCTGGAGAACCCTCTGGACAGAAGAACCTGGCAGGCAGCAGTCCATGGGGTCGCAGAGTCAGACACGACTGAGCGACGAAACACACACCAATGTCGTAGCACTCAGTTGCAAAACTAACACCATTGTACAAATGTGTACGGCAAGGAGTTGTTCCAGAGTTTCTCCAGTGAAGTGAAAGTTGCTCAGTCGTGTCCCTCTCTTTGCGGCCGTATAGACTCAGCCATGGAATTCTCCAGGCCAGAATACTGGAGTGGGTAGCCTATCCCTTCTCCAGGGGATCTTCCCGACCCAGGAATCAACCCAGGGTCTCCTGCATTGAAGGTGGATTCTTTACCAACTGAGCTATTTTCTCCCAGAGGACTAAAGTGATTTTTAACCATCTGGGTTTTTGTTGTTGTTGTTTTCCAAGATAAATTTTAGGTAGAACTTTGACGTTATCAAATATACCCTCAGAGATCCTGCGAGTGTGATTCCACAGCACTGTGATAAAGCAGTCACATGAATATTTTTCGTTTCTCAGTGCATATAGAAGTTTTGTTTACACGACACTTGCATCTTTTAAGTGTCCAAAGCAACACTTTAAAAACAACTTATATACCTTAATTTAAACATACTCTATTGCTGAAAAATGCTGACCATCATCTGACAATGCAGGGTTGCCACAAACCTTCAATTTGGGCCGGGGGGGGGGGGGCGGACGGGGGGAAAGCAGTGTTTGTCAAGTACAGTACTTTGGTGGTTTAGTCACTCAGTCGTGTCCAACTCTTTGCAACCCCATGCACCGTAGCCCACCAGGCTTCTCTGTCCATGGGATTCTCCGGGCAAGAATACTGAAGTGGGTTGTCATGCCCGCCTCCAGGGGATCTTCCCGACCCAGGAATCAAACCCCGGTCTCCTGCATTATAGGCAGATTCTTCACCATCTGAGCTACAAGGGAAGCCCAAAATACAGTACAGTGAAGTGCAGTAAAGCAAGATATGTTTGTGTATAGATGCCATTTTTTTATTCTTGATTAAATCAAGGCTTGTTTACAAAGAAATACTGAATAAAACCGTTCACAGCTTAAAATACTTAGAAATCTCCGTTTGTGTTTTGTTTCTTAGAGGGCATACACTTGAATCATTTCTAACATAACTTGGATAGAAAGGTTCCTCCATTTCACCCTTGAATAGATTTTCCTAACTTGGGCTAGGTCTTGGCTGGAAATGTTTAGGGTTTCTTTTAGATAGTGTGTTCTCCCTGTACATAGAATTAAGAAGAGCTGAATTAACTAATCTAGATGCAGGTGAACAGCAGAGGAAATCAATATTACATGATGGTATGAAATAGTTTCATTGCAGGTATAAGTATTGACAACAGTCCCAACTGGAGTCCGAATACTCAGGTTTCTTTGAGATAAAACCTAAGCTATGGGAAACCAGTGAAGGCATACAGGATTCAGGTTGTGCAGCTGTTGAACTTAATACAGTAATTTGTTGAAATAGAACTGGATTAGCCTTTAAGTGGGTTCTGGGGTAAGAGACCATTCATATTAATATAATTGTTAGAGTTGTGGGCTTGATTGATATATAAGAATCCAGGTAATTTTAAGATTTCCATTGTTTAAAGTGCACATCTTTCAAATAATTTCTTATTTAGTTCTGGTTTGCAGAATTAGACAGTGGTATAATAGCAGTTCAGGTAATTAAAAAATAAGAACCAGCTGACTTTGACATTTTAGTTAATGACATGAAAATAAGGGGGAAAGAGAAGGTAGGAGGACTGAATGTGATTTCCTTGAAGATTTGATTTGAACTATAACTTTCTGTTGGTAGTTTATTACGATATATGAGAAAAAATGATCATATAAAGCACAGACATTAATATTTTCCTTTTTGTTTATTTAGTTTGTTTCAACAAATTACTTATCTTTATATTTAGGTTTCTAGGCCACTTGTTTTGGTGGGGGCGGGGTGGGAAGGATACAAATATAAACAAGACAGAGGCTCTGCTTTCAAGGGACCTTGAATCGTGGAAGGTAAGCAGGTACACAGCCCAGAGTAGACCAGCTGGAGGATCACACAGACGCACTTGCAGAGAGGGCGCAGTATGTGGGGGATGGAGAGGAACTCCGTTCTCAGCTGGGGGGTTTGGTGGGGCTCTCTGAAGGTAAGATGTCATCTGCAGAGGCTGTGTTAAGGGTATTCCAAGAAAAGAAAACTTGAACAAAGGTACAGAGATGAGGAAGTATGCAGAGCATATTTGGGAAACAGTGTATCTGGTTTGACTGGAACATTGTATACACGTGGAACATTGTATACAGGTCTGGAAATAATGAAGGTTGCTGCTGAAAGCAGACAGATCACATGTTTGTGTATTAATTAGAATCTCACAGTAGCGAATATTAGAATTAACCAATGTTTACACTTGTTCTTGTATATCTCACTTAAATGATAAGTTACTAGCTCCTGCCTTCTGGGGAGAGTTTTTTTTTTACTTAAATCACCTGAGTGGTTGCAAGTTAAATGAAAATATTTATGTATAGTTACATTTGTATTATTTTCTGTATTGTGCCATTTACCTTGAAATGTCTTTAAGATCAGGATGTTGCATGATCTACCTAGATGAATGACCTTTGATCATTCTGAATATCCAAAATTTTTCATTATTACAGATTATGATGCATGATTATCACAGAAGAAATTCGTGTCTATAGCTTTAAAGGACTTGATTACATCATTTTCAAGCCTGATAGTTTTGGAATCATCATTAGAGCTTAAGACTCCTCTGCCTTCACTTCAACTACCTGTCTTCGTACCTCGCCGAAGTGCTGAGTTTCCTTTGTCCTCGGATTATTTAAAGCATCCCAGAAATACAGTTCTCACCAGTATAGCAGGTAAGTGAATATTCAGTGGTCAGTGCACACATTTTTTTTTCCAAAAGACTGTGCCAAGTAAACCAGCATCTTTTCATACTTTTTTGTTAAAGGCGGAGAAGTCAATAGAATTTGTAGAAAAATATTTTTTTCCAATTTTTTTTCTTTTCTGTAAACTATTTTGAATTTAAATAAATCACTTCAAACTGAAACCTTTTACCACTTTTTAATGATGTATTTTGTGTAGCCATTAGTCCATTTGTTCACAGGAAAAAGTGAAATGGAAAAGTTTTTAAAGAACATACATTTCTAACAGGTATTATTATGAGACAACTAATTTAGAATAAATGAAATTTGCAAAGGGAACAGAATTTTTTAAACTATTTTAATTTTGTTGGCATATAGTCAATTTACAGTGTTATGTTAGTTTCAGGTGTATAGCAAAGTGATTCAGTTATACATATACATATATTTTCCTTTTTAGAATCTTTTCTCCTATGGGTTCTCATAGAATATTGAGTAGAGGAAAGGGAACAGAATTTAAATTAGTCTTATATCAGTTTTTCTCATTTGTGAGTAAAGGAGTGACTATAGCCCCAATCCAAGGAATCTATATGTAATGATCACTTCACATCCTTCCAGACTTTTCAGTTGCTTGTTGTATGGATTTGAGGAGGGCTGGGTTTCCATTTTCTTCCCCTTCACAGTGTTGTGTACTAATAGAAACTTGGCCAAAATTGCTAGGATATCATACCTCTACTGTGTGAATTCCTAAAGAGACTTACAACCAAAGTATAGGAGTACAAAGGCTTGGACACTCAGTGCCAGTGTTGTTTTAGCAATGTTTTTTTGTGATAAAATTTTTATGTATTGTTGATAGGATGGTATTTTAAAATTAAAGATACTGTATTACTTTTCAAAATGTTATAAAAATCACCATTTATAAGTAAAAATAACTTGGCTTTATTTCTTCCCTTTAGCCAAATTTAAAAGGAAAAATGATTCCCAATGGATATTTAATGTTTGAAGATGAAAATTTCATTGAATCTTCTGTTGCCAAATTGAATGCCCTGAGGAAAAGTGGGCAGTTCTGTGATGTTCGACTTCAGGTATTTAAAAATTAATGGGAAAGTTACAGAACTGATCTTTCATTACTAAAAACCGTATGTTCCTGGATTGGCTTATTTTCTTTCTCATAAGAGGCATTTAATGAAATTAAGAGACAATGATTTACCTAGAAACATAAGATGAAGGATACAATGTAGTAATTAGCTAGAGAAATATAGTCCACAGTGCTTCTAATTTTAATGCCTGATGTTGCAGGTCTGTGGCCATGAGATGCTAGCACACAGAGCAGTCCTGGCCTGCTGCAGTCCCTATTTATTTGAAATCTTTAATAGTGACAGTGATCCTCACCGAGTTTCTCATGTTAAGTTTGATGATCTCAATCCGGAAGCTGTTGAAGTCTTGTTGAATTATGCCTACACTGCTCAGTAAGTTCTCTGAAGTACATCAAGTAACTAGGAAATGAAATTCCAAGTCCCTCTAAATTTAAGAGTCTGTGTTTAAAGGCCATGGTATGGTAAATGATACAGAACCTTTTTTTCCCAATAGGTTGAAAGCGGATAAGGAATTAGTCAAAGATGTTTATTCTGCAGCAAAAAAGTTGAAGATGGACCGTGTAAAGCAGGTAGAGTAACAGAAGTAATACACAAGAAGTAATGTTACTGGGGGGTCTTACTTTATATAATTAGTTTGTGTAATTTGTCATAAGACATCTGTTGGTCTCGAGAACTTGAAAATGTCCCCTTTTCCTCCCTAGAGATGTGAGTATATATGTAATTTTAACTGTTTAGCCGTAGTAATGGTCACACTTCCTCGTAGATATTTCAAGCCACGGTCTTGCTCTTTCAATAGCTTTCTCTGGTGGGTATCCATGTCAGTCTCTGATAGCATGAATTAAAACAGTCTTGATTGTTCTCAGTTAATCATGTAACTCATACCCTTAATTCTTGATTCTTTTACATTTCTCAGTTCTTTATAAATAAAGAAGAATTTATAGAAGAAAAAAGCTTTTAATCCGGTAATGTCAGGGTCAGTAAAGGGCAAGCCTTAGGCCAGCTGCCTGGTTTTATAAAGCTTTATTGTAACATAGCTTTCATGTGCCTGTGGTCTCTGGCTGCTTTCTACCTGCAGTGACAAGGGTTGAATAGTTGTGAGAAAGTGTGGCCCACAAGCCTAAGCTGCTTACCAAGTCTGGCCCCTTAGGAAGAAGTTTGCCTGTTCCCCTCCTCTCTTGTCACTCTGCTTAAAAACCCTTCTGTGCTTGTCGCACTGTCCCTCAGGTTAGCATTCCAGGCTCTCCCTAATTTAATTGCTATTCCTCCAAAATACTTCCTGGTTTTCTTTTTGTTCTAGCCAAACTAAATTGTTGCAGCATCTTCCCTAGTACCTATCTGCATTCAACATCGTCTCCCCTCTAGAGGCCAGTTCAGATAATTGCCTTTATGAAGCCTTGTGTGTCATTCTAGTGGGGGATACTGATCTGAGCATTTCATGTGCATTTTCATAGCATTTCAATTTGTTGCATTTTAAACAACTTATGTATTTGTATGTTGTTCTTTGATGTTATTGTTTGTATACATGTATCCCTGGTAGCTCAGACAGTAAAAAATCCTCCTGCAATGTGGGAGACCTGGGTTGGGAAGATCCCCTGGAGAAGGGAATGGCTACACACTCCAATTTTCTGGTCTGAAGAATTCCATGGACAGAGGATCCTGGCAGGCTGCAGTCCATGGGGTCGCTAAGAGTCAGACATGACTGATTGACTTTCACTTCACTTCATTTTTCCTACAGTTTAACTTGTTCTATTAAGGCAGTGAATTTTTTTGATTAATTTTTATATTGTCGCATAGTACTTACATGGACTATTAAATATTTATTAAATAAAGTGTGTGTAAATGTTGACACATGTGTATTTTTTTCCCCAAGGTTTGTGGTGATTATTTGCTATCTAGAATGGATGTTACAAGCTGCATCTCTTACCGAAACTTTGCAAGTTGTATGGGAGACTCACGTTTGTTGAATAAGGTTGATGCTTACATTCAGGAACATTTGTTACAAATTTCAGAAGAGGAAGAGTTTCTTAAACTTCCACGGCTTAAGGTAAAATCTATAAAGATGTAAAGGTAAATCTATAAAGAGATATATACTATTTAGTTCCAAGAACGTAATCTTTGTTCATGTTTCAAGCAAGTGAGTAATGATTATGAAAATGACGGTCCATTGAAGTGATGTTTTCTTAGCAGTATAATGGTTTCCTGCCTACCAGTTTGTTTACTTTTCTTTTTTGGCTACTGGTTTCCTTATAAATTAGAATAAATATATGGAGTGTAAATGGGCACCTGTGACAGCTTTGTTATGAAATAGAGAATTAAGAGGCTCGACACTGATCCGTGTGTCTTTGTGCTTTCCCCACTCTAGCTGGAGGTAATGCTTGAAGATAATGTTTGCTTGCCCAGTAATGGCAAGCTGTACACAAAGGTAATCAACTGGGTACAGCGTAGCATCTGGGAGAATGGAGACAGTCTGGAAGAGCTGATGGAAGAGGTTAGTTTTAAAGTAAATGGGACTCAACAGTTATTAAAAATGATTTTGCTATAACATGAAGGATTCCCTTTCACTTTTATTTTATAACAATGACCCTAAAGAATTTAAATTTTGCTATAGGTACCCCTAAGCTGAGAAACAGGGGGGGTGTCCAGGTGAGCTGAATGAACTGTTCAGTTTGGTCTTCTGCTTTTCTTTTTTTAATTCTTTGCTTATTATGTGCTGCTAACTTTCTTTAAAGTAGCATGTAATTTGCTTTAGACATGGGAGGTGGTACTGAAATTTTCTGTAGATTCTTAATTTTTCTTCACAGGTTTTTGCTTTAAATTTGACAAGTAGGTAAAAGCTTCTAATGGTTGTTCCTCCCCATTGATTTATCTCCCCATAGGTTTATTAACAAAACTAGGATACCCAAGACTGAAGAAACAAGAAGAATCCTCAAGTGTATTGACACGTAAAGAAGCAGCAGTCCTGCCCCAGTTCTCCTAAGAAAAATCCGCTGTGGGCAGAGAACGATGATGATTTAATGGTGTTTACTCCTTTACAGGATTCTTATCTTTAAAGCTTTGTGTCTTTCAATGGTGTTGTTCATACACTTAACTTGGGCCAGTTTTTAAAAAATACTCAATGAAAAATCGACGGAGAAATGATGGGAATTAAATATGCAGGTGGAACAGTGGAGTTGACCTTAAGTTTATCCCTCTACTTATGCCTTTCAGATATACAAAAGGCTTATTACCAAACCGGTCAGGCCTTTAGAACCCTAGTTGTCATTATACTCTAAAAAGGCAAAGAGGTGATCTTTAAATTCTATCTGGTTTCCCACTTGAAAATCAGATGCATTGGCCATGTGTTTGCATCTCTTAAGGGAGGTAGCCGTGTAGCTTGTTTGAACTTTTGCATTTCGGTTTTTTTTATCTCTCTTTTTTTTTTTTGACATTGCCTGCAGGACAGAAATATGTTTATACATATTAGACCACTTATCTTCGAAGGTGTAAACCATATTCAGTATTTTATTGTAAATATGTACATTCTTTAAGAGTCTGTCTCTTGTACTGGTCCCTTTCTTTCTTAATGCTGTATCATGGAAGCTATGAAAAAAATGAAGATTTCTTTCAAGCCAACCAAGCCAAGGACTCTTCAGCCAGTATTAGAAGATTCTTTTTTTTTTTTAAATTTTTACCACCATGACATGTTTCCTTTATTTTGGGGATCCTGCCAGAGTAAGATGTCAAGAATCCAAGAGGCACACTGGAGGTGACCGGGAGGCATTGGTGTGCTCTGCACGCTAGTGGAGGAGCTGTGGGGTCAGCGGCCACATGGGTGTTCTGTTGCTGTTTTGCAGGTTCAAACCTTGTACTACTCAGCCGATCACAAGCTGCTTGATGGGGACCTGCTAGATGGACAGGCTGAGGTGTTTGGCAGTGATGGTGACCACGTGCAGTTTCTGCAGGTACACGGTGCGCGCCTGAGGTGGCCTCAGGCTAGAGCTCGGCCGGAGCGCCTTAGAGTAGAGCGGGGTCTCCTTTAACAGAGGAAGGTGAGGCTAGAGCTCAGCCTGTAATAGAGGAAGGTGAGACTAGAGCTCGGCCTTTAATAGAGGAAGGTGAGGCTAGAGCTCGGCCTTTAACAGAGGAAGGTGAGGCTAGAGCTCGGCTGGAGAGTCTTGGAGTAGACCAGGATCTCCTTTAACAGAGGAAGGTGAGGCTAGAGCTTGGCACGAGCGCCTTAAAGTAGAGCGGGGTCTCCTTGAACAGAGGGAGGTGAGGCTAGAACTCGGCCTTTAATAAGAGGAAGGTGAGGCTAGAGCTCGGCTGGAGCGCCTAGAGTAGACCAAGATTTCCTTTAATAGAGGAGAGTTAGAGGACGTCACTGGTGTAGCTGGACAGAAACATCTGCGGGAGAAAAACCAGCCTATTTTTGTTAGCATTACTACCACTTTGCCACATAAAAAGAAATCAACACAGCAAACTGGGAAATCCCATTTAAATTTCTTGTCGCAATCAAATAGGATTTGCAAGTAGTAAGAAAAAGGGCCAATAAGATGAAGCAGCATAGAAATTTTTTGGTTTTTTGGTTGGACTATAAAAAATAGTTGTCAGAGGAATGACTGTGAAACCTAAGTTTATAAATCCAGGTATAAATTTTTTTTTGTTTATGGGTAAACAACATAGAGAAAAGTGTACAGATCATAAGTGTCACGTGGTGAACCCCTTGGTTTAAAACTTCTTGGGTGAAGAAGAAAAGATTTCAAGCGTTCTGTACGCCTTCCTCTTGCCCCCTTCCCGGTCACTGCCCTGCACTACCCCAAGAGGAGCCGTTATCTGAACTTCTGAAACACTACCTTAGTTTGCCCATGTTTGATACTTATGTAAGTGGTTATGCAGTATGTATTGTTTTTTGTTTGGCCTTCAGCTCAGCATTGTATTTGTGAGGGATGAACTACAAAGTAGGCTGAGTTGACCCAAATTAATGGATGTTTCCCCTTAGTAATTAAAAGGTAAATGGTAGACTCAGAAAACAACCTATATGGTGATATGATTAGGTGTTCTGTGTCAGTAGTGGCTGAACATTTTTATTTTCACAGAAGTTTTTGGGTGTAAATTTGTGCATTCTGAACGTTGAGGCTGTCTTTCCCCTTGTCTCCAAACATCGTAGGTTGACTTTTTTTTTTTGTAAGTACTCTTTCATCAGGCAGTGGTTGAGTGCCTAATAAGTGGGAGGCCATGATGTTACATAAGAGGTCCCCCAGATGTGTAAGAGTTTGCTTCCACGACCTTACAGGAGGAGGTAAAACAGAACAGACTTAAAAGAATTACCTATAAAAGACATTCAGGGAGGGTGGAACCAAGAGAGGAAAAACCAGGGAAATTTCACAGCGGAGGCAACATTTGAGCAGTCTGAGAATATAGAAGAGTTTGCATGGCAGATAGAAGTGTGTCAGGTAGCAAAGGATACCTGGACAAGGAGATTCTCTTGGAGTTGCAGGTCTCACAGCTGAAAAAGTAGGTAAATATAGTCTGATGGGAGCCTCATACTTTATTCTACAATAAATAAAGTGGGGGGTTTCAAAGAATTTTAGACAAGGGAGTAGAGTGATCTGAACAAACACACTTCACAACTTTAATAATAGTGAAAAACTGGGCACCAGTCCAACAGCAGTGGGACTGGTCAAGCTATGGTTGTTTCCATACTGCCAAGATCTGTAAGTTCATTAGTCATATTTTAGACAAATAGTGAATTATTAGGTGACACTCTCTGGGTTGTGGAATTCTAGCTGATTTGGGGGGTGGGCGGGATTGTTTTTTACTTACTAAATGCATCAAATCCTTCTGTTTTTATGACCAGGTACAGAGGATAGAGTAAAGATTGTGAGACCACTCTGTAGACTATTACAAGCAGTAGTAGTAGTTCAAGTTAAAACAAAAATGATGAGGGCTTGATTTGAGGAGAAGGGAGAAGGGTAGACTAGACATTTCTAGTTGCAAAGGTCCTTAGTGACTGGGAAAATCAAGGAAAAGGAAGAATTTGAGGGTGAGCAGGATCCTGACAAGTTTGACTCATTCAAAGGACGTGCCATGAAGAGAGATAATGAAGAAGGAAGAGGAGACACTAGGCTTCAGAAATGGGAAGTGAGGTCGAGAAGCAGCCATTAGCCTCAGAGGGGTGGTCAAGCTAGCTAACATAGGAGAAAAAAGTCTGAAGGACTGAGTTGCTGACTATGTGAAAGCATACTCAGAGGGGATGTAAAAAGGTCAGGGGTTTCTCACCTACACTGGTTTTAGGAAGCCACTGTATAACCTTTAGTGGTTGTAATTTCCCAAAAGTTACTAAGGTTAAGAAACCCTTAGCTTGAGAAGTGATGGTGGCTGAAAAAGCCACCTACCCACTTGGGGAGGGGAGTTCAGAGGCAAAGTGTAGGCCAGTGGGTGTGCTGAATGGGAGGAGTTGATACGGGAAAGTTTGAAGATAAAGGAGGGTAATGAATTAGGTTTGAAAATGTTCAGGAAGAAATATAAAAGAGTTGACCAGCATTTCTGTATAAGGCTTGTAGTTACATAACACACTAAGTAGTCATCATTGTTACCATGCTTTTTTCTTTCACATTGATTTTTTTCTCAAAGCCGTACATTAGAACAGTTTTCTTAACTGCAGTAGAAGCTCTTGGTCAAGCTGTGATCAACTTGTGTAACTTTGGCTTCCTTTTCCCCACAGATTGGGATGGGGTTTTATGTACCTTCTAATTGCGATTAGCAGAGGATACAAACATAGTATAAAAGAATGGCTTTATACTCAGAATTCCTAATTTTCATTTTTATTGTTTTATTGCCTTAGGCATTGTGTATCGTCTCTCTGATTTTCAGTATTTTTGACTATCAGATGGATAAGTGTATTGCCCTTCCTGGATTAAAAGAGATGACATGAATAATACCTAGGTACATAATGTGTAAATGGAATTTGATGAAAACTATTATCATGGTACATTCTCTGTCATCTCTCAAAATAGCCTCTTATACTGCAACCACATTAGCTGAGTTGCCCACACCAAACTTGATAGTTTTTTCCCAGCTTCAAGTAGCTACTAGAATCTTTTTCTCTATTGTCACATGTCCTTTTTCTTCCACTCTAAAGAGAAGTTCCCTTTAGAGATCCTACCTACCCATGTGTCTCTGGCCCTGGGGACCAAAATAGATGAGCAAACTTGGCCAGGTATTGAAGGTGGTACCTGCTCATTCAGCAGGTACTCCTGCCAGGGTGGTCTTGACTCTTCTGATGCCTTGTGATCATATTCCTTAGAAGTATTTAGGGCTCAGAGAAATTGGAAGAAAACCATCAAAGGGAACTCGTACCTGAGGGCACAGTGTAATCATAGTCATTTGGAAATTTGCAGCTTTGCCCATTTCTCCCTCTTTTATGTTCCTGTGTATTCCTTGAATATGAATGCTTGATTCTGTTAGTGTTACTGCTTTGTTAATTTCTGAGTACCATTTTTTACTTTTGTGTTTTAATGTAGTTTTACTTGTCTGGGCTTCCCTGATAGCTCAGATGGTAAAGAATCTGCCTGTAATGTGGGAGATCTGGGTTCAGTCCCTGGGTCGGAAGATCCCCGGGAGAAGGGATGGCAACCTACTCCAGTATTCTTGCCTGGAGAATTCCATGGACAGAGAAGCCTGGCGGGCTACAGTCCATGGGGTCACAAAGAGTCGGACACAACTGAACAACTCACACTTTTACTTGTCTAGAAAACCACTCTATAATACCTTTAGGGCAAGCCTAAAGAAATATAGTTACAAATGTTTCTTGTAGTTGCCACTTTTTTCCTATAAAATAACTTTCAGAGATTGTATGGATATATGTCTGCTTACTTTTTGCTAACATTGTATGAAGGATGATACCAGTACCTATGATTTAAGTTTGGCAGTTTCATGGAGATAGTTAAATATATTCTCTCAGTTAATTCTTGCTCTTTTAGACTTATAACATACTTAACTATACTTAAATATAAACACTATGTGAGCTTATGTGGATTATGAGGGAGGAGGTTCCTTTGTTCTTTCCTTGAGTATTTTGCTCCTTGATCTGCAGTGTTTCTTTAATTGTTGAACTTGAGCTTTTTCTTGACCAGGGTAGGTATAGTTGCTTCCCTATTAAGTGGAGGTGGAAGAATGCCAGTGATGCGTGTCAGAAAGTGTTTGTGTTCAGTCTAGGTGTGCTGTAAACGTCATGCATAAGTGAAGGGTACTAAGTGTTTTTTCAGTGTTGTGGAATAGCTCAGGAGCAAAGGTACACCAGGTATGGTCTTTGGCTAGGTTTCTGTAGCTGCCTTTTGATTTTGCAGAAAAAGCCACCACGTGAGAATGGCCATAAGCAGATAAGTAGCAGTTCCATTGGATGTCTGTCTTCTCCAAATGCTACAATACAAAGCCCTAAGCATGAGTGGAAAATCGTTGCTTCGGAGAAGACTTCAAGTAAGTGTATTACACTTGTCAGACTGCCTTTGGTTTCTTTCTTTTTAAGAAGGAGTTTTAAGTTAGAACCATATCATCCTTTTAAGTTGATTGAGGAAAAAAACTCAGAAGCAACTAAATTTGGAAAAGAGTAACGGGTCATCCCTGTCTGGAGTCTGGAGTCCAATGCAGGATCACCACAGCAACTGAAAGTAATAAAAGTTGCATCTTTAAAAACACAGAACTCTTGTGCTTACAGATAACACTTACTTATGCCTGGCTGTACTGGACGGTATTTTCTGTGTCATTTTCCTTCATGGGCGAAACAGCCCACAGAGCTCACCAACAAGTACTCCAAAACTCATTAAAAGTTTAAGTTTTGAGATGCACCCAGATGAGCTCATAGAGAAGCCCATGTCTCCTATGCAGTATGCACGATCTGGTCTGGGGACAGCAGAGATGAATGGCAAACTCATAGCTGCAGGTAAGAACAAAAGGATGAGTGACTTAGCAATACGCTTTAACTGGCTGTCTTTTAAGTGAATGTTTACGCTTGCTTATGATGTGTAAATTTTGGAAGACAGGGTTTTAATATGCCTTCTTCTGTGGCCTTCCACTTTACCATATTCTCAGATGACAGAAACAGTCAGTACTGTTGTATCACCTCGTCTTCAAGTTAATGTCTGTCTCTAATTCTTAAAAACTATAAAGTAAGTAATTGTCTCCTAATTTTCAAGCCAAGACAAAACAGTTGACTTATCCTGATAATTTTGCCATTCAGCTATAACAAGCACTTAGTTAAAATGGGGCCTTATTAAGTTTGTGGATGAAAATTCTTTTTTTTTCTCATTTTGTACAGATGACTTAAAACATTCTAGACCAGAAACCCTGGGCCAGTTTAATATTTTAAACATAACTGTTTGTGGTTCTTATACCAGGTGGCTATAACCGAGAGGAATGTCTTCGAACAGTTGAATGCTATGATCCTCACACAGATCATTGGTCCTTTCTTGCTCCCATGAGGACACCAAGAGCACGATTTCAAATGGCCGTACTCATGGTAAGTATATTATTTTGTAGGAAGAAGCAGCCCACATTTAGCATTTTCTGCTAACTTCACAGTGGCAGAAATGCTAATCTCTTGCTTTTGGCTTAGGGCCAGCTCTATGTGGTAGGTGGATCAAATGGTCACTCAGATGACCTGAGTTGTGGAGAGATGTACGATCCAAACATAGATGACTGGACTCCTGTTCCAGAATTGAGAACTAACCGTTGTAATGCAGGTAATACTTTTCTGCTGAGATAATCAAATACTTAAACCGGACTTAAGTATGATGATTAAGTTATCAGTTTTTAACCTTATTTTATACTCACGTAGGAGTGTGTGCTCTGAATGGGAAATTATACATTGTTGGTGGGTCAGATCCATATGGTCAGAAAGGACTGAAAAATTGTGATGTATTTGATCCTATAACAAAGTCATGGACGAGCTGTGCGCCCCTTAACGTTCGTAAGTTGATTTTCTTTTTAAGTCATTTTTTTTAGACCTCTGAGTCATTGGCATGTGCACTGTACACTTACAGTTCTGGGAGACACAGTGATAATTTTGGTTTGACTTGATCTTCTAGGTAGACACCAGTCTGCAGTCTGTGAGCTTGGTGGTTATTTGTACATAATTGGAGGCACAGAGTCTTGGAATTGTCTGAACACAGTAGAGCGTTACAACCCTGAAAACAACACCTGGACTTTAATTGCATCCATGAATGTGGCCAGGCGAGGAGCTGGAGTGGCTGTTCTTGACGGTGAGTGTTAGGGTTTGGAGAGTTGAGGAATGGATAGTGGCAAGAGTTTGTTTTAAAATTTCAAAAGAATGTCAGAGATAACTATGCTCTGTTGTAATTAAGAGTTCAGAAGCAGCCATCTTTTCTGATGCAGTGAGGGTTGGTGGTTTGTCTTTTAGAAGTTTTCAATAATCAGAGACTTGGTACTGGATATATGGCATAAATATAGTCATCTTCCATAAATCATACTCCTGATGCATCATCTTGGAGTTTGAGTTTGTTTCTTTAGAGCAAGAATTTGTAAAACAAAGGAAATACAAATCATCTAGTTTACTCCATGCCTAATTGAAAGCAAAACAAGTCTTTCCAAATCATTTTATATAGACAGCTTTCTTTTCATATCCATTTTACTGATTTACATAATATTTACTTTGGAACAAAGCTTGTGACTACTGGTAAGAGCCTAAGTGTGGAGGCACACCAGTAAGTAGCCCCCTGGCCTGCAGCCTTGGGCCTACTGGGAGCCTTGTCAATTCTTTCATAAGTGCATGGACAGAGGTAGGCTGAGTGAGTCAGATGAGCAAATAAGCATTTGGGGAATCCGTAATAAAGTTTTTTCCCTAAGCCACACAGAATAATGCTAACATTTTATTTGAAAATAATGTAACAACTGCCTATGTATATTTGAAAATAGTTACATTCATTGTCTGTTTCCAAGAAGAAATTTCTGTACCAAAACTATTTTATATAGTTTTTGAAAATAGTTATATTCATTGTCTGTTTCCAAGAAGAAATTTCTTTACCAAAACTATTTTATATAGTTGGAAAGGTCTGCTGCACTGGACTAATAGAAAACTTCCAGTGCACTCTCGGCAGGTTGTCCAGCTTCTTCATCTGTGAAATGACAGGAATAGAAACAACCACACAGAAGTATTGTGAGAACTGCACTTCCTTTGCATTGCCTGACTTACGTGTGCAAATGGGTTTTTGTCAACTTTATTCCATTGTATTCCCAGCTTCTAGAGAATGCTTGCCACATTTAGTTAGAATGAACAGGCTTTTCTACTGAGAACCACTAATTTTAGCAAAGGACAGATTTAAGGGTTTCTTTCTTAGCCTCTCCAGATTAACCTTGTCTCTTCTCTCTCAGGAAAACTGTTTGTAGGTGGTGGCTTTGATGGTTCACATGCCATCAGTTGTGTGGAGATGTATGATCCAACTAGAAATGAATGGAAGATGATGGGAAACATGACTTCACCACGGAGCAATGCTGGGATTACAACTGTAGGGAACACAATTTATGCAGTGGGAGGATTTGATGGCAATGAATTTCTGAATACGGTGGAAGTCTATAACCTTGAGTCAAATGAGTGGAGTCCCTATACCAAGATTTCCCAGTTTTAACAAATTGAAGACCCTTTCAAACTAACAGGCTTAGTGATGTAATTGTGTTTAGTAGAGGTACACTTTGTGAATAAGGAGGGTGGGTGGGTATCGATGTTGCTAACAGCAACACAAAGCTTTTGCATATTGCATATTATTAAACATGCTGTACATACTTTTTGTGTTTATTGGGAAAGGAATGCAAAGATGAAGGTCTGTTTTGTGTATTTTTAGGACTACTTTGGTTACTTTTTGGAAGTTGATATTGTAAAAGAATAAACCAAGAATTGATTGGGCACATCATTTCAAGAAGTCCCCTCTCCTCCACGTTTGTTTTGCCAGTTTGCACATTAAGTGACTCTTTCTCCTCAAATGTGTATTATGGGGCAAGAGGGGTAGGGTAAGATATAGGCAGTTGGGTTGTTTTTAAAAGGCCCTTTTTCAGTAACTGGAACACTCTACAACAAAGAGACTTATTTAACTAGATGACAATGACTATTTTGTTTTTATTAAAAGGAAGCTTACATGCTTACCAAGGTTTAATCTTTTATGATTGCCTTTTTATAACTTTTTGTATTCTTAGCAGAGTACTTTCTTTACCTGTTAAAGTTAACACGTTGCAGGTACAAATTACTGAAGCAGAGTGGCAGTCTTAAAAGTATGCAGTGAGGTGTTTTATACTCCCAGAATACAAACTTCAGAACTTTTGCCTTAGCTACAGGTTTTGTTTTTTTTTTTTTCCAAGAATGCAATACCAATGTTTATTTGAATGGAGTTGCTGAACAGTAACATGGCTGTGATTTTTATTTGACACGCTGTCTTTAAACACTTTGACTTCTTGGGGGTATATTTTATATAGCAAAACACTCAATATTATATATAAAACAGTAAAGAACAGTGAAGTATTTTATCTTCTAAATAATTCCTATTTTTTATCATTTCAAAACAATCCTAAATAGCAGTCCTTGATTGTGGAAAAAAATTTACCTTTAACTGTATTGGGTTTATGAATGCAGCCTTATCAGAACTATGTTTTTGTTCAGTTTTTCTATTCATATGGATAAATACTGGTTGGAGTGGTGACTTGGTATTGTGTAATGCTACACATATAACTTATGGTGCCAAAATTAGAACATTCTAATGCTTGCTGTTGATGCAAACATATTAAAGGTACTTTGCAGGAAATCCTTGCACCATGGGATTACTATCCAAAAGTTGTTTGTGTTCTTTTTCATTACTAAAAGTTTTGGGGGGAGAGTTTTTAAATTTTTTTTCCCCAGTAACAATGAGCTTAAGGTATTTGTGGGAAAATACCTGATATCTCACATCTGAAATAAGGACTGTTATTTGGGGGTTTGTTTGCTTGTTTTTTGCTTCTCACTGAGAGGCAGAGGCGCATGGGGTCTCATGAGCCGACTGGACAACATGACCACCTGGTGTCTAAGTTGGGCTAAGAAGGAAATTAGGTTTTTTCCCCCAAGTGACCCACTGGTGCTTTTACACCTTATTTCACTCATCTGTTTCACAAAGAACCACCAAGAAAGGAAATCAGTTTGCCTGGTGACTCTAGTTTCTGACTATCACTGGTTTCATTCTGGACTAAAACTAGGTTGGCAGATTTGAATCTGTTTAATATGATGACTTTCTGAAATGGTCCTGTGTATGTTTTATTTATTTAGCACAAGGAAATAAAATTTTACTGGGAGGGGTCACTATGAAATCCTTGAAATCACTTCTCAATTCCTAGTTAACATGCTTAATCTAAATAATATGTGGGAATATTTTGGTCCAAGTTTTATCATATTACCATTGATGCCATTGGTAGTTAAAATTATGTTCTTTAAGTATATTTTGAATATAAGAAGTTTCCATAAAGCAAAAAAAAAGTGCTCATTGACCAGTTGTTCCTGTTTAATCTGCATTTAAAAGGTAATTTTTTTTTTTAGGGAAGAAGAAAATGACATAGCTTAAAGAATAAGCTATGTTAAAGAATTTGGTTTTTTACCAGTGTGGGTTTCGGAGTAGTTTAGAAATGATATTGGTTAATAACCACTCTTAACATCAACTGTAATAATGCATGAAATATGCCAGATTCCTAAAACAGTAGCAAAAACTATAAAATACCTATTTGAATTAACAAAACGATTATACTCAAGTATGAATTTTCTTTTATTGTGATTTTCAAGGATAGGGCTTTGATATTTGGCCTCTAAGTATAGAGTCTTACATATTTTACCATTTTCAACATGTAGAATTCCTTACATAATCATATTTTAGGGAAGAAAATTTGGGACTATGATTAATGCTAAAATTCCTGCTAGTGAGGGACAGGGAGGCCTGGCATGCTGCAGTCCATGAGGTCACAAAGAGACATAACTTAGTGACTGAATGACAGGTATACTCTAAAAATTTAAGGGGGTAGGCAAAGGAGAAAGTCTCTATAGGACATTACTGCATCTCCACAGTTACGGTTAGAAGACTGAGTCACAGAAAACGGTCTCCACAGTACTAGTATTTTTTGTATCTTGCTATGTTTCAAAAAAAGATTTGAAGAGTCTCTCACTGAGTGAGACTTAAATATGGGTAAATCAGCTAGGTGAAAAAGAAGAAAAACAAGGAAATATCAATATATGAATCTCATATACTTACTAAGGCCAGGCCACAAATTTGGGCCTCTTTGCAGGAGACCCACTGAATAAAATCATCTGAAGGTTAAATAACTTGTGAAGTATCAGTTTTCTTCATAAAAGACCAGAAGTTTCTCAAGAGTCTTAAAGACAAATAATGATACACTGAACAGTAAGTAGAGTATATACAGAGAGGGATGTGCTCAAGTGCATGTCATGGTTTCTTTTACTAGCACAATAGCTAACAAAATATTTAGGCTTCTCTGTTAGAAGCTCAGTACTCTATTGGGGGTTTGAATAAGGGTGAGAAGCAAAGTTCAGTTATTAAGCTGGGTATGTCTAGGATTGATAACTTGTAGGAATACAAGAGTCTAAAAAGGGCGTATGTCTGAATAGATGGCAAAACATTTGCTCAGAGAGAATAATGGGACTAATATAATTTTAGCTTGGAAAAAGGTGCACACAATACCAAATTTTAATGAATCAGAGAAAGAAATTTAAGAGATGAACTGAAACATCCTGCAAAAGGTTTGGAAAAAGACACTCTGATAAATAGAATTTGATAATAACATGAAAATGTGCTTACTATCATTGATCATTAGGAAAATGTAAAAAGCAAAATGATACACTGGTAAGTTTGACAGTTTCTTATAAAGTTTTCTATGAGACAGTAGCCCTATTCCTAAGTATTTATCCAAATGAAATGAAAACATGTTCTTAAACCTGTGTATAAATATAGTAACTTCATTCATAATCACCAAAAATCTGAAAACTCAAATACCCTTCCAGTTGGTGAATAGATAGAAGGGTACATCCATACAATGAAATACTAAAGAATAAAAAGATAAAACACAAACGGATCCTCAGAAGCCTCATGCTAAGTGAAAAGCCTCCATTCACAGAGCATTCCAAAAAGAACTAAATGGACAGGAGGCATCAGTGGCTTCCTGAGGTGGGGATGGGAGTTGGCTACAGAAAGGCACCAGGGAATTTTAAGGAGCCGTTGACACTCATAACAGGTGAGCTGCTGACTGTGTGATGGTGTCTGACAAAACTAAAAGTTGTACACTTGGAAAGGTTCTGTCTTTCTAGCTTAACCAAACCTTTAAAGGAAAAGGCTTTTTTTTTTTTTTAAAAAAGGCAAGGACATGTCAGTATTTTACCTGACTAGAAATCACACCAGGGAACCATTCATTCTCTGGCCATGCAAGGGTTATGTACCGAATTAATGTAGTTTTGCCTACAATCATTAAATCTACAGTCGAGTTGCCCAGGCTAGGAGACTCAATTTGGATCGTAGTTAGGAATACTGAGCCTTGGTGGTACCTGAGTTCTGAATGTTTTTTATCACCTTCCTTTCTTGGTTCAGAGCTATAGATTCTGCTCAGGCTCATGCAGCTGCTTGTTTTCCCTGGAGTGGAGTTTTTTGGTTTTTTTGGCAAAATAGCCTAAGGAGCCACCAACTGGATGGAGAATGGGCTATCAGTCCAATCTGATCCAATCTGAATCAAAAGGAGTACGGGGGGCAGCATCCCTCAGCGGATACATTTCATTATTCAATAGTGAGATATATTCCCTCTTAGAAGAAAAAGGTAAATTCACTCTAACTCATGGGATGTCAGTAGGAGCTAAAAGGCTCCAAAAGGTAGGTGAACTTGAGATGTCACATCAGGAATATGAACTGTAAGAACTAGGCTCTTAAGGGAGACCAAGACACTGAGTAATAGTGGGTCAGCCTTGGAAAGGGAGAAGGCAATGGCACCCCACTCCAGTACTCTTGCCTGGAGAATCCCAGGGACGGGGGAGCCTGGCGGGCTGCCGTTGACGGGGTCACTAAGAGTCGGACATGACTGAAGCGACTTAGCAGCAGCAGCAGCAACCTTGGAAGGGTGAAAGGGCTTCTATTTTTAAGACGATTGCCAAAAGATTAAGGAAGTTTCAGGTTGGTCTTGTGCCCCTGTCTTTCATAGCATAGGCAAAGACAGTGATAGGAAAGTGAAATGAACCCATCTAAGAGGTTCCACCCTGGGCAGTTCCAATTGCCCACTACAGGTCCTAACGAGGACCCAGCAGGACACACGTTCTTGAGACAACTTTTCTTTGGCTCAGAATGCTGGAAGAGTTATGGCAGCTGCAAACCAGAGGATTCAAACCAGGTCCTTCCTAGAAGGAAAGAGACGATCTTGTGGAAGTAAGCTAGAAAAGGTTGGTGTAAAAAGGTTCCATGAACTCTACTGGAATAATCCTTGGGTACTGTGTCTCAGAAAGTTATCACAGCTCCTCACTAAGACAAGGCATTACACAGAGAGCTCTTCCCCTGGTGGCACTTTGCTCATCAGCCCCCTCTGGTTCACCAAATGTATATAATGCTTCTGCCTAAACAAAATAGAATAGTTATCCATACTGAATGGAGATTTTAAAACCTGAAGTTCTTCTAAAGATCTGATAATCTCCCATCAAAACAAATTTATGTTCTGTGCAAGGGAGTGCTTAAATGATCGTTACGTCAACTAAGTTACTCCAATCCAGAGAGGAGATCCAGAAAAAAAAGAGCAGGGGACAGGAGGAAAGGAACCTCTCAACTCCTGCAATGGACTATTAGGGGAAAAAAGAAAGTTTAAAATCAGGAAAAGAACAAAAAGATCTGACATTTCAAAGAAACAAACACTAAAAGTTTTTTTAAAGAATGCTGCCAAAGATAAAAAGAAGACTAGAAAGAAAACACTTTTACATCTTATAATAAATACTTACATAAAAAGGATGAAAACTGACAATGCAGAAAGTGAAAGACATAAAGACTAGGATAAAATTAAAATCCACATGTGGAGGGTGAAATAAATCATGACCAGAGTGAAAAGAAATTTCCTAAAAAGTATAACATATTAAAAAGACAGAAGGGGAAGAGGGAGGTAATGTGAAGTCCATGGTTGCGGCTTGGTGCTTTCACTGCCATGACCCTGAGTTTAATCCTGGTTGGGGAACCAAGATCCTGCAACCTGTGAGGCACCACCAAAGAAAAACAAAAAACCCTAACAGGGCAAAACCCAATAATAACTAGAAGTAGCTGAGGAAGAAAAATATGACGAAAGCTCTTTTGTTAAGGGGAGGGAATGCTTTTTTGGCTCCTGAGGGCTCATTTCCCTGAGGGCACTTTGAGGCCCTGGGAGGTGTGGCTTTCTATGCAAACAAAGCTCATCAGATCCTTCTTCCTGGTAGTGAGCACTCCACATAATTCTCTTATCAGATGGTCACTTTTATAATCATACCTATACATAAACAAAATTTGGAAGTAAGATGAAAAGCAAAATCACTAAAAATAATTTATTGCTTTAAAAATAAATTAACATTTATAATAGAATACTAAATCAGATTTACTCAAATGTATTAACAACAGCATAATATACTTTAGTAAACAAGGGTTTCCAACTTATGGTATAACGAAATAAGTCAGTTAAACACTTGGTTTAGCTAGGGGCAAACAGCCACTACCATCTGATCCCATAAATCCATGCTGCTTCACATTTAAGAGAAAACTGAGTAGAGGGGTCTCCCTGTTTGTCCCATTAGAAATTCACTAAAGAGTGACATGCCCAGGGAAGAGAAGAGGCTACTGTAGCAGGGTGGAACTGAAGCAAAAATTCTACTTCCCTTACCTTAGGGAAAGTGAAAGGGGTGTGCTTACTTCACCACGTCTGCTTGGAAGACATTTTGATCAGAAAACAGCCCAGGGTCAGATTTCTCTTGTGGAATATGATGAGCATGGTCATGTCCTAATTCTTCCTTGAGGTCTGAAAGTGTCTCGGGTCACGAACCCATATCTGGGACTGAGAGAGGCTAATGCCGTGTCCCTGGCCTTCCTCAGATGCCACAGTGGCTCTCGCCCTAAGATGTCCAAAAGGATGGCTCTCCTTTCCTTAGTCACGTTGGCTCAGTATTAGGAGTAGAGGTAGGGAGGTAAGGTCAACTGCTGAAGAGTTGAGTCCACAATTTATTCCACAATGGATGCAATACAAGCTCAGTGAGATTGTCAGTATTAGGCAATCATCTTTTTATACCCATGAGATTTCTTGCAAGTCTCTCGGGTTTGGCACAAAAGCTTGAAAAGTACTCTTGTTCCTGAAGACAAACGCAGTTCCTTCTAAGTTACAAATCGGCACTTAGGTCCTGTCGTTGAGCGTGTCTTCACACCATCCCCTGTTTCTGGCCTCCATATAGACAGAGGCATTACACTGCTGCATGGTATATTCCATCTCAATCAGTTGGCGGCATCCGATGGTTAACTTTTCCCTAGAGAATAAAGAAATGTTATGTGACTACAAGACAGTTAGCCAGATAAATGAAAAAAATCTCACTACAAAAGGAGAACACTGGGATTTGAAATATATTATTTGATATTTGAGAGTAAAAATGCATAGAGATATGGTTTCTTCAGTTCAGTCGCTCAGTCATGTCCTACTCTTTGCCACCCCATGGACTGCAGCACGCCAGGCCTCCCTGTCCATCACCAACTCCTGGAGTTTACTCAAACTCATGTCCATTGAATCAGTGATGCCATCCAACCATCTCATCCTCTGTCATCCCCTTCTCCTCCTGCCTTCAATCTTTCCCAGGATCAGGGTCTTTTCAAATGAGTCAGCTCTTTGCATCAGGTGGCCAAGTATTGGAGTTTCAGCTTCAGCATCAGTCCTTCCAATAAACCAAACAAAGTGGCAGGATGGATAGCTTAGTAATGCAATTCTTAGATAGTCATCATCTAGACAATCTTGGTGATATTACTGAATTCACGAATAAAGGTTTCCAAGGAAGACCTGCTGCCAATAAGAACACTGTGGAGTAGATCACATAGTTTTGTTTTATTTGGTTTGGGAGTTAAAGGACAGCAAGACTGGTGGATTTTAAGAGGACACACCTCCAGACAGGAGCAGACACTGGACAGGGGACAGGGAGTTGACAGCTTCAACTCTTAAAGAGAACTGATAACCTAGCCATTAACAAATGAATACTAGTTAACTACTCTAAACCAGAAGTGAGGAAGGAGGTAGTAAATGCCTGATATTTGCTACTCACAACTACTCACAACTGTATCTAAGATGAAGCTTAGCTGAATCTCAAAAGCTGACAAGAGGCCTATTAACTGTGGGATCGCTAAGTCATCATTTAGAGCACCAACCCATTAAACATAGTGTCTAGAGTTCAAATCCCCTGGAAACCTATTTAAATCTACTGAGAGGTCGTCTGCATAGGTTCACAAAGAGTGCCCAGTATCCAGTACTGCGTCAGAAAACGGCAGTTATTTTCATTATGAAAGTTACATGGTTATTTGGAAGCCCCCAGTGGCTCAGTGGGTAAACAATCTGCCTGAATGCAAAAGACTCAGGAGATGCAGGTTCGATTCCTGGGCTGGGAAAATCCCCTGGAGGAGATAATGGCAATCCACTCCAGCACTCTTGCCTGAAAAATCCCATGGAGAGAGGAGTCTGTCCAAATGGCCACAGGGAGTCAGACACAACTGAGCAACTAAGCAGCATGCACACGGCTATTACTTCTTTGGTTTCTAAGACTGCTCTGAGCCACCTCCAGGGTACTGGGAGGACTCCCAGCTACCTTTGCACACTACCCCTCCTCCCCCACCAATGGATCCCCTGATGCAGGGCACAAAGGGAAAAGAAGTGAATCAGAACTGAAGGAACAGGACTGGAGCTAACAGTGGCAGCAAAGTAAATACACTATATTTTTAGAGAGGCCTCACTTCCTGAAAACGTGCGGTGAGGCTGATTCAAACCTGACTTTTGACTCTGTGTTACTCTAGACCTGTTTCCTATATTTAGAGTGCTTAGAATTAGTGTTATGTTCTTGCCAGTTCTTTACAACTACTCAGAAAATGATTTTTGGAAGACTCTAAGAGATCCGAAATAGGAGATATGTAAAATGTTTTCCTATAAACTTAAAAATGAAAAAAAACAAAAAGGGTAGGTCCCTATTCCTGTTCTGGTTACTGTTTTTTCCACATATTCCATGTGTGGAAAAAAACTCTTTTAGTAACTAGACTTTTAATCTATTTCAGTATCTTTTCTTCTTTCTTCTTTCTCTTGTTCCCTCCTCTCATCATTACGAGATGAGCCCTATGCCCTCTTTTCATCCCAGTGGCATTTAGTTTCTTTGTGTGAGTCGGCGTTCTGACAACTGATTATCACCTACAGGTTTTGCTTCCTGCAGCAAGTTGTCATTGCTGCTGAGGAAAGTATCAGATGTTTTTCTAGTATCGACCAAACACACCATCATGTGTGTTTGGCCAATACCAGACTATGATGATAGGAATTTTTGAGTTCCTTTCCCCGATGGATTAGAAGCAGAATAGCAGAATATTAGATACTGCTTACCTTAACACCTTTGCCTACTGTTCTATAGCATCTCCAATGACTTATCTCATCTTTGCTTTTCACCTCTCTCTGATGAGACATTTACAACTGAGAGAAAGCCTATTACTTATTCTGATATCTCTTAATTGCTAGAAAGTTCTTTCTTTATATTGGGCTTTAAAAAAATCTATAAGCTGTTTGCCTAAATTAAAACAAAACAAGAAGTTGTTATCCCTGTTTCATTTTATGTCCCTTACAAGTGGCCCTATTTCTTTGCCAAACTAAAGAATCCCAACTCCTAATCCTTTCTGGAACAAAGCTAAAGACTGGAGATTGCTTCTAATTCTGCAATTCTGTGTTGTTCACGAAATTTCTTCAGAACTGCCACTATTTTCTAAATCATCCTATTATGAGTATGAAACTTACTTTGACCAAATCTCAGATGGGTCAAAGTAAGCAGAAATGTGATCAAATTAATCAAAAATAACTGCAGCAGTTATCTGATTCATTTCTATAGCTAATTTCGTCAAAGTGGTATGGCAGTAGTGAACTGAAGTGCCCTACCTCCAATATTTTTTTCCAAAATCCTTTCTAGAGAACAATGGGTATTTGCTTTACAGCTCTCTGAATGTTTCTAAACACTTGCAATGTGCATCTCAAGTAAAGGGAACATGGGATACAATGTGGTGCATATAACAACAGTATATAAACAGTGTTTGACTCAGAAGGTCTAGGTAGAGTCTTAGAGTCTGCATTTCTTGCAAGTTCCCAGATGGTGCTAACACTCAGCTCCAGGAACCACACTTCAGAGAACCAGAGCTCTAATGTGATACTACCACAGAGCTGATCCCTGGAGTTCAGACAGCAGTAATTCCGGAAATCTCTTGCCGTAAGGAAAACAAAGTTGTTCCTGATACAGGTGCCTTAGGCAGCATATTATTTGGATATACCAGGTACTTGAAGGAGCTGATGTCACAAACCAGTGTGCATTTCACACAGAAAAACTGACCTCAGAGACTTGTCTTGTAAACATGGCAAAACATTCTGTCAAGAATTTATAGGTCAAGCAAAGTGAATTAAACACTATTTCTAACTTATTTCTAATATATGGATCAACAGAGGATATCACACAAGATATTTATTTAGTAAGTGATTTGATAATCTTGTTAATTTACCATCCTGGACTTTCTGAGCAAACTCCTCATCTGCTCAGGGTAAGCAGGGCTCGGACCCCACTGGCAAGAGCAAAAGCTAGGACAAAGAATCTACAAACTACTGAAGAGAGAAAACACTTAACTGATGTATACACAGAAACATCAAGGCTCTGCTGTGTCACGGAATTCAAATTTTGGTCCAAGCCACTTTCAATGTGAAACCTGCATTACTTGCCTTATCAGAACCTATAAAATAGTTTTCTTCTTGAACTACTTAATTTCTTCCCTATTGCAATAAACTTGAGGTTAGACACATCAACAGCCTCTTCCTTCACAACTAACACGTCACAAATCAAAAACAAAGATTAGCAAAGTCAGACAATCTAAGTAATTGTTTTTCTTAACATAGTGAAGTTAAAATCATTTTTCTGTTTTCACTTCTGAGTCATGGGGAAGCTTTGCTACCTCTTTATCTATTGCACTTGGCTCTGCGTCTAGTATGAACTACTGAAACAAAAAGAACCTCTCTTTTCGGGCAGCTTACTTGAAAACTGTGAGCTGTGGAGTATACCAGAGGTTCATATGGGAGGTACCATTCACTGAAAATAGAGCAAATAATTAAAAAAAAAACAAGAGTAACAAATCTAAAAGCTATTAACTTTAAAAGCCCACTGAACAGCAACTGCCATTTTTCCAATGCATTCAAGGTATTAGACATATTTGATTTCTCTTTAAAATCATCCTTTCAGGATATAAGAGGTAGCTTATTAATTAATGTCATAGTTCAAATTCTTGGCATCGTTAAGTGCAAAGAAAACAAAGAGAAAAATAGGTACTACTACTTTAACTTTGAACATTTAAGTTTGACACTTGCATCCTTCCCCTCTCCAAAACAAAATAAACCAAAAAAAAAAAACCTCCCCAAATATTTAAACAGTAAGCTAAAGTCAAAATAATTTTAGACATTTGAATGGAACCATCCTGCAAGAGACTCTGCCCTCCAAGTTATACATGGAGCTTTATACACCTTCAAAAATATTGCCAAGACTGGAAGACATTATATTTTTGGATCCAAATCTCAAGTATACAAGCCTTTAAATGCAGATTATCTGTAACAATCTATAAGTAAGAGTTGTTGATTGTTGTTTAGCCGCTGAGTCATGTCTGACTCTTTTGTGACCCCATGGACTGTAGCCCACCAGGCTCCTCTGTCCAGGGAATTCTCCAGGCAAGAATACTGGAGTAGTTTGCCATTTCCTTCTCCATGGGATTTTCCCGACCTGGGTATCAAACCCATGTCTCCTATAATCACTGATGGATTCTTTACCACTGAGCCACCACGGAAGCCCATAAATAAGAACATAACTGATAAATTGGTAGTCTGAAGATCAGGGTAAAAAATCATCTTCATCCTCAGCTATAACAGATGATGCATGCCTAACTGGCTTCAGATTTTCTTAGAAAACTTATTTTAATCTAGTGAATGAGTGAATTTTCATAGTTATGCTGCCTAGTAACATTTGTGTATGAGTATCAGTTCTAGTGTCTTGATATCATCAAACATATTTATCAATCTAGAGTTTTACCAGTACAACCACTTTGATAGTTAACTTTGTCACTGTGTCCACTCATACAATTCTATACCTACATAAATATATCTGTGAATTATAAATGGCAAATAAACTGGTTAAGTGATACAGTGGCATATTACACAGCAGTGAGAATACAGTCAGTTCTGCTACAGCTCTTGTTTTGAACACAATTTATTTTAACAGCATTGATACATTAAAGAACAATTTGAGCACAACAAAAATTCCCTATTTTCTTATATACAATTGCATTAGTGGAAAATGCCAGATGAACAGAGAGAACTGTACATAGCTTATTTAAATGAATAAATATTATAAATTTCTCAATTCCAATTTCTATAGATAGATAAAACCCACATAAGCAAAAGCTCTTAGGGGTGGGTCTTCAATATTATTGAAAAATATAAAAGAGCTTTGACATCCCTAAACTTGAGAACTCACTTTAAAAATTAAACTTGCTATGTGCATACATATATACACACAGTTTTTTTTATATGTATGAACTATTTCATATTTATAAAAGCTAAAAAAAAAAATCATAGTATAGTTAAGTCATAAAAGGAATCCTTCACCACCACCAAGCAGCGCTATACATGGCAAAAGCATGTTCCTCTGATATATCTACATACATACATATATGACTATACATACATATATGACTTACCGATACTCAGCCTGTGAAACACAATCATAAAGTTCCTGGGCAGTAAATCTGACATCTTTATTTACCTGAAAAGAATCAAGATATGGCTATTAAAAATGCATATTAAGTCAAATGAAAGGTGAGAGCACAATTAGAATGGCCCATATTCTGAAGGAGAATGTCAAGTTTTTAGCTTTTGCATAAAAAGGACTAAATAATAACAATTAGAAGTTCAGTGAACATAACACTTAACACCGAACTATGTGTACAAATGTTAGTCCTATTGTTACAACTTAATCTGTTAACAGAACGAGAAGTGAGATGGTCCTGGGATTTGTGGGACTCCCAACAAAGCAGATGATCACTTTAGAGATTGAATGGACAGAAAAAAAATGTGTATAATACATGCAACACTAAATTCTACTATTACTGGCTCTTATCAGTAGACTTCATGCATCAATTAGCCTAGCCCTAATATACTTATTCAATATTTATTTTCTGGGAAAAGTAAATAAATTGTTTAATACCTACACCTAAAGCATATTTGGGTCATACAGGTAGACTGTTGTAAGCAGAATCAGCCACATCTTGTTTATTTCATAAACATTAGAAATAATTCAAGCTGAAAGAAAAAGTTAAGTAGTCAACTCTAACGTTTGCATACTATGGCGGACCCTTCTGAAAGATTACTGAATAACTTTAAACACTAAGGTAATAAACTGTGGAAAAATCTATCTGTTTTGGGAAATGGATGATTTATAGACACTTTCTAAAGAAATGTGTTTTTCCGACTATCAACATCTACATATTTAAATGAATATGTTTAATTTTATAAATATCTATTTTAATTCACAATTTATAATACTGTAAAAATAAAAGTCCTTCATCATACAAAAACTTTTTGTGGCACATGTGGAGAACACAGTGAAGGAATCTTGTATTTCTTGAGACTTACCACTGATTTAGGTAATATTACACTTATGTTGCAAGGAAGAATCTGGAATTTGTAGAAGGAAATTCTTTTTATCAGATTACTCAAGAGGGTCTTCCCAGGTGGCACTAGTGGTAAATAACCCACCTGCCAATGCAGGAGACATAAGAGACGGGTGTTCGATCCTTGGGTCAGGAAGATCCCCTGGAGAAGGAAACGGCTACCCACTCCAGCATTCTTGCCTGGAAAATCCCACGGACAGAGGGGCCTGCTGGGGGGCGGGGGTGGTGGCTACAGCCCATAGGGTTGCGAAGAGTCAGACACCACTGAAGTGACTTAGCCCTTAGCCCCAGATTACTCAAGAAATAACATAGTGTCTAGCTTTTTAGAAATTCTGAATTAGTGAAGGGAAACTAAATGAAACAATCTTCTATTCACTTTACTTTTAAAAATACTTAGGCTATTATTAGCATATGCATTTCTGATGAAGAAAAATGTTCCTACATTGACTTAATTAACACTGTTTTAAAGGTTTGTATCATGAAAGGCTCCTGTAGAGTTTTGGGCATTGCTTATTTGCAAAAGTTCCATAAGCTTCTTTCAGTATTTTCATAACAAATTTAACATATCTGTATAGAAAATGTTCCATTCACTAAAAATTAAAAACACATAGTTTTTAAAGATAAATTTGAAATATATATAGTCCTCAAGTTTTGCTGAAAATTAGAATTATATTTACATACAATTCAATGTTAAGTATATATTAATTATACATTTAATTATACAATATTTACTATTATATTTAATGATTTAAGAAAGTGGTATATGATTTATCATGATTAATTTTTAGGTACTTTATAAATTTTATTAAAATAATCTTCTAAAAATGTTTTAAGATATACATTTAGAGTTAGTTAACTTGTCAACCAATCCGATTCCTATTTTTCTACACGTTCTTCCCTGATGATCTCAAGGGCCTTTGACATTTTCACTATTGCCCCAACATGCTGGGACCTATAAATGTATCCCGACTTAGACCAGCAAATGTCAACAGTCAACACTGCAGATCTTTGATCATAAGATAAAATCTATTCTCTATCAACTGCTGAGGAAAATCAGCTGAAGAACTGATTTTGAACTTGACATAATATAAATACAAAAAGTTCTTGAAGCCATTAGCAGATTTTTTAGGAAAAAAAAAAAACTATCTGATTTATCTGTAGTTTTGAAAACAATCACCCACATCTATTTAGACCCTTATCCCAGAACATGGCTGGGGTGATGACTCCAGATTATAGGAGATGACTTCTAAAGTAGGCAGTGAACCTACTAATAAAGGGAAACTAAAACACAGACTCATGATATATATCACAGGCATCATTTCACTACCTTCATTAGTTTTGATACAAGATATTTTAAATTAGTCATATTGGGATGTTTATTAAGCTATTAAGTATCATTTCTGTGCTTAATTGCACTATTTTAAATCCCAGAAAACAAATAACTAAAAGATACCCCTGTCAGTAAACATCAAGAGTTATGATTGTAAAATGGAATTGGTGTAATTAATTCTTAGTTGTACTATTAACAATGAGTGCCAAATATTAGAAATGGTCATGTTATTCTTAATTCTTAAAAAATCAAGATCAGGAAGCAAATTTTAAGTATAGTAACAGCCAAACATCTTAAAAAATTTAGATTGTCCCTATCACTGTTTGAGACAAATACAGCCAATGTAATAATTGGTATTGGGGATGAAGTTCTGCTAATAGAAATAACTTTAAAAATCTGGGACTCAGATCCACATATTCTTATAAATAACAAATTGGGTATTTTCTCCCAATGCCCTGAGCAAAAGAAAATACTAAACCCCAAAAGACCTATATATCAGAATTTTCCAGGATATGTGATTTTAAAAATGTCCCATTGTTTCTCCAAATAAATTTTTACTGGATTGAAATTCAGAAAGTATGATGAAATAATTATTTCATCAAATCATCTCAAAAGAGGAAATTATGTTAATAATCACATAAATGCAGCTATACAGCGTTAAGAACTGCGGTGTTGAGAAGACTCTTGAGAGTCCTTTGGACTGCAAGGAGATCCAACCAGTCCATCCTAAAGGAAATCAGTCCTAAATATTCATTGGAAGGTCTGATGCTGGAAACTGAAACCTCAATACTTCAGCCACCTGATATGAAGAGCTGACTCCTTGGAAAAGACCATGATGCTGGAAAAGATTGAAGGCAGGAGGAGAAGGGGACGACAGAGGATGAGATGGTTGGATGGCATCACTGACTCTATGGACATGAGGTTGAGTAAGCTCCAGGAATTGATGATGGATAGCAAAGCCTAGCATGCGGCAGTCCATGGGGTGGCAGAGATGGACACAACTGAGCGACTGAACTGAAGTGAACATATTAGGGTAACTTTTAAAAGGTACATATAAACACCATTCATTCCTTAAATAAGAGAAGTAACATTTACTGAACACTTACTTTGTGCCTGGTACTGTTTGGAGCACTTTACATATATTAAGTTATTTAGTCTTATTTAAAGAATAGTTGTAATTTATCTACTTATGTTATTCCCATTTTACAGATGAGGCAACTGAGACCAGGAGAATCAGATAACTCTTCTAAGATTATACACTTAATGGGTGGCAGAACCAACATTTGAACATGACTAGTTTGACTTCAGAATCTGTGTTCTTCAACACTAGGTTCTTAATATAAGAAGTGGCATAAAAAAGTTAAAGAGGACTTCCCTGGTGGTCCACCTGCCAATGCAGGGTACACGGGTTTGTTCCCTGCTCCAGGAAGATTCCACATGCCTCAGAGCAACTAAGCCCATGAGCATCAACTACTGAGCCTGTGCTCTACAGTCCATGCTCTGTAACAGAGAAGCCACCACAATGAGAAGCCTGTGGAGCACAACCAGAGAAAGCCCTTGCACATCAACAAAGATCCAGCAGAGCCAAACTAAAATTTTTTTTTAATTAAAAAAAAAAAAGTTGAAGAGCTAATCAGGTATAAAAGCAAAGAAATACATATAACGATATTCAATGACACAAGAAAAGTGACGCCTGAATATATTATTCCTACATTTAGAACAATTTAAAACTTAAACACACACACCCTCAAAAAGAAAGAATATATGGGCACATGGGCAAAGAACTTTAGGCAAACAAAACTGAAGATCAACAGAATACTTTCCTTGGATCAACAAGGATAAGAAAAGCATGCGGATTAATATACAAAATACACTGGAGCCTCATCAGAGCTTTAATTCCAGGGTCTATGCTGCTGCTATGGAGAAAACTAAATTATAGCTTTCCTTTTCAGTAATCAGCGGTGCTCACCGGAGGTGGTTCTTCCTCCCTAGGGGACATCTGGGTACATGAGTTGGGTGCGGTGGGAGGGTATTTTGGGTTGTCACAATGACTGAGAGAGTACTGGCATTTAGTATCTGAGGATCAGAGATGTTGAAGCATCCTGCAACATTCCACACAATGAAGAAATGACCTATCCAGCATACCAACAGTGTCCCTGATGGGAAACAATTCCATGCTGTACTAGTATAGGTCTCTACTACATGTGCTTACTTACAGAATGAAAGATAAAAATTCAATGTCGCTGGCAAACTTTGGTGTCATTTAAGAATTTAAAGTAAACAGCTATTAAATAGCATTTCATTACATTTTAGAACACTGTTTATATCAATATTGTAAAGTGATTAACCTCCAATTAAAATAATTTAAAAAAGAATAAAACATTTATAATCAATGAAAAAATTAAAACTTGATTATAATGGAAATATGATAAACATTTAAAAATACTTCTCCTACCTCATACTTGATTAGGAAGTTATAGAGGGTCTCAATATCCTGATAATTACTGTTGGGGGCCAAAATCCTAAAAAATAAAATAAAAACAAAGGAGGGGGAATGAATTGATTTAAGAAAAAAACAAAATAATACCTTGAACTTTTCTCCCAAAACATATTCATAATGAGAGATACTTTATTCTCAGTATGTATAATAGGCTTATTAAAATGTTTACAACCTTTTCTGGGTTTTATTTATCAACTAAAGTTATAAAACCATGTGCTTACTTCAATAAATATTAATTATCAATTGTTAGGAAATATCAATTTTTAAAAATTTTTATTTACTTATAATAATACATCATCAATTAATCGACAACTATCAGCATTCTTATGTGAAATTACAGTTCACATTTTGAGTTACAATGATACAGATTTTTCAAAAGTTAGATGGACATGCAAAGTATATTTACACTCCTTATCTTTTAAACAGCAGATAAAGATTTCCCACAAAAATGTGCAACCAATGCAAATGGACAAGTGATATAAACTATCATACACATTAAAAATATTAATAAAGATTATGTGACTAAATTCAAATAATACTGTTTGAACTAACCGCCTAGCAGTCTATGAAAAAGCATCAGTAATCAGACTCTGTCAGTCACTGGAAATAACACTTACCCATAAAAATAACATAAAAACATAACAAAATGGCAACAAGGAAGAAATAACAATAAAGAAGGAAAGGGAAGAACATGTTTATCCTTCTAGCAGTAAAGTATTAATTCTCATTTTTTTACATTAAGTACTTTTTAATTCTTTCAAGATGAAGAATCTTTTGTTTCTTTTAAAAAAGAAAAGGAAAGCAGTCCTCATTCTATGGTAAAGTGGTTAAGAGCAATGTCTACCTGGGAATCTGTGTTTTTGAGTGAGTTCTGTGTGACTTATTTTCCTTATCTGTTAAACAAGGAAAGTAGTGTAGTCTTTACTTCATAGGATCATAGTGAGAATTAAACAAGTTACTATAAGTAAAGTCTTGATGACAGTGTCTGAAAAAGCAGCAAGCACTATATATTGGTACATACAAAACAGTAACAATGACAACCATTATCATCATCTCTTGTCTAATAGTTTCAACCCACAGAATAAGTGCATGATGATTTAACTAATGAGAAATCAAGCCACCCCAATTAATTCTTAAATTCCAAGTGCCTTTTAATTACACGATGTCTCTAGGTCCTCACATCCTCCCCAATGCTTGATATTGTCAAACATTAGTTAACTGATCTCTATCACATCTTAATTAGATCTTTAAAAAAGTTGGCCCTTATTAGAACTGCAAGATAGCTTTCACAAAATAATTTTTCAGGACATAGTCCAATTTTTAAATGGATCACACTCCTTTGGAGAAGACAAATACAGAATATCTTTAAGAACATACAAAAATCTTCCTAAGAATAAGTTTCATGGAAAAAGTTACTCTCCCAACAAGTAATTTTAAAGTATAAATAATATCAGAACCCCAAAGAAAGAAAAAGCAGACAATAAATACATTGGGAAGAGTCTATAAGTACTTGGTTTTTTAAAATGAGAACAAAGCTATATAGATAAGTTCAATCTTTTAGAAAAGCAATGAAAAAAATGTGTTCCAATTTTGTAACCTAGTGTAAACAAACAATCAGCAATGTGGAATAATTTACACCCATTCTTTTTTATAACTTTGGAAATAATCCAAACTGTCCATAAAAAAGAGTTAAAAAAAAATGAAACAAGATGTTTTATAAGAGTCTTATAAATTTCAAGCTTATGTTACAAAAGAAAGTATGCTCTTTGCCAGAGAAGTAAGTAAACATTTCTCTGTCCTGAAACACTTCACAAAAAATTAGTTTTAGGTAAATCAGTTATTTATCTATAGCAACAAAGCACAGCCATGGTATGAAATAAAGAAAATAATTACATCATCCTAGTTTTCCAATTAGCAAAAAAAACGGAAAAGATTGTCAACTCCTACCATGATTTTATTTTTTAACAGTTTTATTGAGGTACAGTTTACATACCATAAAATTAACTCACTTTAACAATTCAATGATTTTATAAATATATTTACTGAAATATACAATGATCTACATTGTACAAACTTAAATACTTGACTATTTGACAAAATATCACAGAATTACCTTCTAATGAGGAAAGGCTTACTGGGATGTCAGCATCATTCACAGATATACTATTGATACAATCAGAATAAAACTACACACGCTATTTTTAAAAACAAGGACATACACTGTAGGATTTGTTATGAAACCTACTATTCTTACATGCTACTCTTAAAAAATGTTCTGAGGTAAACTGAGCCCCAAATTGAGTAGATAATCTTTATTAAAATATACTCAATTAGGGCTTTTAGACTTAGTCCAATGAACTCTGAGTTTATGAGAATGGAATTTGGTCTGGTATAAACAAAAACTGCCAACTTTTACTAACTGGAAGTACAGTTTGTTGAAAATACACAAAAAATGAAATGGAGAAAATGGTTTATGGACTTTCATGCTTTAAGTAATTCCCCACACAAAAATTCTTGAGAGGTCAGCCTTCTCTATAGCCTTCTTATTTTTTTTAAAAAAAATACCAGCATGAAGACAAAAGAGTCTTAGAATGAAAAGTCCTACAATTACCCTTCAATGGCAACTTTTAAAAAGAATAATAGAAAGAATCAGCACTTAGAGAAAGTGGCCATTATTTTTTTATAAATATATCTACATGTTTTTTAAGAGAAATTCCTATCAATAAATACATATCAAATGTATACTAAATTCTCAAATGTATAAGATACTAAGAGCTATGGGATATAAAAAAATCAGAAGACATGGCTGCCTATCCTCAGGTTGTTACAATCATGAAATTTTACTTTAGAATTTTGGAATCAGAATTGGGGAACAGATTGAAGCAGGATTTAATCTGCAGCTCGAAGATTATTTACAAACCAAGTTAATCACGTTACCTACTTTTCTATACCCCAGCTCCTCATGAAATGAAGAGAAAGTAGCATTTACTGAATAAGGTTATTATATGAAGCAAATAAAATACTGTGTCTAAAATTAAAATCTGTTTAGCAGAATTCCTGGCACATGTAAATACATATCAGCTGCTGTGAAAACCAGTTTTCAGATGTAGAAACCAAGGTTTAGGGCTATAAAGCACTTGCCCAAGATTACAGAGTGGTGGTAGATACCTAAATCTCTGTTAGTTTGACTCTGGGCCCCATGTTTTTATCCACTAATAAAAAAGGATAACCCTTACAACTTCTTGGATTAAGTGGTTTTATGAAATCAAATGAAACAGTCTTTTAAAATAGCTACCCAGTTAATTCACCTTTTATCAAATGCTTCTGGCAAACTATTTTGTGTACATTCCAACACCAAATCTTCTTAGTTGTTAGATCTTTCTCAAAAGCCACAAAGGAAGTCAGTAGAAGAACCAACATTCACTAGAGGTTCTAACTCTTAACCACATAAGCACTTGGAGTTCTCTATTGATGAGCAACTAACATTAAGTAAGCAGCATGTTAATCTGAATTAAACAAACTTCATTTCCATCTCATCCAATATTAGATAAATACCTATCCATCTCATTAAAGAAAAAAAAAGAGTATGCCACTCAAAAATTTTAAAAAGTTAATTAAAAATCAAATACTGTATTAAAATGGACTAATTTTTAAATAAGGATTTAAAAAATTCAAATAAAACTTTCCTCCTAGATAGAAGTAAAGCATCAGACTCAGGAGTGGGGAAATAAGTCTAAAGTATTCAAGTTTAATATCTAACTCTAGAAATTCAAAAGAAGACACAGCATATTCATGGATATTTATAAATTATAACTTACATCCCACAGAACTGAATAAATTATGTTCCCTGCTGGCAAGGCAGTTTAACGTTATTTTACTCAGCTCACTATTCATCCATGTTACTCAGGGTTCATCCAGGTCGTAGCATCTGTCAGAATTTCCTTCCTTTTTAAGGCTAAATAATATTCCATTGTATATACATACCTCATTTTGCTTATCCATCTGTTGACGGACAAGAATTACTTTCACTTTTTACTTACTGTGACTCATGCTGCTATGAACATAGGTATGTAAATATCTCTTTGAGACTATAACTGCAGAACCAGCCCAAACTGGCCCTATCCTGTTTCTAGCAAGATACTGAGTTTTTTTTCAGAGACAAACAGAACAAAACCACAAGTCATGCAGCCAAAGCATGCTCAGAGAGAAAAATTTGACCTCAAGTAACACCCAGAATCAAAGATTCCCCGCTCCCTGGAATGAAAGGGCCAGATGTAACCAGAACCCTGTCAGAAGTGCAGGGGCCGTGGTGCAGGAAGATCTGGTTCTGAAGCCCCTGAACCTAACCTCACCGCAAATGGACAGGTTACAAATCCCTGCTGTGGACATCTGCCCCTCCAGGGCTTCTGCAAACCAACCCTCTTCTTCTAACTCATGAGCATTCGACCAAACCCCAGAATGAAGAGACAGAATTGAGAGCCATGCCTCCTTGCTTCTTTGCCAGTTAACCTCACAATAAAGCTCTTTCTCTTCTCAAAAGCTGGTGCCATAGTATTGGCTTATATGCAAATTTGGGCAGCAAGCCGTTTGCTTGATAAGAAGACATTATTTTCAATTCTTTTGTGTATATACCTAGAGCAATCAAGGTATATAGACAGGCATCAGGTGCCGCCAAGGGCTGGGAGGGAGAAGAAATGAGAAGTTACTATATTTCATGGAAACAGAGTTTCAGTTATACAAGATGAAAAGAGTTATGGTTATGAGGTGGTGATGGTTACACAACAGTGTGAATATATTTAGTACTCCATTAACACATTTTTATGCACACGTGCACTCAGTTGTGTCTAACCATGGACTGCAGCCTGCCAGGCTTCTCTGTCCATGGGATTTCCCACAAAAGAACGCTGGAGTGGGTTGCCATTTCCATTTCCAGATCTTCCCCACCCAGGCATCGAACCCTCATTTCCTGCACTGCAGGAAGATTGCTTACCACTGAGCCACCAGGGAAGCTAATACATTTTTAAGAACACTTAAAAATGGTAATGCTATGTGTATTTTACCACAATAAAAAAGTTACTTAAAACAAAGTAAAAATGTTTGTTTACAGCATTATTTTAAAAACTCACTGTACACTCTCCAAAGCTAAGAACCAACTTAAGGCTTGTTTTTTTTTTTTTTACTGTGAATCGACATTATTATTGAGGACACTACTGAGCATCTAACCAGTGCCAGAAAGGGAACAAATGCTATCTCCTTTAATTTCTGCAATTTAACAAAGCAATTATTATAAACTCGATTTTCTAGATTAGGAAACAAATACAAAAAGGTTAATTAACCTGTCTAGGTGACAGAGTTAGTAAATGGATGGGACGAGGATTCAACTTCAGATCATTCTGACCCTTGAGCTCTGTTCTTTTCCTTCTTTTCCTTAAAATAGTTGTCTTTATCTGTCTGACTTATTTTACTTAGTATGATAATCTTTAACTCCAGCCATGTTCCTCTTATTTTGATACAGAAACACGCAAACTGAATTTTGCTGCTGATGAATTTAAGCAGTATCACTGATAAACTGAGTGAAAATTTATGAAATCAACAAAGAGAACATACTCAACAGGGGAAAAAAGTCTTGTATCTTAAAGAGGATGTTTTTTGGAGTCCTTTACTACAAGCAAAATTAAAATCATGTTTTCTATAGTTAATTTGGTGGAATCAGCTATGCAAGTGGGAGATATACATCAGTCTCAAATTTTAAAAGAACACCATATGTAGTTAAAAACGGTAAAAAATAAATAAATAAACAAACATATTTAAACAAAATATATTATGTTTTGTTTTTCCTTTAGAGTCATTTGCAAGACAAGGAAAGAGGCCTCTGAGGACACTAACCCAGCCAGGATTGCTTGATCTTGGACTTCAGTCTCCAAAACTATAAGGAAGCAAATTTCAGTTGTTTATGCTACCCAAGTCTGTACTATTTCCTTATGGCAGCCCTAGCAAATGAATACAGCTGACATCCTAAATACTGTTGGCTCAGCTTTGAGGAGCCACAGATCTCAAGATTAGAAGCAAGATGGACCACTTCCCAGAATATGAGACTGATGTGGAATTCACTGAGTAGTTTATTGCAAAATAACTACTTTATTTGCTTTGCTTCACGGCATTGTATTTCCTGCTTAAAAGTAGTCTTACTACTTGAGATGGTGCTGCTGGAGGCCAGTTCTAGGCTTAGCACTAACAACATACTAAAAGGGGCCAGAAGTATGACAAACTAGCTCATTCCTCTTCTACTTAGTGCTGAGACCCCTATCGGGCTTAACTAAGTCTTCACACCTAAGTCTTTGAAGAGTATGATGCCCACTTTAAGACCAGATATTGCAGCTAAATCTGTATAACAATCATAGTAAATCCTAATATCTTATGAATGTTATTTCCTAGCTGAGTAATCCCACCTCATTACCAGGTACTTACTATCTTTCCATTGTAACACGGCAAATGAGATCTCTCTAGATCAAAAGGAAGGAGCAGAGCCAAGGTAAGAGCCAAGAGTGAAAGAAACATAAGACTGAGCTTCCACCATTTACTGCTGGAAGATTTCAGTATATACAATCAGGGCTGTGACACAATTTTACTACTGCCTTATTATAAGCACATCTCCCTATAATAAAGAAATTGTTTATAACAGATCAAAAATATGAGAGAAATGTTCTATTTAGAATAATTCTGAGGAAAAAATTTGAAGAGTAAAAAAACTCTTCTAATACATGCATTTAACTAATCAAGATTCAAAGAGCTTTAAAAATGCATTAGACTTTTTATGAAAAGAAGGCAAACCAAATCACAACACCTCATACCCATTAGGATGACTGTTAAAAAAAAAAACAGAAAATAACAGGAATTGATGAGGATGTGGAGAAAATGGAATCCTAGTGCACCACTGGCGAGAACGTAAAATGGTATAACTGCTATGGAAAACAGTATGTGGTTCCTCAACAAAATTAAAAATTGAATTACCACATAATCCAGCAACTCAACTTCTGGGTATACCGCCAAAGAATTAAAAGCAGGGACTCACAGAGATATCTGTATGTCCACGTTCACAGCAGTAATAATCATAAGGGCCAAACAGCAGAAGCAACCTAAATGTTCATCAAACACGTGCATTACCATATGTAAAACAGATGACCAATGTCAAGTTTGATGCAAGAAGCAGGGCACCCAAAGTCAGTGCTCTGGGACAACCCAGAGGGATGGGGTGGGGAGGGAGGTGAGAGGGGGTTTAGGATGAAGGGGCACATGTCTACCTGTGGCTGATTCATGTTGATGTATGGCAAAACCATCACAATACTGTACAATAATTAACCTCCAACTAAAATAAATAAAATTTTTTAAAAAATCAATGGATAAACAAAACGTGGTGTATACACTTCCCTGGTGCTCAGACAGTAAAGAATCTGCAACACAGGAGACGCAGGTTCTATCCCTGGGTGTTGGGAGGATCCCCAGGAGGAGGGGATGGCTATCCACTCCAGTATTCTTGCCTGGAGAATTCCATGACAGAGGAGCCTAGTGGGCTACAGTCCACAGGATTGCAAAGAGTCAGATACGACTGAGTGACTAACACTGAGCTTTAAAAAGGAAATTCTGACATAGGCAACCAACATGGATGGACTTTGAAAACACTGTATTAAGTGAAATAAGCCTGTTACAAAAGGACAAAAACTGTATGATTTCACTTTTAAGAAGGGAAACCTTAGCAAAATGGACTTTCTGAGAAAACGGAAGATTTAAGAATTACTGTAGTAAAAGGGTTAGGAATAACTTCATGTATTATTATTACAAAATTACATTTTTTTTTGCTGTAACTGAGTTTATTTATTATGAATGGCTTTATCTTTTCAAATATTACCTAAGAAACATTTATACTGATATTATCTAACATTTATACTCACTTGACCCATTGCTTTCTCAAGGAAATTTCAAACACAATCTCTTCCCTTGGCCTTGTGACCTCCTATAGTTACATGATGTCCTTCTGCTGTTTCTAGTCTTCATCTCAAAGTCCCCTTGGTCAACTGATATTTAACATCTGCCTCCACACTTTTATGAAATTAACACCAACCACCAATGACTTCTACATTGCTCAATATAATGGACAGGATTTTTTTTTGCCTCTTGGTAATAACCACAACACTATTAAAGATTCCTTCTCTTTTGAAACTCCTTTCTTCTTTGATTTTTCTTTTAATTTGGCTGTACCAAATGGCTCCAGGAATCTTAAGTGCCCCCACCAGGGATCGAACCCGGGTTGTGGCAGTGCAAGTGCTGAGTCCTAACCACTGGACCACCAGGGAATTCCCAGATACCTGTGCTGCCAAGTCTCTTGAACTTTTCAGTCTTTCTGGTAATTCACCTTCAGTCTGCTTTTCCAGATCTGCATATTAACCTGGGTTAATCCATGCTTGCTACATAGGCACCAGCCAAATTAAAAAAAATAAGCACTCTAGCACTGTTTAAAAGAAAAATGTCTTAGATCTTCTCCTCCTGTTTCTTCCATTAGAAAGTAAAAAATTTATGCAAACCATTTATTTTTAAATGCATCAAAACAACCAGTTTACCTATTTTTTTCCCCTATGAATGACCCAATGTGGTGTGTGTGTGTGTGTGTGAGTCATGTCCAACTCTTTGGGACCCCATGGACTATAGCCCACTGGGCTCCTCTGTCCATGGAATTCTCCAGGCAAGAATACTGGAGTGGGGAGGCATCTCCTTCTCTAGGGATCTTCCTGACCCAAGAATTGAACTCAGGTTTCCTTGATCCCCTCACTGGCAGTCAGATTCTTCACCATCTGAGCACCAGGGAAGCCCCAATGTGTTAGTACATGGATGTTAAGTTCACCTTGACCTAGTCTGGTCCATGAGATGGAAATTTTTATTCAAGCTTTAAGACAGGTCTTCACTCTTCCAAATTACGTGATGTTGACTGTTGGCAGTATCACCTCACAGTTTTCTTTCCTGCTTTTATTACCCCAGTTGTTTCATTTGTTAAAAACTGTCTGCTGGGACAAGACCACCTATCAGTGTAAATCTTTTGGGGATGCTCACTTCAACCAAGCAGACTTATTCTCCTCTCAGAAAAATAAAAGGTAGAAAAAGGCAAATTTAGAAAAACAGAGGAAGAAAGTGAATTGACTTCTAAGGCAAAGATATTTTGTACTTTTTTTTGTCAGTCATTTAATATTCTTTTTTAGGCTACCCTGTGAGGCATATACGGTCTTGGTTCCCTCACCAGGGATCGAACTGGGACCCTGTGCTTTGGGAGAACTGAGTCACAACCACTGGACCAGCAAGGAAGTCCCAACGTTCTTTTCAATTACATTTAGAAATTTTCTAAAGTTCTATGAAACCAAGTAAAAAATATCTCTTGAATATAACTAACTTTAAATTTTTTAATCAGAGAGTTTAGGGTATTTATAAGTGAGTTCTCTAGACCAAGACCAATTTCAATAGGTCATTCTGCTATGTATAAACCATATGACCTTAGGCAATGACATTATCCCTGTTATCCTACTTTCCAATATATAAAAGTGGGTGTGATAATGAAACCCTTTCTGAACCAATAGGTTATAACAGAAACTGGCAACTAACAAGTTCTTGAGCTTATCTTACAGAAGAGCAGATAAGGCAACAGCTTCTTAAAAACCCTTCTGCTGACAGCTGACAACCCATTTTCAAGAAGATATAAGATATTATATCTTCAAAGTGCCTAGGGAAAATAACTGTCAACCTACAACCTACACACAGTTAAATAGCAATCAATAATGAAAGCAAGACAATACTTTCAGTCAGAATGAGAGCATTTATCACTAACAGATCTTTGGTAAATGAACTACTGAAAGGGCTGGTGCACCGGGATGACCCAGAGAGATGGAATCGGGAGGGAGGTGGGAGGGGATTCTGGAAGGGCAACAAATGCATACCCATGGTGGATTCATGTCAATGTATGGCAAAACCAATACGATAATGTAAAGAAAAAATAAATAAATAAATAAAATTTTTTTAAAAAGCACCAATTCAAAAAAAAATACTGAAAATTTTGCTTCATCCCTTATGTTTCTTCTTATATTAATATTGACATTTCTCTTCCTATCAATAGATAGGGTCTATGGTGGCGCCCCTTCAATCTAGGCAGGTCTGTAACAACAAGGATGACATACAATTTGAGGAAATGTCATTAAAAGTAATATAGCAACCACCTGATATTTTGGGATGATCTTGGAAACCAAACTTCCATTTGGGAGGAAGCTGAGGCTACATGGAGATGCTACACGTTCATGTTCTAGCTGACAGCCATTATCACACAGCCTTAGAGATGACTCCAAACACTATTTGACCACAACCACACAAGAGATCTCAAGTAACAACTGCCCGCATGTGTCCAGTCAAGCCTGAAAGCCATGAGACAAAATAAGTAATTGACTGTTATTCTGTAAGCCAGTAAGCTTTGGGATTTTGAAATAATGGACCCAGAAATGAGGGCTGAGGTAAGGGAAATAACCATCAAATAGATAAACAGCAAAGTATGTAATTTCTTTTAAGTCAATCTTTTGATTGGTTTAAAACAAGGAATTCTTGAACTCCTTTTGCCACTTTTTTCTTTTTGTTTAGTCATATGTTCATTAGCTTTAGAGTGAAGGTTCCTCCTATAAAGTCCAATGGTATCTCAGTTGAATTAAGAGAGAATATTTTCCATAGCTCAGCATGAGAAGAGAGATTAGTACATCTGTTGGTATAGATAGATAAGATCATCACAGCAGGAATTGACCACCCCAAGGACCAGGTAAGATGTAGACCTGAGGTGGAATATAGAAATCCACAAAGGATAGATGTATAAACAATGGCCCCTTCCTACATGAGTCATTCTGTCTAGGTACAGAAGTACCTAAAGTGAAGAACTGGCAATTAAATTTCTGAACACGGAATTCTATTTTAAGTGACTTTTCAGTAGAAAGTTGAAAATGCATGGGTATGAAAAATACATTGGCCTAGGTTATAATAAAATAATATAATAGCAACTTCTTTAAAAATTACACATTTACGAAAAAAATTTAATTCCTGACTAAAGGTTCTGAAAATAAGTTGCACTTTCTTTGCTTTGTTTGAGGACAGATGGTTACCTCCACATTAGGCCCTGAGCCTATATATGTTAAGGAAGTATAACAAATACACCTTAATTGAATGGAACAAACTGGACTGAAGAATGTTTCTATTTCATACAAACTATTTTATAGGATCACATCCACTTCTTGTAATCTTTTACAATTATTTCCAAGCAATCTGGAGGAACTGTTGAGTTTTTAAAAAATAAGGATAGTAATCACAGGACTTCCCTGGCAGTCCAGTGTTAGAACTCCATGTTTCCACTGCACGGGGCATGGGTTTAGTCCCTGACTGGGCAACTGAGAGCCCTCATGCCACAAAGCATGGTCAACCCCCCCCCCCAAAAAAAAAAACCCATAGCAATCATGTAGTATGATGGTCCTATGGTACAGAGGCATACCACGATATAGGAAATTTCAAAATTCATTAAAAACCCTTCTTTTTTGCTTTGCCAGATATTCCCATTTTCTCTCTTTTGTTCATCTAGTCCTTCCAACAGCACTGAAATTAAACTGTGTATATTAAATTTTGTTCAAAATGCCTAAAGTGGCTCCTGTTTTCCTTACTGAGCAATGCCTGAAGCAGTACTTTGTTACCAGGAGAAGAGTTATTTAGTTTAATAGTGGAGAAACCGGAACCACTTATTTCCCTTTATTCTTGGATCTACATATTCTAAGGGAGAAATGGCACCATACATAGCTGTTTGTCCCTCTGTGTTTCATACATTAGCTAGGACAGCACCCTAACTTCATAGGTTATAGCTGGAAACAGCTTTACTGATTGCATCACTTCTCACAATGGGCAGATGGTTTGGACTACAGTGTTAAAAGTTCTTTAGAGGCACAAGAGGATATTTCTTAAAATAGATGAGATTAATCCTAGAGTCTAGGGTACACTCCAACTTTAAACCTTTTGTACAACTTTATAAGAAGGAATTAACACTGATCATCTGCCTTTATCCATACATTCACTATATACTTACTATTTAAGTTAAAAAATTATTATGATCTCCCTTACTGAGTACCTTTGATTCCCCCTAAACTCCACCATTTCATTCATTTTACTTATGTTTAATCCCATTGATTTAGTCCCATTTATCCCATCTGCTTCTCTGAAAACTGGAGTGGTTGGCACTTTTAGCACTTCTTAGATGACTTGATAGCAGGGAATTTTAAGTAAATATCAGATCAGTAAGTCATTAGGTAGAAATAACCAGTTACAAAACAAAAGGAAAATGTTGAAGTACTGATTTTGAAGGAAAACAACTCTATAAACAAATTATTTACCTCCATGAAGTCATCTTCCTTTATATCTGACTATTTGATTCTGGTGTGATCAAAAAGTTTATAATGGGAAATATTTAGCTCCGTCACTGTTAATAAAACTGGATTTTATTGACTAAAACAAAAGAACATTAACACTGAGAAATGCTTTAGGGGTAACAGGAATAACTGGCATTATAATGCTGATATTTAGGATAAAAATAAAGGTCTGTATTGCCTATTCTTGAATTACAAATGCTAGGAAGCTCAGATATATAAAATGAAATCTAGTTATTTTAAAATGTAAGTCATGGATGATCTATTACTTTCAATAGCATTAAAGAGAAAGGTTAAATAAATATCAGCTGGTGCTGGATAATTCAGTCAGACTGATATGTGGATGGACATGGAACAACAGACTGGTTCCAAATAGGAAAAGGAGTACGTCAAGACTGTATACTGTCACCCTGCTTATTTAACTTACATGCAGAGTACATCATGAGAAACGCTGGGCTGGAAGAAGCACAAGCTGGAATCAAGAATGCCGGGAGAAATATCAATAACCTCAGATATGCAGATGACACCACCCTTATGCCAGAAAGTGAAGAAGAACTAAAGAGCCTCTTGCTGAAAGTGAAAGAGGAGAGTGAAAAAGTTGGCTTAAAGCTCAACATTCAGAAAACTAAGATCATGGCATCCAGGCCCATCACTTCATGGCAAATAGATGGGGAAACAGTGGAAACAGTGGCTGACCTTATTTTTCTGGGCTCCCAAATCACTGTAGATGGTGATTGCAGCCATGAAATTAAAAGACGCTTACTCCTTGGAAGGAAAGTTATGACCAACCTAGATAGCATATTAAAAAGCAGAAACATTACTTTGTCAAGAAAGGTCCGTCTAGTCAAGGCTATGGTTTTTCCAGTGGTCATGTATGGATGTAGGAGTTGGACTATAAAGAGGGCTGAGCACTGAAGAATTGATGCTTTTGAACTGTGGTGTTGGAGAAGACTCTTGAGAGTCCTTTGGACTGCAAGGAGATCCAACCAGTTCATCCTAAGAGAAATCAGTCCTGGGTGTTCATTGGAAGGACTAATGTTAAAGCTGAAACTCCAGTATTTTGGCCACCTGATGTGAAGCGCTGATTCATTTGAAAAGACCCTGATGTTGGGAAAGATTGAAAGCAGGAGGAGAAGGGGACATCAGAGGATGAGATGGTTGGATGGCATCACCGACTCGATGGATATGGGTTTGGGTGGACTCTGGGAGTTGGTGATGGACAGGGAGGCCTGGTGTGCTACGGTTCATCGGGTCGCAAAGAGTTGGACATGACTGAGCGAATGAACTGAACTGATATTGAAGCTGAAACTCCAGTACTCTGGCCACCTGATACAAAGAACTGACTCACTGGAAAAGATCCTAATGCTGGGAAAGATTGAAGGCAGGAAGAGAAGGGGATGACAGAGGATGAGATGGTTGGATGGCATCACGGACTCGATGGACTTGAACGTGAGCAAGCTCCAGGAGTTGGTGATGGACAGGGAAGCCTGGTGTGCTTTACTCTATGGGGTGGACATGACTGACTGAATTGGACTGAACTGAACGTCTTACCCACAGCAATGAGTTGTGATGCAGAAAAGTCACTAATTTTTAGGTCTTTATTTTTCACATGTCTTTCAATTTTGTTTCAGCAATTAACTTAACCTATAAAACAGCCCAGAGAAGGCAATGGCAACCCACTCCAGTACTCTTACCTGGAAAATCCCATGGATGGAGGAGACTTGTAGGCTGCAGTCCATGGGGTCGCGGAAAGTTGGACACGACTGAGTGACCTCACTTTCACTTTTCACTTTCATGCACTGGAGAAGGAAATGGCAACCCACTCCAGTGTTCTTGCCTGGAGAATCCTGGGGACGGAGGATCCTGGTGGGCTGCCCTCTATGGGGTCACACAGAGTTGGACACGACTGAAGTGACTTCGCAGCAGCAGCAGCATAAAACAGCCTAAGGAATGTTATCTTTGTTTCAAATGAAGGATTTTTTCTAAATAATCTTTCTAAAATCTCAGGAGGTCGGCTATCAAAACAGATAATATTAAGGTAATAAAATTTTCTCTCAAATACAACTCCGGCTCTTTGAAGCTACTAAATCATCAGGATTGATGTCCAACTCTTTGCAATCCCATGAACTGCAGCCCACCAGGCTCCTCTGTCCATGGGATTCTCCAGGCAAGAAAACTGGAGTGGGTTACCATTTCCTTCTCTGATAGATATAAAAAACTGCTGTAATTGTAGGATTCTTTATCCCTGGAATTATGCATGGCTATGTCAACGTACATTTTGTTCTTATGTTAAAATGGGGTAAGAGTAATAGGAAAATTATTTGAGACTTAATAAGAAAATATATCTGTAAATAACACACACACAACCCTAACCTTCATGACTGGATTGTAACTGTTTTAGAAAACCAGCTCTATAAAGTATTTCAAACCAAAGCCATAGGAATGTAAGGGAGGTTACAAAGGTTTTGAAGATTATTATGCATTTGAAGATGATAAAAATTAATCATCTTCCTTTCCTAAATTCAAGCAGAAGTCTCTTTTTCCAAAATCATATTCTGTGATCACAAATGAATGCCCATACAAGATAAAACTGTGTCCAAGGCACCATTTGGTACTCAGTCTATATTTAAAAACCACAAAACCAAATATGACAGCTAGGGAAAAAAATCTAAGCTTAACAGATAAAAATTAATTAAACTTTGGATACCCCTTCACAGAAAAAAAATTCCCTCCCCTGTAGAATGTGCCAAGTTATTTATAACTCTCTCCCATAAGATTCCAAATGAGACTGAGAAAACATTCATTATTTCAACCACTTCATCCATGGATACATGAGCTAGAAAGCCAGAGTTCATGAAATTGACAGAAATACAGAATTTTACATATTAAACCAAGTGATAAAATGAATATACACACTTGAGCATGATCTAGTTATAGTTTTGAATTCAAATGCCACAGTTGTTTTTTTTTTCTTTTTAATTATTTCAACCTTATAAGTAAGGTGGATTATATGATTAAATATTTAGGCAGATTACAATTTCCTAGCCTTACTCTCTCCGTGTCCTCTCCTCAGCTTCTAAACAATGCAGATCACCACCTACTTCACAGACACAAACACACACATTCATTGTTGTTTTGAGTATTATCTTTTAGGTTGAAGCTGCACACATTTATAGCATGCCTCAGATTTGCATTACATGACTGATTAACTTTGTAGAGGTGTCAATTTAAGCACAGGACACGTAATGTTTTTTGATTAATGTATAAGTAGAAGTTTTCTTAGTTCTAGTATTTGCCATATGACTCTCTACTCCAAGGGAAGCTTTATAATTTTTATATCCTAAGCAAAAGGTTTTTGTTATGTTGAGAATGACTTGACCAATCTAAATAAAAATTCACTGAAGTATAAAATGAGACTAGATAGTACTGATCTAAAAATAAATCTTACAACACTTCTGTCTACATGAAAAGAATATTGACCAGTTCACTAGTGTTTATATAAGAAAATATTAACAAAAGTGCTCAAATTAACCCTATATACATAGAAAAGATAAGAAAAAAGCAATTTCTAAACCAAATAAGTTAGTTAAGTTCACTCTCCTACCCAAGAAAAAAGTGTGCAGAAAGTGCAGAAATCAGCAATATTCCCATTCCTTCAACTTTTACCAAATTAGGTATTCTGCACCCAACTGTGTGGACAACTGCTAACACCAATATTTTCAATCTTAAGTCACCATAATCATGCTTAGAATTCTATCAAAATTAAAATATACAGTTAAACATTTCCAATTAAACATCTTAGCTTTAAAGAGAAAATAAAGACTAATACTTACAAATATGTTAGTTTAAAAAGATTTTCACATACATCATGTGAAGAAGACATGAGTTATTCTAAGAAAAGAAAATAGCAGCTTAGCTAGGATAGATGACATCAGTGAAGGCAGCTACAAACTCAGTTCAACAAACACATTTTCACTCACTTCTTTAACTGAAGGACTTGAGTAACAGGTTATTTATTACCAGCTCCTAAAATAACACCATAAATGATCTGCTCTAATAAGAGACAAGGGTTCAATCTCTGGGTCAGGAAGATCCCCCAGAGTAGGAAATGGCAACGCAGTCCAGTATTCTTGCCTGGAGAATCCTATGGACAGAAAAGCCTGGCGGGCTATAGTCTATATTGGGTTGCAAAGAGTTTGACACAACTGAAGTGACTAGCACAGCACAATAAAGAGAAACAGAGCTGACATATATTCACTGAGCATGTATCTCAAAAAAAGAAAAGATTTCATTTTAGCAAGCATCCAAAATGCTAATAAATTTGCAGTTATTACAAATTTGAGTGTATTTTTCAATGCTTACATTGAACTTTCTGTAAAAGATTTTAAGGTCACATAACACTTGACAAAACAATATAATTATTAACTTTTATTACATTTTGATTCAAACGTCCATTGTCTGAACAGTTAAAAAAAAAAAACACTTGCAATTTCAGTAGTTTCTGTTGATTAACGAATGCTTAAATCAGCAAACTTTTTATTCATAATGCCCTCTACTGGTAGCTCAAGAAATTCTGATATACTTACTACAGGAGGTTGGATTAATTTCTTTAACTGTGTTCCTGTACCAATTGCATATAAATCTCTTGAAAAGTTTGTTAAAAATACAACTTTTCTTCTCTACAAAATATCTACAGATATTGAATTCTGAAACAGGACCTAGAACTCTGCATTAATAAGCAGACAATCATTGGCTTGATTAGTTATACCAATACCCAATTTTTGAAGCATAGTAACTTAATGAAAAGCTCTAGAAAAGCATTACTATGCCTCTTTATAGACAGAGACTGGGATTCAAAACCATTTACTCCAGGTCACATGTTGAAAACCAGCAGAGCAACTAATATTTCCTTATTCCTGGAGGTATGTACACTCAGAAGAAAGAGTAACAAAACTCAATCAGCTTTAAAATTCTAGCCTTTACTTATTTAGATACGGCTTCTGAAAACAGTACATGCTACACTTTCTCAAACATGACTCCATATGAGAATCATCATGGGAGTGAACAAAAATGCTTACATCCAGGTCCCACTCCCAGCAATTCAGACGGAATAGGTTTAGGCCTTTTTTTCTTTTCTTTTTTTTTAAGCTCCCAGGTGATTATAATTGGTCACTAGGGCTGAGCACCACTTAGGCCCCTGTTGGTGTTCAACCTTTAGTCTGCACAGAATCAGGACACAGACCACTATGCCCTACCCTCAGAGTTTTCAATTCAGTAGGCAGGGCGGGGTTTGAGAATCTGCATTTTTAACAAGACCCAGGTGGCTATGATGAGGCTGGTTCTGTGCCTACATTCTGACAAGTGGTTAAGCATACTGGCTAGCAGTTCTTAACATCTGCCTACACATTAGAATCACTTGGAGAAATCTTTAAAATCCTGATAGCCAGGCACATCCTCAGACCAATCCCATCAGAATCATGGGGTGGGGTCCAGGGAACAATGTGTTTAAAGGTTCTAAAATTAACAAGGGTTCTCTACAGGAAAGTCCGTAAAACCTACTGAAGGATGTATAGTGATTTTCTCAGTGGGTAACATAGTACAGAGAATTTCCATAGCTTTTTGGACTAGAAACACATCTGCAAGGCACAGAACAGCTGTGGCTATGTGAAATACTAGCCCACACGGATAAAGTGGAAACTGCTTTATGAAGCTGAAAAGACATTTCCCCTCCAACCTCCATCCAGTCTCATCCTTTGCCAAATCCTCCCTCCCTCCACTGCCTGTGTTCCTATTAAAATATCAGTAACTCTATTGTAATTACTTGTTTTAATGTGACTGTTAGCACTATTTCTGCCAGTTCACTGGAGTCAGAGATTGCTTCTCATTTATCCTTGATTCCCCAGAGCCTAATATGATACCAAGCATAGGTGGTGCTCAACAAACATTTGTTGAGTAATTGAAATCAGATTAATGTTTCTACTTTCTATAGAAAAGGTAATGTGTCAAGCATGGCTTTTATGCAGTATAGCATGTGCAACATCTTTTATACAGCTAAAATCAGAACTGAATATTTCTTCTTCATAGAGCTACTTTTATGTAATACTGCCTTTAAAAAAAATCTATGTGTACTTAGAGATGATATTTAACTCGGGATCTGTCCCCTCTTCAGTCATTGGTTACTTAAAAGTAGCAAAAAGCTTTGGTAACCTTTCATTCTAAGAATTATATTAGCCAAGTGACCCAAAAAGAGGTACAAATGCTTTGTGCATTAATGAGATGAAGTTTCCAAAAACTCTTAAGAAGAAATAATAAGCAAAATCAAAAATTGCTATTGTTTTAAAAAATCCAAGTTTTTAAAACTTTGATTTGTTAAAATCACATCAGCTTTTGGTTTTGCTTTTTAATTGGCAAAGAGCAGCATTCTTCTGAGAGCAAGCTGTATGTTTAATTCAGATCAAGCGATTTTGGCATATAAAAAAAATAACTGCAAGTATTCTCCTTTAATGTCACAAAAGAAAACATCTGACTTCACACTACAAAGATGGCATGGTCAATTCTATACCTTTCCAGAACTATGTTTTCTATATACTCCAGAAATATTTAATAATCACAAAGGAATTAAGTCTCAAAGCACCAAAAGACTTTGTTGCTCCTCAAACTTTCTCAGTTTGCAGTACTGTGAGACTGTATTGGATAAAATCAACCATATCAACAAATATTAGCATGTTTTTTTCTTTTAAAGAGCAGTGATAATTACCTTAACATATATTACTTTCTATTCTGGAGGAGGAAATGGCAAACCACACCAGTATTCTTTGCCTATAAAATTCCACAGATAAGAGGAGCCTGGTGGGCTACAGTACAAGGGACTGTAAAGAGTCAACACAACCGAGCGACTGAGCACTCACGCACATTCAGCACGTAATTACTGAGTGCCCATTACGTACTGGAAAAGACTCTTGAGAGTCGCTTGGCCTGCAAGGAGATCCAACCAGTCCATCCTAAAGGAGATCAGTCCTGAATATTCATTGGAAGGACTGATGCAGAAGCTGAAACTTCAATACTTTGGCCACCTGATTCAAAGAACTGACTCATCAGAAAAGACCCTGATCTTGGTAAAGATGGAAGGCAGGGGAAAGGGACGACAGAGGATGAGATGGTTGGATGGCATCACTGACTCAATGGACATGGGTTTGAGCAACCTCCGGGAGTTGGTAATGGATAGGAAAGCCTGGCAAGCTGCAGTCCATGGAGTTGCAAAGAGTCAGACATGACTGAGCAACTGAACTGAACTGAACATTATATGTCAGGCACTGTACTTGGAGCTACAGTTATGCAGTAAAGAAAAGTTTCTTATGAAGCCTATAATCTAGCCAATTTTTTCTAGAAAGGAAAAAAGTAGATACATTTTTGTGGTCCAGATGATCAATTGAAGTAGGCATTCTTTGCAACAGAGGGAGAAAGAGTTCAATCTAAAAGCCACTAGTTTATGAAACTTGCTGGAAGACTCTCAGAACCTCTGAAAAAGCCGATAAGCCTAAAAGAAAGAGTAAGAAATAAATGAAACCTTAAAATTAAGGAGTTATTTACCTCTGAATTCCTTCCAAAATATCTTTAACAGCTGCCATTAACTTTTGAAGATATACAAATGCTTCTTCAAATGATGCTATTTTTGAAGACGTCAGGGTTGAATTTGAATCCAACCTTTGAAACACATCCATGCTAAAATAGAAAGAAAAAAAATGATCATAGGTATGCATGCATATTTACTGTAATTCAAGTATTTTGACTTCTAATGTATAAAATAATGTTGATAACTTATCGCTCATAATGCTGATCTATTTAAATGAGAAATAAAAGAAATGTCCAGACTACCATTCATGCAAAGAATAGGGGTCAACAATTATATAGGTCTAATCTAAAGTAATACTGTAAAAACTGTGTGAATAATGTTTCACTCTAAGAGACCATAAGAGATAGAAGGAAGTAATGCTATCAATCCATATTCAAATCAGTACATAACTACTGAGAGTACTCCCTCCCATATACAAGGATGAAGAAAAAAAATCAGACATCAGATTTAGAGTTTGTTGAAACTGGATGTTATAAATGTTCATACACTTTGCTCTGATAATTCCAATTTTAGAAATAGGCACAATTAATAACCACCTCAATGTACAACAATATTTTTAAAAAGCGTTAAGTAGTAAATTAGCTACCTGATGAAATAGCAAATAACTATTAAGATGATGCTTATGCCATCTATGAAACAGAAAAATTAAGGTAAACAGAATGTACTCATAACATAAAAACAACCACATAAAAAAACAAAACATATGCTGTATGGGTTGAACACTGCCCCTCCCAAAATTCATGTTCAGCCACAACCTCAGAATGTGGCCTTATTTAAAACAGGATTTTTGCATATGGAAGTTAAGTTAAAATGAGGTCATACTGGATTAAGGTAGACACTACCCTATGTGAAGACAAAGGCAGAGACTGGAGTGATATATCTACAAACACTGCTGGCAGCTACTAGAAGCTGGAGATAGTCATGGAATACGTTCTCCCTCAGAACCTCCTAAAAGAACCAACTCTGCAGACACCTGGATTTCAGACTTTCTAATTTGTGGCTGAATAAATTTCTGTCATTTTATTTTTCAATATTTTTATTGAAGTATAGTTAATTTGGAATGTTGTGTTCATTTCTGCTGTACAGCAAAGTGATCCAGTTATACATATATATATATATGTATACACACTCTTTTTTTAATATTCTTTTCCATTATGATTTATCATAAGATACTAAATAACAGTTCACTGTGCTATACAGTAGGACCATGTTGTTCATCCATTCCTTATATAAAAGCTTACAGCTGCTAATCCCAGCCTCTTAAGGTTGTACATAAGTGCTCTAGGGCTTCCCAGGTGGCTCAGTGGTAAAGAATCTGCCTGCCAAGGAGGAGACAAGGATTTGATCCCTGGGTCAGGAAGAGCCCCCGGAGGAGGAAATGGCAACCCACTCCAATATCCTTGCCTGGGAAATCCCATGGACAGAGGAGCCTGGCGGGCTACAGTTCAAAGGGTTGCGAAGAGTCGGACACAACTTAGTGACTAAACACCACCCCCATCAGTACTCAGAGTAGCTTAATATGAAAAATGATGCATGGGGTCTACCAGATTTTCAAATAAACTTCTCTATGTGAAGGGCTCAAACATGAATACATTGAGAAGTTCTACAGTGACTCTGGTACACAATCAGGCACAGGAAACAGTGAAGTAGGCTTTAAATACTATACAATGATAAAGTAATTATTAGCATTTTTCACTTACTGAAGGACTATAATATAAAGCATATTATCCAGAAATTAACGAGAGCTCTGTAACATCCAACACAAATGTATGTATATTATAGGTCAGTTCCAAAGTACATGAAGTATTCAAATGTTTTCTAAATGAAAGAAAGATTAAAATATTTTAAATATTGTTTTTGCTTTAATATTCTTTCGCTTAGTAAAAGGCAAAGGAGAAAAGGAAGGATATACCCATTTGAATACAGAGACCCAAATAACAGCATGGAGAGAAAAGAAAGCCTTCCTCAGTGATGAACGCAGAGAGGTAGAGGAAAACAACAGAATGGAAAATCTCTTCAAGAAAATTAGTGACACCAAGGGAACATTTCATGCAAAGATGGGCACAATAAAGGACAGAAATGGTATGGACCTAACAGAAACAGAAGATATTAAGACAAGGTGGCAAGAATACACAGAACTGTACAAAAAATATCTTGATGACACACATAACCATGATGGTGTGATCACTAACCTAGAGACAGACATCCTGGAGCGCAAGTCAAGTGGGTCTTAGGAAGCATCACAATGAACAAAGCTAGTGGAGGTGATGGAATTCCAGTTGAGCTATTTCAAATCCTAAAAGACAATGCTGTGAAAGTGTGCACTCTATATGCCAGCAAATTTGGGAAATTCAGCAGTAGCCCTGGGATTGGGAAAGGTCAGTTTTCATTCCAATCCCAAAGAAAGGCAATGCCAAAGAATATTCAAACTACTGCACAACTGCACTCATCTCACATGCAAGAAAAGTAATGCTCAAAATTCCCCTAGTGAACCGAGAACTTCCAGATGTTCAAGCTGGATTTAGGAAAGGCAGAGGAACCAGAGATCAAACTGCCAAAATCCACTAGATCATCAAAAAAGCGAGAGCACTCCAGAAAAACATCTACTTTTGCTTTATTGGCTACACCAAAGCCTTTGACTGTGTAGATCACAACAAACTGTGGAAAATTCTGAAAGAGATGGGAATACCAGACCACATGATCTGCCTCCTGAGAAATCTGTATGCAGGTCAAGAAGCAACAGTCAGAACTGGGCATGAAACAAGACTGGTTCCAAATCGGGAAAGGTGTACATCAAGGTTGCATATTGTCACCCTGCTAATTTAACCTATATACAGAGTATATCTGAATGAAGCACAAGCTTGAATCAAGATTGCTGGGAGAAATATCAATAACCTCAGATATGCAGATGACACCACCCTTATGGCAGAAAGTGAAGAACTAAAGAGTCTCTTGATCAAGTCCTCTTGAAAGAGGAGAGTGAAAAGTTGGCTTAAAATTCAACATTCAGAAAACTAAGATCATGGCATCCAGTCCCATCACTTCATGGCAAGCATATGGGGAAACAATGGAAACAGTAACAGAATTTTATTTTCTTGGGGCTCCAAAATCACTGCATATGGTGACTGCAGCCATGAAATTAAAAGACGCTTGCTCCTTGGAAGAAAGGCTATGATCAACCTAGACAGCATATTAAAAAGCAGAGACATTACTTTGCTAACAAAGGTCTGTCTAGTTAAAGCTATGGTTATCTCAATAGTTCTGTATGGATGCGAGAGTTTGACCATAAAAAAAGCTGAGAACCAAAGAATTGATGTTTTTGAACTGTGGTGTTGGAGAAGATTCTTTTGAGAGTCCCTTGGACTGCAAGGAGATCCAACCAGTTAATCCTAAAGGAAATCAGTCTTGAATATTCATGGGAAAGACTGATGCTAAAGCTGAAACTCCAGCATTTTGGCCACCTGATGTGAAGAACTAACTCATTGGTAATGACCCTGATGCTGGGAAAGATTGAAGGCAGGAGGAGAAGGGGATGTCAGAGGATGAGATGGTTGGATGACATCACCGACTCGATAGACATGAGAATGAGCAAGCTTTGGGAGCCGGTGATGGACAAGGAAGCCTCGTGTGCTGTAGTCCATGGGATTGTAAAGAGTCAGACATGACTGAATGACTCAACTGAACTGAAATGAAATATTGTTTTAAACTATTTCAGTTTCAAAGTGATTATCTCTGTCTGGTATATACAACATTCTGCTAATAAGAATATATGATAAACCACAACATTAAAAATACATTAAGACTGGACAAACAAAATCTTGGCTTTATATGAGATTACAAAATTTTAAATATTGTTTTCTTTACCTCACATGTCAGATATAGTTATTTCTTTAGTGTAAAAGACTACAATTTGTTTGAAAATTTTTTTAATTAGTCAAAGACTAAAAATCAGTCCTAAATCTATAATTGAATTAGAACAGATGTTTAAATGGAGTGCTAAGATCACTTTGCTGCTCTTATAAACAACTAGAATGGTTAGGGGCTCTTAATCCAAAATAACAAAACGTGCCCTCAAACCAAAATCTTATTACAATGCATACAAGATGATTGACATATTAGTTGTATAAGGACTATTGGCTTGAGGAAATTATGGAAGGGAGTGTTGGCCTACTTTAAAATCAGTTGTTATCGATTATTTTTTAAGTTACTCCAGCAACCTATTTAAAGACCTATTCCCAAATGGTCTCTATCTTTTCATTTTACTAAGACTAGAATACTTCATGTGTACTAAAGTAACAAAAGTATTACTCCTCTTAAGTATTTATCTTTAAAAAATTTTTTATATGAATTTTTCCTAATCTAGACCAATGTTTTCTTTACATTATTTTGCATCTTATTTCTTAGAAGCCTTTGGATCCTGCTAGTTTCTTTAGCCACTCCTGGTGACTATTCATTGGTTTTGACATGTTGGCAAATGATCTGACCTATCTGGCAATGATTCTCATCAGTTTCACATCTGAATTGCTAGACGGAAGCACTAGTTCGGCTTCAGTCCTGAAGCGAAGTGAAAGTTGCTTAGTCTTGTCTGACTCTTTGTGACTCATGGACTACAGCCTTCCAGGCTCCTCTGTCCATGGAATTCTCCAGGCCAGAATATTGGAGTGGGTAACTGTCCCTTCTCCAGGGGATCTTTCCAATCCAGGGACTGAACGCAGGTCTCATGCACTGCAGGTGGATTCTTTACCAGCTGAGCCACCACGGAAGCCCTGTGCTACTGAATTAGAATTTCTAACAAGAGAATCTAACCATATATATTTTTTACCCTCTCCAGATAATTCTGAGCCTCTATTTAAGCAACACTACCTTTAAGGTATAATTTGACAAAAGACCCTCATAATATAGTACAAACTATATTGTTAAAATCACAAACCAGGGCTTCCCTGGTCACACAGTAGTAAAGAACCCACTTCCCAATGCAGGAGACACAGGTTCCATCCTTGATCCAGGAAGAATTCCACATGCCGCAGAGCAACTAAGCCCGTTTACAACAACTATGAGCCTGTGTTCCAGAGCCTGGGAGCCACACTGTGGAAGGCCATGCACCCTACACCCTGTGCTCTGCAAAGAAAGAAGCAAGGAAAGCCTGTCCATCACAACTAGAGTAAGCCCTGCTCGTTCCAACTACAGAAAAGCCCGAGTAGCAACAAAGACACGGCACAGCCAAAAGTGAATAAACAAACAAACAAAATTAAAAAAAAAAACTAAGACACTTTGTAGTGAAAAAAAAAATCACAACCCAAACACTATTTAATGAACATTAGCAATAATGGAAAAACCCTGAAACTCAAAAATTCTTGTTAATTTAGTACCTGTTTTGATACAGTGTAATCCAAACATTCTCTAGGATAGACCAGATTTCTTGATGCCTGTTGGGTTGGGGAGGATAAGAACTGGAGAAAACGGTGATTTCTTGGTTATCAGATTTCATCAGAGAATTATCTTCCTGGCATTTAACCGGTGTATTTTTTGAAGTATTTTGCTTAAGTTTTGCCTTGACCTGGGGAAATAAAAATTACATAATATGCAGCTAGTCCTTCACTAATGAGAGAGAAAAATGCCAATTGTAGATTACAAATGCTCTGCCTTTCTGGGGAGTGCTATTTATTCTTTGTCCTTGATTATGTACAGAATATTACCAGAATAGAATCAGAGCTAAAAAATTTTTTTCTTTTCCATTTATATGAAATAGTATTTCCAATTTATTTATTACAGAGTATAGAATTCTACTTATAAGGGATTAAGAAATAAGTAGCAAAGACATGGGAACAATGGCTATAGACTGCTGTTTTAAGAAGTCTAATAGTTGATGGAAGGAGACGGTGCAGTAAATACCATGAACAATAAAAGTATTTAAGAACAGATCTGAGCATATTTCTAAACAGTGTGAAAAAGCAATACTATTGATTCAAGTGATATTTTCTTAAAAAAAATCACCCTGGGGGAAAATATTAACTTAGGTGAAAAATATACATGATAGAATGGAAAAAAGTTTTTAACTATGAGTTTATTGAGTTTTTTGACTTGGCTGGTATATAACATCTTTGTGAACTTAAATAAAATCACTCCATTTCTCTAGGTTTCCTTTCTTGATAAAAGTATGATTTTAAACATTAGCTTCATAGATTACTAGTTTCATGCTTATCAAATTTTTAAAAAAGGAAATTTCCAAAACTGTGAGTACCAACAATTGATAGTTACTGAGCATTTCTTATGCATAGGAATTTTCTAAGAACTTTATATCTATTTAGCTCATTTAATCATCACAATCACTCTATGAAGGATATACTATGATTATCTACATTTTATAACTGAGGCAAAGAAAGGATAAATAAGTTATGCAGGGTCACACAGCTGGTAAGAGGCAGGAACAGAATCTGACCTTTAGTAGTCTATGAATATGGTTATATTCTCTCTCCAACTCATAAAGGTAAATATTACCCTTTTATTTCTTTTCAGGAAGGAAGAAAATGGCCTGTTTACATTAATTATGAACTTAATAAATACACATGAGTGGAAATATGAATTTTGTTTTGAGATAAATGTGTTTAATCATCACATAATGCTTTTTCTCAGCTCTCAAACAGAAGCGTATGCAACATGCAAATAGACTGCTTTATCAAACACTTACATAGCACTTACTATGTGCTAGGCTCTACAAATATTAATTTAATTCTCATGACAGTTCTAAGGCAGAGATTATTATACTCTTTCTTATAAAAGAAGGGATTAAGGCTCTGAGAGGTTAAATAACCAGAAATTAAAAACACAACTAGTCAGGATGGGAAGTCTGAGGCACATAAGTCTAAAGTTTATTAAAAAGATTTATTTTAAATATTCTATCATTCTGGAAGAGCAAGTCTTTTTTATGATGTTAAAAGGTTCATGAGAGAAAAAAATATATATCCTTTCCTCTACCCCATTTATATAAAAGTCTGGAAAATGACATTACTTAACTTTCCATTTTGGTTTCTCAGAATCAAATGAATAATGAATATTCCTCTTTTCCTGATTTTTTACACTTGGTAAATTAGCTGGGGGATTTTTTTTTTATAGTTATCATACTTTGATATTCTATTCCTGGAGTTAATCTATTTCTTTTCCTTGTTCAAGTTAGTGACACATAACTAAATATTCAGGTCATCAATCAGATGCATTCTACAAAATAACTGCTATTGAAAGTGCATTTTAAAAGCCCAAGCTAAATCACAATGTTCTTGGCTGACTTAGACAATGAATTGTTTCAAACATGAAAATAAAGCAATACTTAAAACCTCTAATTGTGGAAATAACACAAGTTGTTTCAAACAATCAGACTAACGCTTAATGTTGCGGGGAAAGCACTAAAGAGAATACTAGATTTTTTTGTCCCTTGTCTTCTTGAATCTCTTGCTAACGTGACAACTAGAAAATCAGGATCCAGGAATAAATAACTTACTAAATAACAAGTTAATATGTTTACAAGTGGACAATATACAACAGGCATACAATTATGTGACAAACAACACTAGATTTTAATATCAAACTTCTCATGGAAGAAAACTCCCATGGCTAGGTTTCCAACTGATAAAAGAACCTTGATATTATTTTTATCTCAATCATTTCTAATTTTTTAATGCTCATTAATTTTAATTCAAAGGCTGCTAAGACTGTGAGTATCCTAAACTTTCCATCTTGTTCACCATGGTTGTTTCACTAAAGATGGGGTTTTAGGGCTCAGCTCTGTGAGGGAAAGGATAATGTGTTCTTCCCTACACAATTCAATTATAATAGCCAAGCTGCAACTCCTAAATTCCCAGGTCCATTCTTCCTGACTGAAGATTCTAAAAGTCACACTTGCCATTTAAAAGGGAACCCTCTTACACTGTTGGTGGGAATGCAAACTAGTACAGCCACTATGGAAAACAGTGTGGAGATTCCTTAAAAAACTGAAAATAGACCTGCCATATGACCCAGCAATCCCACTGCTGGGCATACACACCAAGGAAACCAGAATTGAAAGAGCCACATGTACCCCAATGTTCATCGCTGCATTGTTTACAATAGCCAGGACATGGAAGCAACCTAGATGCCCATCAACTGACGAATGGATAAGAAAGCTGTGGTACATATACACAATGGAATATTACTCAGCATTAAAAAAAAATTCATTTGAAGCAGTTCTACTCAGGTGGACGGAACTGGACCCTATTATCCAGAGTGAAGTAAGCCAGAAGGAAAAACAACAATACAGTATACTAACGCATATATATGGAATTTAGAAAGATGGTAACAAGAACCCAGCATGCGAGACAGCAAAAGGAACGCAGACGTATAGAACAGACTCGTGGACTCTGTGGATGAGGGCAGGGGTGGGATGATATGGGAGAATGGCATTGAAACATGTTAAGTATCATATGTGAAATCAATCGCCAGCCCAGGATTGATGCTTGGGGCTGCTGCACCGAGATTTGCCAGGGGGAGGGAGTCGGGAGGAAGGAGGGAGGGGGGTTCTGGAGGGGGAGCATATGTACACCCATGGCAATATCATGTCATTGTATGACAAAACCAATAAAAAAAATAAAATAAAATAAAAGTATACGTACCAATGTTTTGGTTACCTTAAACCAAAAGATTATTCACCCTTAAATCAATTCTTTCCTCAAAAAATAACATATATTTCCTGTTAGTTTATCAAAAAGATGCTTCTTTTAGTCTTCAGCACATTAAATTCTTTCCTCAATAACTATGACTAAGTTTAGTATCATTTAGTATCCTTTCATTACTTCATAGGTACCAGGGCCTACGTTTCCAGAAAAAAACCACAAAGGAAAATCTGGCCAATTCAATAGCTCAAAGAAAAAAAAAGATCTCTCTCTCTCTCTCTCTCTCTCTCTCTCTCACACACACACACACACATTAGATGAAAGCATCATTGATATTTAACGATGTAATTGTGATGCTGAGTTTTTTTTGACTGTTTCAGGCATATAAAATGACCTGAATTTTCTAGATTTGAAATTAGAAGACTCTAGAAATACAGTATTAGTAGGGACAAAACTCACATAGCTATTTTAAAGGGGCAAAAAGGCATCAGTGCTAGGCAGACTGCATAAGAATCACATGAGGAGACCTGCTAAAAAATTGGTAGGTCAACTGGCAAAGTATGCAGGTTAGATAATTGGATTATGTCAGTATTAATTTCCTGATTAACTATACTAGTTATATAAGATATCCTTATTCACAGGAAAGATATATATGGAAATATTCAGGGGTAAAAGGGGATAATATCTGCAACACACTCTTAAATAATTCAGAAAAAATATTTTGGATAGATAAGTAGAATGGTAGGTAGAAGACAGAAAATAATAAAAGCAAATATGATAAAAGGTTAACATTGGGAAATGGGGGTAAAAGACACATATGAGAATTCTTTATGTTATTCTTGTAATTTTTTTGTAAGTTTGAAATTATTTCAAAATAAAACATGAATCAAGAACAAAAACACTTGTGGGTACCACTGACAGAAACTTTACTCAGAAAGGGGCATGGCATCTGCATGCTTAAAAAAATGTCTGAAATATTTTGATGCACGCCGTGATCCACTGGTCAGGAGCACTGAAAAATGAGTAGTCAAGCAACAATGCACAGTTCTCTTCTATGCATAAATGAAACAATATGAAATCCCAACAACTGCTGTGACACTGCTTCCGTAGGAGTCTGAGTGTTTTATAGCTTGTAATAAGGACTGTCCAGTCTCCATTCAATTCATTTAGTATTCACTTAATGCTTTTAGTATGTTAGAGTAAGTTAAATTTCTTATCTACTGTTGTCTGATAAATACATTCTTATAACATATATGATTACTCTAAATGGCATGCTAAAGGTATCTTACCTCTGCAAACGTTTGGAATAGTTTGTTTACGTGAGCAAAGGCCTGTGGAAGAATACCATCATAATTTGACCTTGTACTGAAAGCATGTAGCAAACTTTTAGAATCCTGAAGCAGGAATTTCACTGTTGTAAAATCCACTGCTTTGTTAGCTGGTAAAAGAAAATTAAGGAGGAAAAAATATGTAAGAATGAGTACACAACACAAAAATGCTTTTGGAAAATCAATCTAATAATAATTAAGAAATTTAAGGGGAGTACACATTTACATCTACAGGCTCCTAATTTATCTCTCTGGTGTAAAAAGCCATAGGACTTAGTTTTAGACAAAGTTCTTGGAGTTGATTCTAGCATTCTGTGAAGCTGGCCTTCCATATCCGTTAAGTTTTCATATGTACAGTTTCTATCAACTATAGATCAAAAGTATTTGGGGGGAAGAAGTTCTATAAAGTTACAAAAAGCAAAACCTGAATTTGCTGTGCACTGGCACCTATTTACACAGCACTTACATTGTATTAGGTACTACAAGTAATCTAGAGATGATCCGAAGTATATAGGAGAATATGTATAAGTTATATACAAATACTATGCCATTTCATACAAGGGACTTGAGCATGGAGAATTCTGCTATCCTCAGGGGTCCTGGAACCAGTTCCCTGTGGATACTGAGACTATATTCAGATTACAAAATTTCCCTCAAAAAGGTCAACTTCAAAGTAAAAGTGAAATACACAAGTTACTATATACAAAACAGACAAATAACAAGGTCCTACTGTATAGCATAGGAAACTATATTCAATTCCTTTCACTAAACCACAATGTAAAAAATATGCATATATATATGTATCTGAATCATTATGCTGTATACCAAAAACTAACACGACATTGTAAATCAACTATATTCCAATTATACTTCAATTTTTAAAAATTAAAAGTAAAATAAAAGAATGCTATACTCTTCAGAAGAGATAATCACCAAACAAATCTGAGTTAAACTACAGATTTTCAAAACTGAAGTTGATTGTATACAGATTACTCTTGAGACATCACAGTGTCACATTTTGGGGGTAAGCACTTAAATTACATGCAGTACCTTTCATAATCAAAGGTTATGATGTAGTGATTTATCTTCAAATTCCATTACATGAAATATTATACTAGATTTATTGAAAATGTGTTCTCTCTGGATACAATACAATTTCAGTGAAAAATAAACAACTTGGGTTAACAGTGAGCTATGGGCAAAAGAAGCTAATAGAATTTTTCCCTCTGAAATTAGCAAAGTGAGTTATCTACAGGTAATAATTTAAAGATGAAACATTTTTGTCCCAAGGAACTAAATTTGCTTACATTAAATTCTCAAACCAATTAGGAGAAGTGGTGACAATAATTTCAAAGATTCAAAGTTATGAACAATGAAGTTAAACAACTTCCTAATGTTACCAAAATTCAGAATAGAAAAAGTTATCTCTATTATTAAGATAGAATACTGCATAATAGTTTTCAAAGGCATTTAAAATAACCACAGTGCAATGTATTTGCTTTGCTTTCTTTTAGGTTCACAGCTGCAGAAATTCTATTTTATTCTGAAACACTGGCACTATGAGTTAAAAAAAATAGTTTTTCTGAATAACTTATGTAACAAATATTTGCTTGTGAAATACTGCAAGGTTAAATGAGAATAAAAAGTGGATTTTCATAAATAATTACTCAATATTCTGAAATTCTGATCTAATGTGATGGTTAACAGCCAGCCAAGCTTCTGGCTACCCTTTTATGAAGCAAACGGTGCTTACAAAACACTTTCAGTTATTTTTAAAATCAATGACTAGTTCAAATTCCTGTGGGAAAATTAGAGATAAGAGGACAGAAAGGAGGTAAATCTCCTCCGAGGAAGCAGGTGGGCACAGCTTCTTTTAATGGTGCTTCTCCAGTGTAGTCTGTTTGATAGAGCTGGACTCCTTGAATTAATCATTTTATTTCATCTTAAAAGAATTCTTTACTTTAAGGCAAAAGTATAATGTCAATGATCAATTCAGTGCCCAGAAAAGCATAAAAAGAAATCTACAAGGCTGAGATAATTTAATGTTTATATAAGGTCAATAATTATTTAGGTTAAAATTAATATGGACAATGAAGTCAGAAAAAGATACTACTCATTTTCTACAAAATTTTCTACGAATTGCCCTAAAGCGACATGCTTGGTACAGTAAGTTAAACACACGCATAATTCAACAGCTGTGGATACTATTAAAAGATTATAAACAAAATTACCTGTAATTTTTTCTAATTCAAAATTATTTTAGAGCAGAAGGCATTTTTATAATTCTGTTACATACCATTCACAAGTCAGTAAACATTAGGCATTGGATTCTTCTAGGTCAAAAATCAATAAATTATGATTACACAATAATCCTCCAAATGAGTTTTTAACGAAAGGAGTGGTCATATCTCTTCACTTCTCTTGTTATTAGAGAAAAACAGAACTACTGACTACTACTTCTAAGTTCCATATAAGCACAAAAAAACTGCCCAGCACTGGAAAACAGACAAATGGAAGATGGCAACTAGATATCCCATTTTTGAAACCAAATCTTATTTAAGATCACACATGGTTTATGAACTTCCTCTTTTGACACAAGCAACTAAATTATGTCCCTAGTAAAAGATAAAAACACTGTTTCTATATATCTTTTTAAATGCTTTGAAAACATGTCCTATATGTCATTCCTTAATAATAATACCCCTAATAAATACTTTCTAGTTAAAGGTCAATGCCTCGAAAGTGTTATCTTTATTTTAAAAAATCAGTAACTTTAAAAAATAAATATTCATGCAACATCTACTACATATATGCTCTAAAGTACTGATTAAGAAATTTAAGTTCCCTGGGGAAATTTATAAAGATATGAAACATTTTCAGACTTTACACTTCAGGGGAAAAGAGAAGTGGTATATCCCTCATAGAATGTTTTTGTTTTATCCTAGTTGCCAAGAAGCTTAGTGCTAAAATCTGTGTTCAAGTGCTGCAATAATTGTTTGCACATGTTTTATAGTAAAACTATCTCTTTTATTCTTCTTCATTACCTGGCTCTTCTATCTTTAAGCCTAACTTAAACCCTCTTGTACTCAGGTGGTCATTTAAAGGCCCATCTATGCTCAGTTATTTTTGAAAAATAGACAGGATATAACTAATACATAAAATGATCCCTTTATGTTAGGAATTTGAGAAAAGTCAAGAACTAACTGAATATCCTAATAACGGTTTATACTTTCCTTTTTAAAGGTACAGCAAAAGAAATGGAGCTGTTCACTCTGGGGAAATCACTTACCCTCTCAAAGCTAGTTTCTTTAATGATAAAACAGACTTTAATAATATTTAGTCACCAAGTTGTGTCTGACTCTTTGGCGACCCCATAAACTAGCCCCCCATTAGACTGGTGCTCTTCACATCTTTCGCTTTTCAGCAGAAAAATGTTTCTTTTTTAACCACACACAGAATCTCTCTACATAAATAAATAAAAGAAAGCTGAATGGCTCAAGTTGGGGTTGAGGTCAAAGGCCCACTACAGGCTCCCCATCCATCTTTCCACCCCTAATCTCTGGCAACCCCAGAAGCACTTCAAGAAGGTTCTGTGTGATACAGTTTAAGAACTATCAACTAAGTGGTTGATTCTAGTCTCTTGTTTCTAAAATTCATTATGCACCAAAGCCAAAGGATTCCTATTCCTTAACTATGTATTTTAAGTCGAAATCTTGATAAGGTATTTGAACATCAAAAATCATACAATGAACAGTCACAATCTCTCTGAACTCCATCCATTCATCTAGCTGTCATAAATTTCCTTAAGAAATTAAAAGTGTAAATGGTTAAAAACTAATTGAAAATTTTTTTATTAATTCATCTTCACATTCCATGGAATATATCTATTATTCTGACTTTAACATAACACTTCCAAAGACAAAATCAAAGATTCATACCTTTACGGAGATTTTCATATAGACTCTCAATGGTTAAGAGCAAGTTCTTTTCCATAACTAATCCAAATACAGCCAACCAATGTTTTCTAAAGCACTGTAATAAATGTATTAGAGTCCATGGAGGTTTCAAGTACAGCATCTAGAGAAAAATAGCATTATTGATGTATTTATTATTCTGTTATTTTAAAGTACCTATTTAGGAATTCCTACATAGATTTCTAGGCAAAACATAATTGAATTCTTCTTACACTAAAAGATGTTTTATTAAAAGCCAGTCACAATCTTAAGATGCCTATCCCACTGAAAACTGCATTTATAAAACTCACATTAATATTAATACTTATAGTTTCAGAAACTAGGTGTGCCAAAAGAAAGCATAGTTTTAATCAGAAAAACTACAGTTCTAGTCAGCAAAAGTTGTCATCTACCTTTCAACATTGTCATTTCTACAACAAAATCTATCTAATTTCCTAAAACTAGAGAAAAACATCCATACAGAAAAAAAATTTCAACTATAATTGACACTTGCTACACTCCTATAAAGACATGTTTATAAAGAAAACTCATTATTAAGTACTACAAGATGTCAGTACATCCTTTCTTCAGTCATTCATTTGCAATCACTTTATTAGATTCTATTATGAAATCTAATTTACATCAACCTTCCTAGAAGAATCTGATCATTCTTCAACATCTTGGTTTAACACCTGAAAATATAGTCAAACCACATTGACAAATATTAGAATCTCACTGAATATATGGGATAGATACAACTGATAGGGAATAAACTTTCTCCTAATGACAAACGTGAACAGCGAAAATACATTAAACTAAAACGGTCACTTTTCCCAAATGTGATGTTTACTTATTACATAAAAGATGTGACTCTAAAGAAAATTCAAAATATTTTACTAATACCAAATTTACACTCTGATTCTCAAACTTACATCACATAAGCCACGATATACACTTCCTTTCCTGACTACATATTAAGTACATTAAGGTAATTCCTTATACTATACATTTTGACTCAAATAAACTAAATATGAGACATTTTCTTTCAATTTAAGTTCCATGGAGGAAATGTGTCTGATAAATGATAGATATACAATAAATATTTGTTCACTGAAAAAATGAATGATAAAAAATAGTCCTAATTTTTAGGAAATGTTTATCAGTTAGTTTTTTAAAGTTATTCCAAAAACTTCAAGAAAAATATTAATGTGATATCGATTATTACAATAAAGCTTATATATTTTATACAAACAGTATTTCTTAAAATAAGGCACCAAATCTTTAGCAATAAAAAAGAAATCTGTAACTAAGTGTTCAAATAATCACCTCCATCCAAAGGTTTCCAAAAGCAATTTTCATTTCTGTTTCTAATATTGAAGATAAAGCTGTTCCAAGAGATCTTTCGAGATCAGATACAATGCTTTCAAGTAAAACGAGTAGCCCAGAGTTTGTAGACTTTTCCTCAGAGCTCTCCCCCAAAGGTTTTGTTTCTTCAAAACAAATAGTTACAAGCTTTATTTAGGACATTAATAGTAAATATTTTACATATATAATTAGTGTTTGGCCATAAATAATAAACATTTAATAGATATAATTAGTATTTGAATCTGGAGAACAAATGAATATTTTTAAAACAAGATTTAGGGGAGTTCCCGGTAGGCTACTGGTTAGGATCCAGGCTTTCACTTGCTCTGGTCCTGGTTCGATCCCTGGTCGAGGAACTCCTGCAAGCCATGTAGCATGGCCAAAAATAAATAAATAAAGAGTATTTAGAAATATTTAGTATAGCTGTTTTAGATGCAAAATATATTACATTAGTAAATGCTTTATCTTCTTGACAAAAGGCAATGAAACATTTTTACTAAAATAGAAATTTGAAAGAAAAAAAGAAATTTGAGAAATGTGTATATTTTAACCTTTCATTATTTAAAAAATTAAAAATTAAAATAATTCTTTGCATCTATTAATATTTATAATAGAAAACCAAGAACTATGGATCAAAATGTGTTTACTTCCAAAAATCATAAACATAATCCACATCAATAAATTGTCTTGAAAAGACTAGAATCTCTGGCTTAACTACCTATACACCTTCACCTTCTAATATTAGTTTTGATTATTTTCATTTATATTATTTCATTATAATTACTATTTTGACACCTGCAAACAACTGCAATTTCTTTATGGCAAAATTCAAAATATTTGAATCATCTCTATGAATATGAAGTAAAAAATTTTAAATGTCAGTAATACAATGAGCAAATCAAAAGCATATTTTCCCTGAAAAACTATAAACTAGAATATTCTGTAACTGCCTCTAAAGGCCATTTAGAATATTATGACAAAGGAAATTTTATTACCAAAAAGGTCAAATAAGCAGCAAATAAATAGCATATACTAAAAAATGAATATATAATAATTATTTTTCCCTCAGAAGGAAATGGTGAGATATGTTTTAAAATAATGTATATATTAGTTTAAATTTAAAAGCACTACTACTAGAGTTCTTCAAGTCTCTCTATTACTATTTTACTATATTAATAGAAAGTTATGAATATGAAACTAATTTTAAGAATAAACTATGTTCCCTACCTCAAATGGATATTTCTTATAGCTACTATTAATTTAAAAGGTATCCTCTGGGAAGGAAAAAATAGGATGCACATGGTGATTACAAACATATAAAAATGTATATGAGGGTACCGACGAAAATTCAAATTAATTTGTAAAAGTATATATAAAAAGCAATAATGTATGCTTTTTCTTGGATCACCACTATAATATTATTCATTTCTACCATTTACGTGCCAGCAAATATTCCAAACAAGGTTTCTTTAAATGTACAAAATAAAAATTTACTATTAATTCCAACTGCTGTCAATATTCTTAGTACACAAAATAAGATATACTTCTAATTATTTATAGTAAGAATACTACCTGCTTTCAATTGTTGTTTAGATATACAAGGCTGATGACATACATCTGTGTTCAGAGATAAGTTTAATAACTCTGCACTCAATTCTTCTTTACTGAGTGACTTCACACCACTTATTAGGCCTTTGTTTCTTAAATTTCTATCATCCCTAGGTTGGATTAGGAGGAAAAAATATTTTATTTTTTATAAGACAAATCGCATGGCAACTAAAATCACATGGAATCTAATCAGAGGCTGGTGATTCTTAGTACATATATTAACAAAGGATAATTTTTTAATGCAGAAGATAAATTATCATAACTAGAGTGATAGCCTCTCAGCTTTTGAGAATAATTATTATTGTTACATATTGGATGTTTTCCTAGTATCAGGAACTATGCTAAGCACTTTATATATATCAATCCATTTATTTCTCACAACAAACTTCTTAAGTAGGAGTGGTACTAATTTTTATCCCCATTTCACACGTAAGAAACTAAAGTATAAAAAGGTTAAGTAACTTGCCCAAAGTTATACCCCGGTAAGGGGGAGGTGGATTTGAACACAAGAATATCATTATCCCAAGAAAAATAAACATTAAGAGCCATAATAAAATAAATGATTTACACAGGGTAGGCAATTACAAATTTATTTAGAGTGGGCCTAAGACAAATGATGTGAATTTGCCATTCACTGAAAGAAGCCAGGATGATTAGAAATAGTGGATAAGACCAGTTTAAGTGGCTACAGAGAAAGTCAAGGACATTAATAAATGGAAAGAGATTTAAGGGCTTCAATGCAGAAATGACATCAGAACCAAACTGTTGTTCTTGAGACTAGTAGGCTTCTAGCGTCTATCAATGGCAGAGTAGCTTGGTCAGACTAACTTCCCATAGAGAGAATTAGAAAATCTAGACCAAAAACAACAACAAAAAAGGCAACAAAACAAAACCTATCTGAAGGCACTAAAGAGCAATATAATGAAGGTAGAAGGTGGAGGGGAATCTACACTCCAGACACAGACACTGCAAAGGTTAAGAGCACACTGTTCTATCGTTTCGCCTGAGTGCATTCCGCAACTCACCAGTGCTGTAGGACAGAAAGTCAGCCTTTGAGGCTTGAAGTGTCAGAAGGCAATGTTAGGTAGCACAGGCCAAAGCATATGGACAGTTCAGGGGGAAACTGAAGAAGGGAGGAAATCACAGAGTTGAGTCTTAAAATCTGCATATAAATTCAACCCAGAAAAAGAGCAATATACTTCCAAGAGACAAAGCAATCAACAGAACCAGACTCAGATATGACACAGACGTTGAAGCTATCAGACAGGAAATTTTAAAGAATTTAGAATAACATGTTAAAGGCTCTAATTGAAAAGGTGCATGCACGCGTGCTAAATCTCTTCAGTCCTGTCCGACTCTTTGTCACCTTAAGCACTGTAGCCCGCCAGGCTCCTCTATCCATGGGACTCTCCAGGAAAGAATACTGGAGTAGGTTGCCAAGCCCTCCTCCAGGGGATCTTCCCCACCCAGGGATGGAACCCATATCTCTTACACCTCCTGCTTTGGCAGGCGGGTTCTTTACCATTAGCGCCACCTGGAAAGCCCAACAGAAAAGGTGAACAGCATGTAAAACCAGAAAGAAATTAAAAACGCCTTCAACAAGCTCCTCAGTAGACTCAACACAGGTGAAGAAAGACCAAACATTAAAACAGGTCAAAAGAAATTATCCAAATTGAAACAAAGGAGAAGAAAATGTTAAAAAAATATATAAATAAGAGCTGTTGGACAATATCAAATAGTTAAATATACAGGCATTTCAGTTCAATTCAGTTCAGTTCGGTGTGTCCGACTCTCTGCAACCCCATGAATTGCAGCACGCCAGGCCTCCCTGTCCATCACTAACTCCCAGAGTCTACCAAAACCCATGTTCATTGAGTTGTTGATGCCATCCAGCCATCTCATCCTCTGTCATCCCCTTCTCCTCCTGCCCCTAATCCTTCCCAGCATCAGGGTCTTTTCCAGTGAGTCAACTCTTTGCATGAGGTGGCCAAAGTATTGGAGTTTCAGCTTCAATATCAGTCCTTCCAAGGATCACCCAGGACTGATCTCCTTTAGGATGGACTGACTGGATCTTCTTGCAGTCCAAGGGACTTTCAAGAGTCTTCTCCATCACCACAGTTCAAAAGCATCAATTCTTTGGCACTCAGCTTTCTTCACAGTCCAACTCTCATATCCATACATGACTACTGGAAAAACCATAGCCTTGACTAGACGGACCTTTGTTGGCAAAGTAATGTCTCTGTTTTTCAAATGCTATCTAGGTTGGTCATAACTTACCTTCCAAGGAGTAAGTGTCTTTTAATTTCATGGCTGCAATCACCATCTGCAGTGATTTTGGAGCCCCCCCCAAAATAAAGTCTGACACTGTCTCCACTGTTTCCCCATCTATTTCCCATGAAGTGATGGGACCAGATGCCATGATCTTAGTTTTCTGAATGTTGAGCTTTAAGCCAATTTTTTCACTCTCCTCTTTCATCAAGAGGCTTTTTAGTTCCTCTTCACTTTCTGCCATAAAGATGGTATCATCTGCATATCTGAGGTTTTTGATATTTCTCCTGGTAATCTTGATTCAAGCTTGTGCTTCCTCCAGCCCAGCATTTCTCATGATGTACTCTGCATATAGTTAATAAGCAGGGTGACAATATACAGCCTTGACGAACTCCTTTTCCTATTTGGAACCAGTCTGTTGGCCCATGCCCAGTTCTAACTGTTGCTTCCTGACTTGCATACAGGTTTCTCACGAGGCAGGTCAGGTGGTCTGGTATTGCCATCTCTTTAAGAATTTTCCACAGTTTATTGTGATCTGCACAGTCAAAGGCTTTGGCATAGTCAGTAAAGCAGAAGTAGATGTTTTTCTGGAACTCTCTTGCTTTTTTGATGATCCAGCGGATGTTGGCAACTTGATCTCTGGTTCATCTGCCTTTTCTAAATTCAGCTTGAACATCTGGAAGTTCATGGTTCACGTATTGCTGAAGACTGACTTGGGAGAATTTTGAGCATTACTTTACTAGCGTGTGAGATGAGTGCAATTGTGCGATAGTTTGAATATTCTTTGGCATTGCCTTTCTTTGGGATTGGAATGAAAACTGACTTTTTCCAGTCCTGTGGCCATTGCTGAGTTTTCCAAATTTGCGGGCATATTGAGTGCAGCACTTTCACAGCATTATCTTTTAGGATTTGAAATAACTCAACTGGAATTCCATCACCTCCACTAGCTTTCTTCGTAGTGATGCTTTCTAAGGCCCACTTGACTTCACATTCCAAGATGTCTGGCTCTAGGTGAGTGATCATACCACTGTGATTATCTGGGTCATGAAGATCTTTTTTGTACAGTTCTTCTGTGTATTCTTGCCACCTCTTCTTATATCTTCTGCTTCTGTTAGGCCCATACCATTTCTGTCCTTTATTAAGCCCATCTTTGCATGAAATGTTCCTTTGGTATCTCTAATTTTCTCAAAGAGGTCTCTAGTCTTTCCCATTCCACTGTTTTCCTCTATTTGTTTGCACTGACTGCTAAGGAAGGCTTTCTAATCTCTCCTTGCTATTCTTTGGAACTCTGCATTCAGATGGGAATATCTTTCCTTTTCTCCTTTGCTTTTCGCTTCTCTTCTTTTCACAGCTATTTGTAAGGCCTCCTCAGACAGCAATTTTGCATTTTTGCATTTCTTTTCCATGGGGATGGTCTTAATCCCTGTCTCCTGTACAGTGTCACGAAACTCCATCCATAGTTCATCAGGCACTCTGTATTAGTTGTCTATTGGGTGTTTAACAATTTATCCCCAAAACTTAGTAGTGTGACAAAAACATTTATTGTCTCATACAATTTCTAAAAGTCAGAGAATTGTGAGCAGCTTGACTGAATGGTTCTGGCTCAGGGTATCTCACAATGTTGAAGCATACTATTCCCCAGTGTTGCAGTCACCTTATGATTTAATTGGTGCTCATTCATGTAGCTATTGGTGGGGCTTAGCCCTTCACTGGCTTTTGGCTTGAGGCTTCAGTTTCTCACCATGTGGGCATCTCCATAGAACTATTCACAGCACAGAGTTTGCTTCCCCAGAACAAGTGATTCAAGAGAAAGAAACAAGAGAGTGCCCAAAAAGGAAGTGCCGGTCTTTCATAAACTAATCTTAGAAGTGACTTAACATTACTTCTGATGCATGCTATCTGTCACACAGATGACCAACCCTGGGACAATGTAGGAGAGGACTACACAAGGGAATTAGTACTAAGAGGCATAGGAACTCCCTGGTGGTCCAGTGGTAAGGACTCTGCACTTGCATTGCAGAGGGCCTGGGTTTGATTCCTGATTGGGTAACTAAGATCCTGCAAGAGGTATAGTGCAGCCAAAAAACGAAAACAAAAAGATACCAAGAGGCAAGGAATCACTGAAATCATCTTGGAGGCTGACTCCTACAATGTATTAATAATTCTGTAATACCAGAAGGAGAAAAGAGGGAATGGGGCAGAAGAAATATTAAATATTTCAAGAAATTATGGCTGAGAATTTTCCAAAACTGAAATATGAACACCAAACCATAGATCCAAGAAGCTCAGAGAACATCAAGCAGGATAATTTCCTCTCCTCTACCACAAGCATACAGGTTTCCCAGGTGGCTCAGTGGTAAAGAGTCCACCTGTTAATGCAGGAGACACAGGTTCAATCCCTGGGTTGGGAAGATACCCTGGAGGAGGAAATGGCAACTCACTCCAGTATTCTTGCCTGGAAAATCCCATGGACAGAGGAACCAGGCAGGCTACAATCCATCAGGTCACCAGGGGTTGGACATGTCTGAGCAACTGAGCAGGCATGCCTGGATCACAAACATACACACAAACACGTGGTACATCTGCTGAAGACTGCTAAAAACAAACTGCTTACGAAACGAAAAAGAAAAAATCTTGAAAGCAATGAGGAGGGAAAAAAAAGACCAAAAGAACATTACACACAGAGGAAGAAAATATTTATAGCAGGCTTCTCAACAGAAATCAAACAAGTTAGAAGAAAATGGAGTGATACCTTTAAAATACTCCAAGAAACAGAAAAAACAAATCCACACAAAATTGCATATCCAGTAAAAAAATCCTTCAGAAATAAATGAGAAATAAACACACTATCAGACAAACAAAACCAGAAAATTCACTGCCAACATACTTACACATGTCAAAGTTGCTTAGGCAAAAGGAATATGACCAGAAATCTGGCACCAGACAGAAACTTGGATTCAAAAAAAATAAAGAAAGAATGCTAAAAATGGAGTACAAGATAAAAACATTCACTTTCTTATTTTTAATTCCTTTAAATGGTAAGTGGGTGAAGCAAAAATATTACAAAGTACTGTGCTATTGTTTCTGTAAAAGTAATATAATAATGATAGAAAAATGGATGGGGGGAGAAATTCAAAGCATATTAAAAATACTTATACTACACATGAAGCAATATAGTGTTATTTAAAGACAGATTTTGAGCAAGTAAAGATGTATATTATAAACACTAAGGCAACCATTATAAACTTTTTTTAAAAAAATGTACAAAGTCAATAATGAAGATAAAATGGCACCACAGTTAATCCAAGAAAAAAAAAAAAGGAAAAGGAAAAAAAGAATAGCTGAACAAATAAAAAATAATTAGCAAAATGGTATATTCTGACCCAACCAATTAAATGTGAATAGTAGAAACTCACCAATTAGACAGAAATTGTCAGAATTGAAAAAAGAAAAATATCAATTATATGCTATCTACAAAATACTTTAATATAAAGATAGATAGGTTAAAAGTAAATGGATGAAAAAGATATATAAGTACAAAGCAAACAACAGTGGGATAGTAATATTAATATTAAACAAAGGAAACTTCAGAATCAGGAATATTATCAGGAACAAAGAGAGAGATGAGATAATGAGAAAGGTGTCAATTCTCCAAGGAGACTATCCTAAATGTGTATGCCTCTGACAACAGAGCTTCATAATTCATGAAGTAAAACAAACAAAATGGAAAGGAGAAGCAAACAAATCAATAAATTACAGTTGGGAAATTCAAGACTCCTTTCTCAGTAATCATAAAATAAGCAGACAGATAATTATTAATACTAAGGTTATAGAAGACCTAAACAACACTATCAACAAACTTGACTTATATGAAATCTACAGAATACTCGACCCACAAGAGCAGAATAAATTCTTCTTAAAAGCACATAAAACATTCACCAAGTTAAAACTTTATTCATGGGTATAAAACCAAGTTTAACAAATTTAAAGGAACAGAAATCATATAAATTATGTTCTCAAGTCATATAACAGAATTAAAGTATAATCAATAATAAGAAGATAACTGGAAAATTTGCAAATATTTGGAGTTAATTGCACCAAATATCTCAAAACCTATAGGTCAAAAGGAAATCATAAGGGAAATTATAAAACATTATTTTCTTTATTTTTTGGCTGAACCACATGGCTTGCAGGAATAGCTCCCCTACCAGGGATCAAACCCTAGCCCCAACAGGGAAAGCACTGAGTCTGAACCACTAGACCGGACCACCAGGAATTCAAATTATAAAGCATATTAAATTAAATTAAAAAAAATAACATGTCAAAATTTATGAAATACAGCTAAGACAGTGCTTAAAGAGAAATTTACAGAAGTCTCAAATAAATCATCTAAGCTTTCACCTTAAGAAACTAGAAAAAGGGCACAAAACAGGCATGAGCACATTTTCTGGGGAAATGGAAGTGTTCTATGTATAAAGAGGGACGTGGGGCTACAACCAGGGTATCCACTGTCACACTGTATAGTTAAGATTTGGACATTTTAACATTATACAGTTTCCCTCAATATAAAAAGAACTGTATAAAAATTATCATATTGTTGGACAGGGAGTAGATGGAAATATAAGATAATAGAACTGTAGAAACTTGATAGCCACTGTAGCTGGGTACTGAGGAGTTTACTAACACTTCTTTACTTTGACAGTTGTTGAAATTCTTCATAACAAAACTTTTTAAAAATTAAAAATATCATTATTAATTTTTTTTAAATAAATGGAGAACATGGAAGTAGAGAGCATTATGGGTCTTAAGGAAGAAAAGGAAAAGGAAAAATAACATCACTTGACACAGGATGGTGGCAGAGCAGGTAAAGAAAAGACCACACAAGACCTGCTATTCACCTGACTAAAGATTATGAAGGAAAAGCAGAAATAAAAAATGTCTCTGAGGTTTCTGGCTTTAGCAAAATGGGTAGAAGATGGCCTTTTCTATTCAAATGGAGAACAGTCTAGAAGGAAGATTAGGAGTTCATTTTTTGGAGATGGCAGGTTTCAGATGTTGATGAGACATCCAAATAGCTATCAAATGAGTAGATGAATATATGAGTCTAGAGTTTAGAAGAGAAATATGGACTGGAAATACTAACTGGAGGTTTCTAGCCCATTCTTAAGATTAAAAATTGAGTAAAGGACTTAGAATGAGATATAGTATGTAGTATTTATAGAAGGTTTCTCCTATCACTGCCATTATTAATATTAATGTTAATTATCATCTCATCATCCCTTAAAGTAGTAAAAATGTATCCTCACATTAAGTATGCCTGACTTACACGTAAGTATGAGTATCACACTTAACAGGGAAAAGAAACAAAAAAGGCTTGTCTGGAACATGACAATGCCAGAGGTAAAAGTAAAGTTTGACCACAAACTTTCATTTCATTAAAAACTGCTACATCTATTCATTCCAAAACAGTGACTGCAGAAATAATGGAGAATTGATCAAGTCTCACCAATTTAATTTTCATTCTAAGTGGAACTAAAAAAATAACAATTCTCTCTCAATTTTAGCTTATCTCAAATTCAAAATGGTTAACATATTACTATACAAAATGATTAACATATTTCAGCCTTCAACAAACTCCAGGAGGATATATTATGTCCTAGATTAATAAATAATTTGAAGGTAGAGATAGAAATCTCTATTGTTTCTTTTAAAATAAACATTATCTTTGAACATAGCTAAAATGATAATTGGCAACCCACTTACAAGAAAAATCTAAGAGCTATTTATTTCCATAATCACTCATTTCAGAGAATTTAGGCATGATCAAGAAACTGTAAAAACTCCATTCTGAAGTGAATACAATTCAGACTAAAATGACAAATTAAAATTGCTCTTATCAGTTCCTATAGAGCCTTTTCTCATACATGATAAATACAATTTGGCTTAACATTATGTTACTTTCACCTTAGAAGTAATTTATGAATATATTAGTTGGGAATGGAGGAATGGAATAAGGACAGGAGAAGGAGGAAAAACTCTTACTGAGATAATTTCATGTACGAGGCACTCTTCCAAGCCATATATGCATATTTTTTCTGATTAAATACTCACAATATCCTCATAAATGCAGGTATTATTATTCTCCCTATGCTTCCCACATAAGGAAACATTAAGCAACTTTTCAAGGTCACAAAGCTGGTAAATGGTAGATCCAGAATTCCAACTCTAACTCTGCTACAGGCACTCAGGATATAACTGCAACATACACTTGCCTTTCCCAACAAATTAATTAACTCTTCTGCCTCACGACCAAAATGTTAGATTTTCATTTCTAACTATCTTATTGGGATATTAAACTGACTCTCCCTTGCTTTTTCAAAAGTTTTCTGAATAGCATATAACTTAGGTTGAAATGAAACTTCATGAGATTCAAATCTAATTCCTCTATAGCTTGCACATTATAAGAATGTGAGATATAACTGAATATATTTACTGGGAGATTTAGAATATTATGTATGTTTTTGATTTTCGGTATGGTCATTACAGTATGATTTTTAAAAATTCTTTAACAGAAATTGCTATTTTTAAAAAGAGTAAAATGATTATGAAACTCACGTGCACAAAATAACAAGAGAACAAGGGAATAGTTCTTGGTACTGAAGACAACATTTTAATACACGATCATCATTGTTCTCATCACTCAATCCATCTGCAAATTTAGCAAAAGCAACAATCAATAAGCACACTCAAAATTTGCAAGTTAAAATGAGTTCATTCGTGTTAGCCTTAACCCAATAGGACTGATATTCTTACTAAAAAGGGGAAATTTGGAACCAGACACGGGGAGAGAGAAGAGGATATGAAGAGACATAAGGAGAAAATGGCCATTTACAATCCAAGAAGGCAGTCTGGAACAGATGTTTCTCTCACAGATCTCAGAAGGAGATAATCCTGCTGACACTTTGATTTTAGACTTCCAGTCTTCAGAATTGTAAGACAAATTTCTGGGTGGTTTTTTGGTATTACTTTTTAGATTCCACATATAAGTGACACATGATATTTGTCTTTCTTTGCCTGAATTAATCTAAGACATTTAGGACTATAGTTTATATTCTTTTAAATACTATTCTGTTTAATATCACATCATTAACATTTTCAAAATCAACATTCTCTCATTTGGCTTCAGCATTATATGTAACATCTCCAACTGTCAGACTGTTTCCAATGTTTTGCTGTATAAATCATGCTGTGATGAACAGTAATGATATAAATCACTGTATCTCTGATTATTTCTTTAGAATAATTGCTAGAAAGACAAATCATCTCTTTAGATGATTTCATAATACACACTGATAATTGAAAAGTTACTAATTCATATTCTCTATGCACTGAGTGCTGTGTTCCTCTCAAGTGCTGGGAAGCAGTATCTTTCTAAACTTAGGCGCAATAAAAATAAAAAAGGAAAAAAAAAATAAAAATGTTTACACATAAGAAGTTAACAATATTAAAAACAGCAAATGGGAAAATATTTACCTTGAACAAAAAAGGCTGACTAGATGTATTTCTTCTTTTGTGAATTACCTATTAATAATCTTTGTCCATTTAGGGAAATTTAGTTTTTCTAATCCATCTGTATAACTTTCTCATGTAAGAGGACACAAAAGAATTATCACCTATTCCAAACATTAAACCATTAAACACTTTAATACAATTAGTTCACCCAATCTTCAGAACCATATTTTCAGCTGGAGGTCTTTCCCCCCATTTCATTTACTCAGTTTCCTCACCTTTAACTTTCTCCAGATCAGCTCAAAAAACTCAGGTCAATGAGATTTCAAATCCTATTCTCATCATAATGCATACTACATCAATAAGTACAATTTTGAAAAGAGTAAGAACAACACTAAAATTATGTTCAACTAAGTCTATTTATTAATAATAACATAGACTCTTTTCATTCAATTTGTGGCATTTTTCTTTTTTTAATGGAAAATGCCTGTCTACAAAAAATACACTATTATAATACTCAATGATTACATAAAACAAAAGACTACATCTATATAAGCAATTATTAGAGTTAGTGGCAAATGTACTCGACAGATGTAAAGCATAATTAAAGACTGTTTTGTTCTTGCTTTTCTCCAAACAAGTATTTTAATTTTATTCAAAAATCCTGAATTAAATTTTTTATGTTTCAATTTATCATTAGAATGTAAAATATAATTTTACTATGATAAAAATGACTAAGGATATTCCTAAAGGAGATCATAAAATCATTATCAACAGATATATATTAAGTGCATTAGATTTTATATAAGCAATGTTTCAAACAATCAGTTTGACAGATAACAATGATACATAAAGGATTTATCTGACAAAGACAATTACACAAATAATCTATAAAGACTAATCTATAGCCTTATAACTAAAAGCACAATTTAACAAAATTAAGACCAAATAATATCATATTGAAGCATTAAAGGGAAGTATGGCTTTCCAGGAAGGCCCAGAAACTGAAGCAGCACAGGAGTTTGAGATCACTACTATTATTTATCCCCCTTAATAATTCTAAAGGCATAGACTGAAGAAGTAAAAGTATCAAAAAGGCACATAAAAATTGAAAAGTCAAAAGACACATATCAAGTATCTATAAATAATAAATTTGGCCAAAATACCTATTCATTTTTCTAAAATAAGTCTCAAAGTCAATCTATTGAAGGAATAGACATTCCATCTAGGACAAGTTCTTAACATCTTTATGTCTCAATTTCCTTATCAGCAGAATAGGTGTAATAAGAATATCTTCCACAATTACTGTAGGTTTTGAATGATACTAGCTGTAAAGCACTTAGAAAAGGGTCTGGAGAATAACAGTCATACCAGTGTTGTCTATTACTATCATCATCTATACAATTATACACTAAAACATAATTTTTATCAACAAACATGGAAAAATATTAAGAGTAAAAAAAATTCTCACCTCTTCTTAAGGATTGGAGGTTTATTGAAATGATGGTTTAGACAGAGGTTTTGTTAATAGTGTCGTTGTTTTTTAAAGAAGTCCTACCTGTTAGCTGCTGCTGCTGCTAAGTTGCTTCAGTCGTGTCCGATTCTGTGTGACCCCATAGAAGGCAGCCACCAGGCTCCTCCATCCCTAGGATTCTCCAGGCAAGAACACTGGAGTAGGTTGCTATTTCCTTCTCCAGTATGTGAAAGTGAAAAGTGAAGGTGAAGTCACTCAGTCGTGTCTGACTCTCAGCAGCCCCATGGACTGCAGCCTACTAGGCTCCTCCAACCATGGGATTTTCCAGGCAAGAGTACTGGAGTGGGTATCTGTTAGCATTATATACCAAAGTACTACAGGAGTTCCAGGAGTTGGGAGAGTAGGTGAAAAGGAATTGAGAGAATAAACAAGAACGCCAAAATGCTGAGAATCACTGAAAATGAGCAAAAAGCACACAGGGATTCACTGTATTATTCTACTTACTTCTGTATTTCAAAGTTTTCATTACAGGAAATAAAAAAAAAGAATCTAAAGCATTCAATTTAATATAATGCATTAAAATACTTTAGTATTTTCTTAACTCTAATAAGTGATTTTTTCCCCCCAGTGGTTTCCTTTAAAAGCTCTTAATCTTCACATGATGTTCCTACTCAAAATGCATAAGCATTGTACTGGAATATACTAAGAGCTAATAATTATTTGTAAAGGGAATAAATAAAGGAATTAACAGTAGAGGCCCTTTTTCTTCAAAGATTTAAGAGTAAATAGCTGTGCCAAAAGCCTTCTCAGGGTTAATATCATAATTAGACTCATCTTAGCATAAATTCTTTCATATCTTATGGTGAATATGAATACAGCAAACAGCATGAATTCACTATATTTAAAATAATACAAATCTATATATACAAATAATTCTGAGTTGGGAATGAACAAATTTTTAAAGAATGAAATATATATATCCTCTAAATGTAAATATAAATTCTGCAGAGGCAACTGTGTTGTTTTACAAAGATTTTTTACCAAACAGTTTTACAAAACATGAAGAACACACTTTGGTTCTAAGACTAATTTTTAAATCTCTAAAAAAAAAAAAAACCCAAAAAACTAATATGGAAAAAAATTAGGAGAAAATCTATAGATCTCTATTATAAAAATACCTTCTCATTATAGGTTCTGACAAACCAGGGGGAAACAACACCTCTCTCTGTATTATATTAACTGCATGCAGTGGTGTTTAGGGGCGTCCTTGGTAGCTTAGCAGTTAAACGAATCCACCTGCAAGGCAGGAGACACAGGTTCAATTCCTGGGTTGGGAAGATGCCCTGGAGGAGGGCATGGCAACACTCCAGTATTCTTGCCTGGAGAATCCCATGTCAGGCTACAGTTCACAGGGTCACACAGAGTCAGACACAACTGAAGCAACTGAGCACGCAGATGATAATTGGAAACACAGATCACTCACGGGCCTCATCACTCAGCAAGGTATTTTAAAAAAAGAATCCAAGTACTGTAATACAGACAACTATGCATACAGAACTAGATAGTCACTATCTGTGAAATCATAGACCTTCCTAATAAGGTCTAGGAGAAACAGAAAATAAATTATCAAAGACCTCCACAACAAGCCTACTAGAACACTCCAAAGCATCAGTATGTCCTGCTATTTCATAATGCAATATTTATAGTATTGTTTTAAGTTCTGCACCATTTCCCTGCAATAATGAGTCAGCATCCAAACAAATCTTAATCAGGAAACACCTGAGAGGACAACACTTACAAAGTTTTTGAGACGCAAGCTGTATTGACTGACCCCACAGCTTTCTGTCTGGATTTCTGAGACTGTCATTGATGAAATGAACTGCAGGTATGGCTTTGTGCTGGGCATGTTTTAGTAGTTTTCCTGCCTTCATACGATCCAGTTCTTGTACAACCACCCAGGGAATTATTAACACAAGTTTGTCAAAGCCTAAAAAATAAGATTTCTTATAAGTCGACAAATACATTTTAAGCTACTAAATCAAACTGCTGTAGGAGAATTAAAAGTTTTAAAGAAATTCACAATCTAAATGAAGAGATAATACATAAAAATAGGAACTGAAAACAGATACAAGTGTCAAGAGAATATTACAAAAATAAATATTAATATTACTAGAGATCAAAGAAGAGTAAGTTTAGAAGCTAACCAGTAAAGGCTCTTTTTTTCTTCCTTTTACTTAAGCTGATTTTATTGCGCGCACTTGTGCTTAACAACATATCCCAATGAAAGTAAGCTTACAGGGAGTAAAAAATTCACATCACTGTTAATATAAAGTATTAACTCAAATAAGAAAATCAGAATCAGTCAGTATGTTTTATAATTACCTGGGATTTCCATTGTCTTTAAAAGTCTAACAAATTTGAGATGATTCATTAGAATATTTGTGTCAATAACAATTAGAAGCTTTTTGTCTGAAGCAGTATTTGCTAGGGAAAAAAAGCAAAGTGAGAATTGACATTTGTAACACACTTGTATAATAACTAAAACTTTGTTATCACAGAACTCTGACAGAATTCTTAAGGCAATCCTTTAAACAACAAAAATGCATTTACTTCAATTCTTAACAGAAAGAACTGTAATCAGTGTTTAATGATCCACCAGTAGAATATTGCATATTACTTATGGGTGGATTTTTAAATCATAAACTAACTTATGACAGCAGTAATTATGTTGTCAAACCCCATACTCTATCACTGATAGTTATCCAGTTAGGAATGATAAGCTAATTTTAATATATTGTGAAGTAACAATGAAAAGATAAATATGTATAAGAGAAAGAAAACTAATAATACTAGTATTATTACTTCTTAGGGTCATATTAGGAAGAGGTGAGTTGACTCACAGATTAAACAATGAATTGGAAAATACAACATGAATATAATGCAGCAGCATTACTATTTTTATAAATGCAATTCAAAACTGTATACTAGCATACTCTGGTGGGTATCTATCATTTTCTTCTCTCAGGAGTAAGAATAATCACAGTTTTACTATATAAATAAGAAATTCATGAATACCTTTGAGAAAATTGCATTGTTTCTGATTAGTGCTTTATAAACTTGCAACTGTTAAAAGTTATGCTTGAGAGCAAGAATAGCAGACTACTCATAATTCTGATTACTGCCTTTAGGCAAAAAAAAGGAAGGAAAATATTTCTAACTGCCTAATAATGTGAGATGTATAAAGCAAATGATAACACAAATCTTAGACCTGATTCCTACAGCTGAAAGAAATACACCATATTTTATTATTTCAAATGAGCACATTTTAACACTCTCACCTAAATATCATAAAAACTGAACACTGAGAAAACACAGGCGACCACAAACAGTCATATACATATAGGGTATACCAGCAGAGGAATGCATATCATCTTCCACCACGTCAATTTCCATACTCATTAACTCTCCTGAAGGTGGAACCACAGGTAAATCCACACTTTTTTCCACACGAGCAGCATGAAGCTCTTCTACTATCTGCATCTAAATTGCAAAAGACCCACAAAAAGATATTTTAAATTATTTTTTCTGCAGATTAATAAGAAAGGAATAAATTCTTAATTCACTTAATATGAGATAGTCTGTGGAAAGTAAAAATTACAAAAATATGGAAGCCACACGGTAAAAAACCACAGATTTAAACATATACAAGGTTTACAAGAAAAGAATTTGAAATAGAACAGATATACGTATATCTATAACTGAACCAACTTCACTGTACACCTGAAACTAACACTGCAAATCAACCATAGTCAAAAAAAATTTTTTAAGTTCTTTAAAAAAAATTAAAAATGAATAAAATGGCTCTTCTCTTATTATTATAACCTTAGGCAAATTATTTAAACACCATGGGTCTCAGTTTATATGCACAACAGGAATGGCAAATATCTGTATCCTTTTAGTACTTTTTGTAAGGATTAAGTAAAATAACATGAAAAACCTCACATAGGGTCTAATACATAAGAGACTTCCAAAATAAGTTAATTCTCATTTCCATTCTCACTTCAAAGTACTTTAGGAGCCAAATATGTTTTTGTCTGGATGATTAGCACTCTTCCTAAGATTTCTAGGATTATTAATTAACTTATCAAAAACTGAAATTCAGATCTTTATACTCTTTTCATTTCAGGGAATTAGTTCCCTGATGTATTATAATGTAAAGAAATTAAAGTATAATCTAATTTTAGAGCAGAGGTGAGAAATCTTTCTTCTATCAAGGGCCATTTGACCCAGAAGACATAAAAATATAACTGACTGTCACAAATAAAAAGCAGTCAACATGGTTTTAAAGTCTCCTTTAAATAGAAAAACACAAAGTGTTCCGTGACTCTAATTTTAATTTAGAAGCAGGGAACATAAAATTACATGCAATACTTCTATTAGGTTCGACCAGGAGATTCTAGCTGAGAAATGAAGCAACAGGTAAAAAATAAACATGTATGTGTTTTCATTTTCAGTGAACATTTTCATCTTATTGCTAATTAGAAAAATGAGGCAAAAACATTAATATCACACTGTATTTTGGCAAGCTGAGGCATAAGCATGCAAAAACATAACATTAAATTAAAATTAATATTGTGAGCATAGGCTCCATGCTTTTTATTCAAAACAAATTAGAGCTTATTAGCAAAAAAGAGGCCAAAAGGTGATTGAGTAAATGGAAATACTTTTCCAAAGAATTTTTCAGGACTTCATAAATACTTATATACTGAATTAAGTAGAGACATCACTGTTATTTTCATACTATAAAAGTTTCTAGTCATTATTTTTTATTAAAATAGGAACCCCATCTTAATTTCATTAAAAATATTCAAAGTAAACAAATGTATCAGTAACCTCTTGATCTGTATCCTGAATACTTTCAAGTGACACTGAAGAACATGGTGCTTCAAAACTCTGAAATGAAAAGTAATTTTATTAATTCGTTAAGAAGCATATACCTAGAATAAGGTTTTTCAGCTGTGGCACTACTGACATTCGGGATCAGATGATTTGTTTTGCGGGTTAATACTCCTCTAACTTCAGGGAAGTTCCCTGATGTATTATAATGTAAAGAAATTAAACTAAAATCTAACTTTAGAGCAGAGATGAGAAATCTTTCTTCTATCAAGGGGCATTGACCCAGAAGACACAAAAGTATAACTGACTGTCACAAATAAGAAGCAATCAACACGGTTTTAAAGTCTCCTTTAAATAGAAAAACACAAAGCATTTGGGGTAGTTCTATGTATTGTAGGATGTTTAGAAGTATCTCTTGCCTCTACCCACTAGATACCTACCCCCTACCATCCTTGACAATCAAAAACGTCTCCATCCCTTTGCCCAAGCAACTTCAGTGTTAAAGACAGAATTTGATGTAGAGTTGAAGAAAATTATCTATACTTCAATTTACATACCAGTAAACTATGCTACTTGGGAATGCATACTTCAATAAATGCAGTAAAAGAGAAACAATGGACTGAAGGAAAAAAAAGTTTCCATCAAATCAGTTGCTAAACACCCACTAAGAGGCAAAATTGCCCCCAGATGAAAAACTGTCCCAAGAATAGAAAAGCCTCATTCTATTAAGTCATGAAACATAGTAGAAATTCTTTTAAGATTTACTCATTCATATATATGCCTCCCTAAAAATACTCATATTCTAAGAACAAAACATGCCACTTTAAGAAACAGAAATAACCATAGCAAAAATAAAAAGAATACTGGGCCTTGGTGGTGGGAAATTTTCATCCATGAGTAAATGAACCATTTCTAAAAGTGACATGACAAAACAACAAAAGAAACTTGAAGATCATTAGGCGGAGGGAAGGAAAGACTGAAAATGGATGGGTGTTTTATTTTTTGTCTCCCAGCAAAGACTGAAGATCTCTCTAATTTTTCACCGGCACTTTCAGTGACTGGCTGAGACTTACCCAGTCCTACATACAGGTGACAAGGAACTTAACTAAGCCTCTACTAAACAAAATCGTCTTCTAAGAATTCTTCAAGATAACACCAAACACACATGAATTTTATGAAAAGCCAGATATAAACTGCAGAATCTCTTTAAAAAAGTGTATCCTATGCTGCTTTGTTGGGAATTGAGCTTCTACCCTAACTTTCCAGTATCGATATTCACACAATACAATACCACACACATCACACATGCAGGCCCATTACAGCTGTACTCTCCCATTACCCTAAGTTCTATAATACCTTCTCCATCTGACTTTAAATCTCACTAGAACTTCAGATTCTCTTCATCTAAGGAGTGCCAACGAAGCTAGAGATTATTACAGAACTTCCTGCAACTTCTGACATTCAAAGTCTTTTCATTCTTTTACTTAGGTCACTACTACCCTTCACTCTCTTTGACCACAAGTCACTTTCAGTGATTTCAAAAAACTTTCTATCAACTCCAAATCCTTATTATAAAAGAAAGTCTTAGACAGCATTTAACTGTTTACCTTCCCCCTTCCATGTTTTATTAAGTCCATGGATTGGGATAAAGCCTTCCCTGGAGATGGCAAAAGGGAGTAACAACAATGATGGTATAAATGGCTTTATTCGCTGGAGTGATTCCAAAATAAAAACCTGATTATTCAGTGGCTCTGTCCTATCTACAAGATAAAAAAACAATCTTCCCCAAAAGAGAAAAAGGAATCCATTTCCTAGACCCTGGCTTCCTCTCCAACTTCCTCTCATACAGATTCTCAACACATCTCAAATGAAACTGAACAAGGTAAGTGCTCATGTAAGCCCATGCCATGCAATTTCACGACTCTGGGCCATTACACAACTGATCATTTCCTCAGGCAGGACAACACTTCTATTCTTTGCTCTACACATTTTTCAACACCAAGCTTAAGAATCTCCACTCTAAAAAAAGAAAAAAAAAATCTCCACTTTAATGAGCCCTTCCTTAACTCACTTCCAAATTTATACTAACACCAGGAAAATTCCCAACGCTCTAGTATTTTCTTCACTGTATCTGCAGTTGTATTTGTTTACTAATCTACCTCTCTGGGAACTTCTTGAGGGTAAAAGCATTTTATTCAAACTCTAAATGCCTAATAAATCATAGGAACCTTTAATTAATGTTTAGAAAAACTGATGAATTTCTACCCCAGAAACTCATAAGAATTAAGTGGGATACCATTTATAAAAGTTGCCTAAAAACTATAAATCTCTAGAATATTAGTTCACAATGGTGAGGGTAGAATGCAATCTGAAAAGGGTCTATAACAAAGAACTATAAGCCTGGGGAAAAAAAGAAGTCCCTTTCTCCTAGGAAAGCATAACAGGATCACTAAATACAAAAAAATACAATTACTTCTTTAACTCATTATTTCAGGAAGACAATTATCCATTGAGGAATTTATGAGGAAAACAAATATAATATTAAGGTGATTAGCTACTGTCACTAATAATGTTAAAGATAACATATTTAAGACAAGAACAATATTTACTTGCTGTTCCTGCATCTAAATGACTTTCAGTCAGATAAGACTGCTATCAAAGGAATATAAAGAGTTTTAATTCCAATAATTGAAAAGTAATCATGCAAAAATTGCTTCCCCTACAACTTAATATTTATGCTATGTACCTCGCTTGGTTTTTGTGATAATTCTAAACAGAGAGCAAAAAAGTATGTAAGATACACCTCTTACTGTTCCTTAGATATACAGCACCGGTGGAATACCAAACTAAGGATACAAAGATGTTCAGTGAACATACTGGAAAACTCAGATTCCTTTCTTGCATTCTACTCTAGAGAACTGGTTATACAGCACAAGAAGAAAACTGAAGCTTTCCTTTAAGAAAGTAATAAAAAGAACAAACTCAATTCTTTCCTTCTTTGGACCCTCTTCAAGCTGAGTGAAAAAAGAGTACTCTTTCTCAAGCTCTTCTGGCCCCCCTAGTTACAATCCATCCATGTGTCAAAGGAAGTATCTTATACAACACTCTATAGTCTTGATTCCTAAAAAGAGGTAAGCTCCACCACTGCTGTTTATAAACAGTCTCTAAATTTCAGAGCTCCTATAGTTCCAAAGTTCTAAAGGTTCTCCTAAAGATATTTACTTGCCATAGAAACAAGACTATCGCAGTTAGGTTTTCAAATTAGTCCACAAATGCTGATTTACTACATAATTTAAGAGCAAAAACAGATGTGCCAAGCTTTCTAGCCTAGATCTCTGTATACATAGTTCCCTCTAACTGGAGCATTCCTGCTTCTTCCATCTCACTCCACCTTGTCTTCACCTGAATAACTCCTATTCAATCTTTAGTTCTCAGTCTACATGTTATCCCCTCCAGTAAATCTTACTGAACTAATCCATTCAAGGCCATGTTAATCCCCTGCTATGTGTTCCCACATAAGGTGATAAGTATTTGTCAGACTTGAGGTGGTTGTTTCTGTACCTCCTCATATAAGAAAGTCTTTGAAAACGATTACTGTGATTGTGGTACCTGGCATATAGGGCACTCAAAAGAATAATCTGTTAGAGGAAAAGCTATTTGGAATATTAACCCCAGAACTGCCATACCTGGAGTTAGAGAAGAACCTAAGACTGTCATAGTACTTCTCTTTTTTTTTTATTATTGTTGTTTTTGCCATACAATGCCATGATATCACCATAGGTTTACATATGCTCCCCCTCCAGAACCCCCCTCCCTCCTCCCTCCCCCCCCTCCCAGGGAAATCTCGATGCACCAGCCCCGAGCATCACTCCTGGGCTGGCGATTGATTAGACATATGATAATTAACGTGTTTCAATGCCATTCTCCCATATCATTCCACCCTTACCCTCATCCATAGAGTCCACGAGTCTATTCTATATATCTGAAAAATATGGAACGCTTCACGAATTTGCGTGTCATCCTTGCGCAGGGGCCATGCTAATCTTCTCTGTATCGTTCCAATTTTAGTATATGTGCTGCCGAAGCGAGCACCATAGTACTTCTCTGATAGAACTATCTATAACTGCTTCTTCTGTATTTTTACACTATCCCTTCCATTTTGGGTCCCTGATAGTTGCCAGGATAGTTTCTTAAGGAAGTTGGAACTTACAGGGTAAAATAAAAGAACCAACATATTTTCCTGACTAAACAGAATCTACCTTTTACGATCATTATCTATAACAGAAACAACTCAAACCTAACTATATTTAAACTCTTTACTAAGGTTTGTGTTCACTTTGCATTACCTTACCTGGGTTAGGTTTTCACCAGAACTTAAATCATTAATTTCTTGATGCTCATGATATTCTCCTTCCCACTCACGAACAGTCTGCTTACTTGTGGAATCTGAAAATAAATATTCACTTCTGTGCCTTGTAAACTTTAATGAAAACTGGGAGGCTTCTGGGCATTCTTTTCTCTCCTGTTTAGTCTTTATCTTGTTAGAACCTAAACTGAACACATTTTCTTGTGCAAGATTCTGGAAGGTATTGCAGGATTTTACTGGGATTTTGAAATTAATCGTTCTCCTTCTAGAATCAAGGATTTCCTTAATTATCTTGTTGGAATTACAATCCTGAGAAAGTTGGATTCTCTTGCATTTCTCTGAAGCACATTTTTCAGAACTGTCTCTAAATTTATTGTACCTTTCTTTCTTGAATTCCTTCATCTTCTCCCTCTGTGCAAGTAAATGAGGCCATTTTTTTTCACTTGCCTGGCCTTCGGCTTTTGATTTCACATCTTTGGTCACCTTAGGACAGCTAAAGTTTTTAATTCCATGGTCCAGCTTACTCTTAACATTTGCCAATTTAATATCTTTAACTTGAAAATCTACACATTTATTTATATCTTTTTTAGTTCCATTTGAAGAAGGACTCTGTGAAATAATCTGATTATTATTTGAATATGATGTTTCCTGGAGTGTAACAAGTCCTTGGGATGAAGAATCAATTTTTGGTCTCTTTCTTGGAGGGTCAGTTTCTACATTCGGTCTGTAAAGCAGCACAGAAAATTAGGTGACATTACAATTAAACATAATACATAATATTGCACTGTATCATTTTACTTAGGAAATGAAAGAACTGGCCTGATACAAACAAACTTCATGAAAAGTAAGAAATAACTACATTAATAATAAAGTGGAAAGGATTACTCAATAAATGGTTGGAATTACTGGTTTGTTATTTGGAAAAAAAAAATTACAGCTTTATATAACATCAGATGATGTAATCCCAAACAGATTAAACATTCAAGTGCAAAATAATTATTTCTATAACTGCTATACTTCATATTAAATACTTAAAAAACATAGAAGAAAAAGGGAATATTTATCTGATTTCTTAATAAAGAACTTCCTAAACTTAATAGCAATGGGAAAAATATCACAAAGGGAAACAGTAAATGACTATAATAACATATTAAAAAATAATAAAATTAAAAGAACTGGGAAATGGCATATGCTACAAATGTGACAGCTTATTAGCCTTAGTAAATAAAAATCTCATCAAAAAATACTAAGGCTCTAAAAAAAGACATGAACAGAAAACTAAGAAATGAGAAAAAGGGAATGGTTAACAGACATTTTTAGGAGAAATGTTTGACTTCCCTACTAGTCACAGATGTGCTAATTACGATGATCATTTTCTCCTATCAAATTAGTCAAGGTTGTTAAATAACACTAAATATTGGCAAGAGGTTGTAAAATGGACCCTCTCATATGTTGCCAGTAGAAATGCAAAATGATATAACAGTTCCACAGAGGAATTTGATTGTATAATTAAGAGTTCCAAAAATGTTCTTATCTTTTAACTTCTTAGTAATTCCCTCTTTAGAAATCTAAGGAGAAAAAAGCTAAAAATAGACTACAAATAATAAGATATTCAATTATCTATAAGAGCAAGAAGTCAGGTACAAGGTAAATGCTAAAATTTTGGAAATGACTAAGAAACATATCATTCTACCGAATACAATAAACTATCAAAGGATGTTTATGCAAAATTTTCAAAGACATACAAAATATATTGGTATACTATTAACCAGAAAACAAGCATGGCATAAATCTGTATACATAAGATCATCTCAACAGTTCAAATTAGTAAACAAGTCAGAAAGAAATGTACTAGAATGCTAGAAGCAACAATGGCTAGAGGTGATAATACTTTCCTGCACAACAAAACTGGATATTACTCTGTAGTCAGAAAGAAAGGGGAAAAAATTTGATGAGCTACAATCTATCAATTTATATGAGTAAATCCCTGAATGACTTTTAAGTGCCTGTCATTCTGCCAGGCACTAGGAGGCAGTGGAGGACACATCAAATACAGTCCTTACCCCTCATTAATTTACCATCCAGCAGAGGACAAAGAGATGGTAAATAAGTGACTTCTCAAGGAATTAATTATGGCAAGAGCAAACTATAAACATCTGAAGAGTTTCCATAAGCATTTCACCTAAGTCTTCACCTGGTTTTATTTTCTTTGCTCTTTCTACAAAAAGATTGCCTATCATTATTTACCTGTTAATAAACAGCAATAAGACAAAAGCAATAAGATTTTAATAGGACCCTGTTTGGCATTTATTAGCATATCATATAAGATATCAACTGTAGTAAAGAAAAATCAGGAAAATAACAAACAAAAGAAAATTTTAGTAGGACCCTCTAGTTTTCTGAGCATTTTAAAATTCCTATTTGTTCTTCATAACAGTCCTGTGTGGCATATTTCATGGCCATCTATGCTCCATGGTCCATATAATCATAATTAGTGAAAACTCAGCATTATAATACCTTTAATTATTCCTACTATTTCCCAAGTTCTCTAGTTATAGCCACAATCTGTTCAATTAACATGGTTTTAGAGCCATATCAATTCAGTAAGCTACATATTCTCTTCATGGGTAATATGCAAAGATAATTTATCCATAATTATTAAATGAGCCTCATAACCTCTTCCATTACTATATGTAGTAAAGTTATATGTAAGGGTGTGTCAAATCAAATTATTTGAGATGCAAAATTATATTTTAGTTGAAAGTAGTATTTACGTAGCATAGAATTCTGATAAGACTTTATTTCACTCAACTTTTTCTTATATTTATACAAACATTAAGAAAATCATATCTGTGATTTAGCTATAAATATGTGCCTACAAAATAGTATTAAACAAAATAAAGGATTCTGCAAATCTAAATATTCAGTCTCACAATTCAAAGCTAAAAAAGGTGAAAAGATACCAAGAAAAAGGGAAAATTTACCTTTTCAGTTCTTGTCTTCTTTTCATGTTACAGTACAGAATATCTGTATGATCTGATTTCTGAAAGAAAAAAGGTATTACTTAGGAAATATAAATTGTGAACTGAGGGAAGAGATTGGGAGACAGTATTTTTCCACACCTATATGTTAGTGAATACGTTAGAGACAGCCTGGGACCTGGGACCCTTTACTATAAATGCTGCAATGCTTGCACCTGGACACACCTCTCCTCCAGCAACAAAATACAAAGAAACTATATGAGACTAAAAATAACTGTGTGCATGCTCAGTTGAGGCAAATTATGGACAAAAGACACAAAAAGACCAAAAAACTGCTACTCATGAAGAGCCAGGAGCAAAAAGCAGGGTACTGAGCATGCCCCCTGAAGTCATCACCACAAGAAGGGTGGGCAAAACACCTCACCCTTCCAGCCCTAAGTCTGTGCACACCCCTACCTTCACCCCATATAACAAGCTACACCCAAGATGGCAGAAGGGGAAGGTGCCACAAACAGTGCACTTACTAGATGCTGGCGGGGACCATGACACCCGGGTAGACAGGAGGAACCCCCGACCAATGGGGTAGAACATATGGGGAGCAAGGGAGAAGAAGCTGAGGCTGGATGGCACCGGTGCCCCTGAGGAGAAGCTGGGGGAGAAGAGGAGTTCCCAGGCCTTTAGAGGCACACTTACCTCAAGGGGATCAGCAGGGACAGGGAGAGACCCTCAGAGGTCAGAAGATCAGGGGAATGCACCTGGCACCTACTCAACCCTGAGGAGCCTGCTGAGGCCAGGAGCCTGATCCTCTGTATTCTGAGGCCAGAGGCATTCCAGAGCCCCTCCAGGCCAGGCTGAGCTTAGGCAACCTGCACCCCACCCCCACCCAGGGCCTTTATCTGCAGCATGGGCCTTGAGCATAGGGCCCACCCCTACCCCCAACAGTCAAGACTTTTTCCAGCTTTTTTTCTCTTTTCATTTTTTTCCTATTACAGTTCTGTTTTACCTTCCAGTGGTTGTTTCACTTCTATCTTTATTTTTTCTAACATATGTGTTAGTTTTTAAAGTTTCACTTTTTGTTGTTGCTGTTGTTACTCTGGCCTGTGGCTTGTAGGATCTCGGTTCACGGGCCAGAGGATGGGCCTAAGCTCCTATGGTTGGAGGGCTGAGTCTGAACCCAACAAGAACCTCAGACTCCAGGGAATATTAACTTGAGTAAAGTCTCTTGGAAGGCCACATCTCAAAATCAAGACATAGCTATACCTAACTGCCTGCAAACTCCAGTGCTGGAAGTGAAGTGAAAGTCACTAAGTCATGTCCATGTGACTCCATGGACTGTAGCCCTCCAGGCTCCATGGGATTCTCCAGACAGGGATATCGGAGTGGGTAGCTATTCCCTTCTTCAGGGAACTTCCCAACCCAGGGATCAAACCTGGGTCTCTTCTACTGTAGGCAGATTCTTTACCTCTGAGCCACCAGGGAAGCCCAAATCTCAGGTCAAACAACAAAGAAGACAGAAGCACAGTCCCATCCACCGAAAATATGTGATGATAAAAACCCAAGTTACAAAGAAGCACAATAAAAACCTACAAGGCCAAACAAATGAAGAGGAAATAGATAACTTACCTGAAAAAAAAATTTATGATAGTAAAACTGATCCAAAAACTCAGAAAAAGAATGGAGGCACTGATCGACAAAATACAGGAAATGTTTAACATAGACTTAGAAGAACTAAAGAACAAGCAAACAGAGATGAACACAATAACTGAAATGAAAAATACACTAGAAGGAATCAATAGCAGAATAATTAAGGCAGAAGAATGAAAAAGTGAAATGGAAGACAGAATGTGAAAATAACTGCCAAGGAACAGGATTAAAAAAAAAGAATGAAAAAAATTAAAGACAGACCCAGAGAACTCTGCAACAACACTAAATACACTAACATTCTAAATACTGGGTCCTAGAAGAAGAAGGGAAAAGAAATGGTCTGAGAAAATATTCGAAGAGATTATAGTCAGAAACTTTCCTAACATGGGAAAGGAGATAGCCACCCAAGTCTGGGAAGCACAGAGAGACCCATGCAGGATAAACCCTAGGAAAAACACACAAGACACATACTAATCACACTAACAAAAATCAAATACAAAGAAAAAAATATTAAATACAGCATGGAGAAAAATACTAAAATAGCAAAAAATAACATACAAGGGAATTCCCATAAGGCTCTCAGTTGATTTTTCAGCAGAAACTTTTCAGGCCAGGTGGAAGTGGCAGGATACAGTTACAGTGATGAAAGAAAAAAATCTACAAACAAGATAACAGCAAGGATCTCATTCAGATTCGATGGAGAAATCAAAAGCTTCACAGACAAGCAAAATCTAAGAGAATTCAGTACCACCAAGCGAGCCTTACTTACTGAAGGATTTTAGCCTTCTGATTAAATTAGTGTCCTTGGCTCCGTGGTAAAGCATCTGCTTGCCAATGCAAGAGATGCAGGTTCAATCCCTGGGTCCGGAAGATTCCCTGGAGAAGGAAATGGCAACCTACTCCAGTATTCTTGCTTGGGAAATTCTATGGACGGAGGAGCCTGGCAGGCTATAGTCCATGGGGTCACAAGAGTCAAACTCAGCTTAGGGACGAAACAAAGCCAGCCGACAAAAGATGCTAAAGGAAATTCTCTAGGCAGGAAACAAAAGAGAAGACGACCCACAAAAGCAAACCCAAAACAACTGTTACCCACTCCAGCATTCTTGCCTGGACAAACCCATTGACAGAGGAGCCTGGTGGGCTACAGTCTATGAAGTCACAAAAAGTCCAACAGGACTGAGCAACTAAGTACAGCACAGCACCATTTACAACAGCCAGGACATAGAAGTGATCGAGATGTCCATCAACAGATGAATAGATAAAGGAGATGTAGTGAAGTGAAGTGAAAGTCGCTCAATTGTGTCCGCCTCTTTGTGACTCCATGGATAGTCCATGGAATTCTCCAGGCTAGAGTACTCGAGTGGGTAGCCTTTCCCTTCTCCAGAGGATTTTCCAAACCGAGGGATCAAACCCAGGTCTCCCGAATTGCAGGCAGATTCTTTACCAGCTGAGCATAAGGGAAGCCAGTGGAATATTACTCAGCCATAAAAGGGAACTAGATTGAGTCATATGCAGTGATATGGATGACCCGAGAGTCTATCAAACATAGTAAAGTAAACCAGAAAAACAAATACCATACATCAATGCATATATATGGAATCTAGAAAAATGGTACTGATTCCTGTCTGTAGGGCAGGAAGAGAGATGCAGATGCAGAACACAGACTTAAGGACACAGTGGGAGAAGGAGAGGGTGAGACACACTAACAGAGTAGCACTGCTATAAATATATACTACCATATGTAATGGCAGAAAGTGAAGAACTAAAGAGCATCCTGATGAAAGTGAAAGAGGAGAGTGAAAAAGTTTGCTTAAAGCTCAACATTCAGAAAACTAACATCATGGCATTCGGTCCCATCAATTCACTTAGTCAATTCAGTTGCTCAGTCGGGTCCGATTCTTGGTGATCCCACGAATCGCAGCACGCCAGGCCTCCCTGTCCATCACCAATTCCCAGAATTTACCCAAACTCCTGCCCATCGAGTCAATGATGCCATCCAACCATCTCATCCTCTGTTGTCTCCTTCTCCTTCCACGCCCAATCCTTCCCAGCATTAGGGTCTTTTCCAATGAGTCAACTCTTCGCATGAGGTGGCCAAAGGATTGGAGTTTCAGCTTCAACATCAGTCCTTCCAATGAACATTCACTACTGATCTTTAGGATGGACTGGTTGGATCTCCTTGCAGTCCAAAGGACTCTCAAGAGTCTTCTCCATCACCACAGTTCAAAAGCATCAATTCCTTGGCACTCAGCTTTCTTCACAGTCCAACTCTCACATCCATACATGACTACTGGAAAAACCATAGCCTTGACTAGACAGACCTTTGTTGGCCAAGTAAGGGCTGTGCTTTTTAATATGCTATCTAGGTGGGTCATAACTTTCCTTCTAAAGAGTAAGTGTCTTTTAATTTCATGGCTGCAATCACCATCTGCAGTGATTTTGGAGACCCCCAAAATTAAGTCTGACACTGTTTGCACTGTTTCCCCATCTATTTTCCACGAAGTGATAGGACCAGATGCCATGATCTTAGTTTTCTGAATGTTGAGCCTTTAGCCAACTTTTTCACTCTCCTCTTTGATCAAGAGGCTCTTTAGTTCTTCTTCATTTTCTGCCATAAGGGTGGTGTCATCTGCATATCTGAGGTTATTGATACTTCTCCCAGCAATCTTGATTCCAGATTGTGCTTCCTCCAGCCCAGCATTTCTCATGATGCACTCTGCATATAAGTTAAATAAGCAGGGTGACAATATATAGCCTTGACTCCTTTTCTTCGGAACCACTCTGTTGTTCCATGTCCAGTTCTAACTGTGGCTTCCTGACAGGCATACAGGGTTCTCAAGAGACAGGTCAGGTGGTCTGCTATCCCCATTTCTTTAAGAATTTTCCAGTTTATTGTGATCCACACAGTCAAAGGCTTTGGCATAGTCAATAAAGCAGAAGTAGATGTCTTTCTGGAACTCTCTTGCTTTTTCAGTGATCCAGCGGATGTTGGCAATTTGATCTCTGGTTCTTCTGCCTTTTCTAAAACCAGCTTGAACATCTGGAAGTTCATGGTTCACATATCGCTGAAGACCAGCTTGGAGAATTTTGAGCATTACTTTACTAGCGTGTGAGATGAGTGCAATTGTGCAGTTGTTTGAGCATTCTTTGGCATTGCCTTTCTTTGGAATTGGAATGAAAACTGACCTTTTCTAGTCCTGTGGCCAATGCTGAGTTTTCCAATTTGCTGGCATATTGAGTGCAGCACTTTCACAGCGTCATCTTTCAGGATTTGAAATAGCTCAACTGAAATTCCATCACCTCCACTAGCTTCGTTCCCAGTGATGCTGTCAAAGGCCCACTTGACTTCACATTCCAAGATGTCTGGCTATAGGTGAGTGGTCACACCATTGTGATTATCTGGGTCGTGAATATCTTTTTTGTACAGTTCTTCTGTGTATTCTTGCCACCTCTTAATAACTTCTGCTTCTGTTAGGTCAATACCATTTCTGTCCTTTATTAAGCCTGTCTTTGCATGAAATGTTCCCTTGGTATCCCTAATTTTCTTGAAGAGATCTCTAGTCTTTCCCATTCTGTTGTTTCCTCTATTTCTTTGCATTGATAGCTGAGGAAGCCTTTCTTATCTCTCCTTGATATTCTTTGGAACTCTGCATTCAAATAGGAATATCTTTCCTTTTCTCCTTTGCTTTTCACTTCTCTTCTTTTCACAGCTATTTGTAAGGCCTCCTCAGACAGCCATTTTGCGTTTTTGTGTTTCTTTTTCTTGGGGATAGTCTTAATCCCTGTCTCCTGTACAATGTCATGAACCTCTGTTCATAGTTCATCAGGCACTCTGTCTATCAGATCTAGTCCCTTAAATCTATTTCTCACTCCCACTGTATAATCATAAAGGATTTGATTTAGGTCATACCTGAATGGTCTAGTGGTTTTCCTCACTTTCTTCAATTTAAGTCTGAATTTGGCATAAGGAGTTCATGATCTGAGCCACAGTCAGCTCCCGGTCTTGTTTTTGCTGCCTATATAGAGCTTCTCCATCTTTGGCTGCAAAGAATATAATCAATCTGATTTCAGTGCTGGCCATCTGGTGATGTCCATGTGTAGAGTCTTCTCTTGTGTTGTTGGAAGAGGGTGTTTGCTATGACCAGTGCGTTCTCTTGGCAGAACTCTATTAGCCTTTGCCCTGCTTCATTCTGTACCCAAGGCCAAATTTGTCTGTCACTCCAGGTGTTTATTGACTTCCTACTTTTGCATTCCAGTCCCCTATAATGAAAAGGACATCTTTTTTGGGTGTTTGTTCTAAAAGTTCTTGTAGGTCTTCATAGAACTGTTCAACTTCAGCTTCTTCAGCATTACTGGTTGGGGCATAGGCTTGGATTACCATGATACTGAATGGTTTGCCTTGCAAATGAACAGAGATCATTCTGTCATTTTTGAGATTGCATCAAAGTTCTGCATTTTAGACTCTTTTGTTGACCATGATGGCTATTTCTTCTGAGGGATTCCTGCCCACAGTAGTAGATATAATGGTCATCTGAGTTAAATTCACCCATTCCAGTCCATCTTAGTTCGCGGATTCCTAGAATGTCAACGTTCACTCTTGCCATCTCCTGTTTGACCACTTCCAATTTGCCTTGATTCACAAAGCTAACATTCCAAGTTCCTATGCAATATTGCTCTTTACAGCATCAGACCATGCTTCTATCACCAGTCACATCCACAACTGGGTATTGTTTCTGCTTTGGCTCCATTTTTTCATTTTTTCTGGAGTTATTTCTCCACTAATCTCCAGTAGCTTACTGGGCACCTACCGACCTGGGGAGTTCATCTTTCAGTGTCCTATCGTTTTGCCTTTTCATACTGTTCATGGGGTTCTCAAGGTAAGAATGTTGAAGTGGTTTTCCATTCCCTTCACCAGTGGACCACATTCTTTCAGACCTCTCCTCCATGACCCATCTGTCTTGGGTGGCCCCACACAGCATGGCTTAGTTTCATTGAGTTACATAAGGCTATGATCTGTGTGATCATATTGGCTAGTTTGCCATCACTTCATGGCAAACAGACAGGGAAACAGAGGAAACAGTGGCTGAATTTGGTTTTTTGGGCTCCAAAATCACTGCAGATAGTGACTACAGTCATGAAATAAAAAGACACTTACTCCTTGAAAGAAAAGTTATGACCAACCTAGATAGCATATTAAAAAGCAGAGACATTACTTTGCCAACAATGGTCCATATAGTCAAGGCTATGGTTTTTCCAGTAGTCATGTATGGATGTGAGAGTTGGACTATAAAGAAAGCTGAGCTCTGAAGAATTGATGCTTTTGAACTGTGGTGTTGGAAAAGACTCTTGAGAGTCCCTTGGACTGCAAGGAGATCCAACCAGTCCGTCCTAAAGGAAATCAGTAGTGAATGTTCATTGGAAGGATTGATGTTGAAGCTGAAACTCCAATACTTTGGCCACCTGATGTCAAGAGCTGACTCAATGGAAAAGACTGGGAAAGACTGAAGGTAGGAGGAGAAGGAGACAAGAAAGGATGAGATGGCTGGATGGCATCACTGACTCAATGGACATGAGTCTGAGTAAACTCCAGGAGTTAGTGATTGACAGGGAGGCCTGGCGTGCTGCGGTTCATGGGGTCACAAAGAGTCAGACATGACTGAGCGACTAAACTGAATTGAACTCAACCGTATGTAAAACAGATATCTAGTGGGAGACTATTATATAGTACAGGAAACTCAACTCCATGCTCTTTGATGACCTAGAGGAGTGGGATTGGGGGTGGGGTGGGAGGTAGGCTAAAGAGGGAGCGGATATATATATAAATATATCTGATTCACATTGTTATACAGCAGAAAATAATACAACATTGTAAAGCAATTTTACTCCAGTTTAAAAAAAAATTTAAAAAAGAAACAAGGCAGCTCACACCTCAGTGAGAAAGCAAAGGAAACCGTCTCCTGTTTTCATTCTCCCCACTGCAACAGGCACCCCAATGAAATCTTACCTGAATTTCTTATCTGGCATCTGATCACTTTCTATTGACTATGGGCAGGCCAAGAACCCTGGCCGGTATCAGGTTGACACAAGAATTTTCTTAATCCTTGCAATAATCTCGTGAGACAGATATTATTAGTACCTCATATTACAGACAAAGCACCCAAGGTTCAAATAGAGCAAAATATCCTCAACATTACGCAGCAAGTTAGTCACACAGCTATGATCTGAAACCAGATTTGTCTACCCTTTCTATTCTACCACCCTGTCTCTCTAGGGGCAGAGGACTAGACACAATAAAAATAACAGAGAAAGAGGATATAGTCCCTGTCCTAAAGAAATGAGTAAAGCAGTCCCCTGTCCTAAAAACTCAGAGTAAAGCAAAAGGATAATGCAGAAAGAAGTAGGAGGATATATACAATAAACAATAAAACAAAGCAGAACAATGAACAGTAAGTTGTAAAAAAGTTTAAAAGATCAAAATCCAAAAGTTGGGATGTACCACGGGAAAAAAGTAGGCCAAAAATATGCTAAAGATTGAGCATACATTGAATAAAGATGAATGGGTAAAAGAAAAAGGCATTCTCAATTAAAAATGCTTAGGCATTCTAAGAAGCCAGAGATGACTGGTATAAATTTAGCAGAGAGAAAATAAACCAGCCTACATAGAAGGGCTGTTTTGAGGAAGAAGAAAAATGAAAAATGGATACTTAAGGTATGACCAAATTTAAAAGGGTCCTGACTCTTTGCGACCCCATCACTATACAGTCCATGGAATTCTCCAAGCCAGAATACTGGAGTGGGTAGGTGTTCCCTTCTCCAGGGGATCTTCCCAAATCAGGGATAGAACTCAGGTGTCCCGCACTGCAGGCAGATTCTTACGAGCTGAGCCACCAGGGAAGCCCGAATGATAAACTAAAAAAGTAAGGGAAGATTTTTCAACAGAGAAGAAATATGATGAAATCAGTGTTTTAAGAAGGTTAGTACAGTAAGAATTGCAACAGCAGTTCCATTATGTGAAAACAAACTCTTAAAAACCCACATCTGCATTCATGGAACTTTCGCAACTATTTTCTCTTATTACCTACAACAACTGTGCAGCAGTCTTCATATACTCCTAATTCTTCACTTGAACATGGTGAGCACTTTGCAACCATCCATGTACCCGGTTGATGTGTTTAGTATGCTGTCACTGTTTCATATTATTTGGCAGACAGTGGAAAAAAATCTGGACTTTGTTGCTGCAAACAATTTTGTGTCCTTTCACAAGTCACTTAACTTCCTGGACCTCAATTTCTGAATCTGAAAATGCAAACACTATCTCTGCTCTGGTGACTTCAAAATGAAATTATGAGGACAAATTTAACCATATACAGGAAAATACTTAAAAATTGTCTAAATTTATATTCATGTTGTCTAATCCCACGATAGGATCTGTTAACACAAAGAAAGAATTTGATAAATGCTTTTTGGTGAGTAGCAGGAAAAAGCTGGTTTTCCATCTATCAAAAAGTAAGTATAATATCAAGAAAAAATTAATGGAAAAGTAGTAGGGGAATTTATATCATAAAGCTTTTAACTGTACATTAAAACTTAAATATATTTTTTAGAGTTAGTTACAGTATCTAAATACTCACCAGTTTTCTCTTCTCTGATGACACTGACCTTATAGAGCAAGTTGAACTTGTAGAACTTACTGATGGTTTTTTCTCTCTCTTATCCTAAGAACGTCATTTGGAAAAAAAGGAAAGAAGAGCACAAAATAAAGCACAGTATAAGAGAGCATTCTTTTATCAGTGTTGTTATAAATCAAGATTCCTTCTGCGTTAATAGTAAGTTTCAGAGGAGAACAACGTTTATTTATTTATTTAGCTGAGTTGAGTCTTTGTTGCTGTGTACAGGCTTTCTCTAGTTGCGGAGAGCAGGGACTATTCTCTAGCTGTGGTACGAGAGCCTTCTCATTGCAGGGGCTTCTCCTGTTGCAGAGAACAGGCTCTAGGTGCAAGGGCTTCAGTAACTGCAACACCCAGGCTCAGCAGTTGTGGTGCACAGGCAGCAGTTACGGCTCTTAGGATCTGGAGCAAGTAGGCTCAGGAGCTGCAGCTCACAGGCTTAGTTGCTCCTTGGCATGTGGCATCTTCCTGGACCAGGGATTGGAGCCATGTCCCCTCCATTGGCAGTTGGGTTCTTATCCAGTACCACCAGGGAAGTCTGGGAACAATGTTTAAAGGCATACAGTCATTGGCAAGAGGAAAGGAGACTTAACTAGAAATCAGAAGATCTAAGTGCTCTTGAATTAGGAATGAGATGGGATAGAAGTGGGCTTCCCGGTGGATCACATGTTATAGAATCTGCTTGCAATGCAGGAGACCTGGGTTCAAGGAAGGTCCCTTGAAGAAAGGAATGGCTGTCAACTGCAGTATTCTTGCCTGGAGAATTCCACAAACAGAGGAGGCTGGTGGGCTACAGTCCATGGAGTTGCAAGAGTTGGACATGACTGAGTGGCTAACATTTTCACTTTTTCACTTTCACTTGGGATAGAGGTAATATGGCAAAGTTGCAGACAGCTCACATAAGGACATTGGAAAGTGGTACTGCCATAGTGATACTTACAAAGCAAAACCATATACCCAGTTATTTTTCAGTGGATCCTGAATTTAACAGACCCAGGACAAACGTATTTCAAGTACCTACCATGTACCAAAGACATTCTTCTAGACAGTGAGAACAGATTAGTGAAAAAACAATAAAAGTCCCTGCTGTCATAGAAGTTGCACCTACTACAGGTTTAACTTACAAATAAATAAATAATATATTTAGTGTGTCAGATGATGCTATTAAAAAACTAATAATAATAAAGCAGAGAAAGGGGTCAGGAAGGGCTGGGAGGCAAGGGTGAGGCTGTTGCAATTTTAAACAAAGTAGTCTATTGGTCCCCACTGGTAATTTGACATATGAACGGAGACCTAATGAAAGGAAGGAACAAACCCTGTGAGTATCTAAGGAGTTTTCAGGTTAAAGGGAGTAACAGCAAGCACAAAGTAGGAATGTGCCTGGATTACTGGAGCAACAATAAGGAAGCCAAGGAGTGGAGAAAGCAAAGGGAGAATGAGATGGTGACAGTAATGTGTTTTCTGTCCCAGCAAGGACATTAGCTTTTTCTCTAAAGTGGAAAATCACTAGAAAATATTGAGCAGAAGAGTGACATGACTTAACATTTTAATAGGATCACTCTGCCTGTTATGTTGAGAACACAAGAAGGCAAAGGTAGAAAGCAAGCTGTTTGCCTCGGTCATGGTTGATAGCACTGGGAGTGGTAGTCACTCTCAGCTGACAGAATTTGCTGATAGATGGGATGCAGGCAGAGCATGATGACCAGGGTTTTGGTCCAAGCAACTTAAAAGAATGTAACTGCAATTTACCACACTGAGAAAACTGAGGCTGGGCACTTGCAAGAGTATAGTTTAAGAGGAGAAAGAGCCAAAAAGGACACTGCCAAGCCTCAGTTTCTTCATTTGTATAACTGAGATAATAATAGTACCTACCTCAGAGAGTTGAGAGGAATAAATAAAATAATCCAAGGAAAGAAAAACAAGTGACTCTTCCTCGGTCAGGAGAACAAAATATTTACATAACTTATTTTAAACTGAGGTGTATTTTTTTCATTATAGAAAAATAAAACTGTAAAACAGGGTATCTTTAGGTCAATAAGTCGAAATTCTTACTTCATCAGTATTGGATGATGGGGTGGTGCCTTCTATCTGAGACTTCTCCTTTTTTCCACAAGATTCTTTGTTGGACATTTTCCAAAGCTAAAATAAATATCAAAAACACATTATGTGTTTGGGTTTTTTCTTTTAGCCATTGCTACAACAAAAACATTTGAAATCATACTTTTTTCAGTTTCTTAAAGATTGGAGTTTCATAAAATAATTTTTGTATTTTACCCATTCTCAACATGATAGGACTGTCTCATTGTTTCACTTTACTTATATTCTGCCTCATGACCTGTTCCGTTCCATCAGTGTGCAGATAGTCACCTTTTAAGAAAGACTCTCAAAAAAACAAACACGACTCTCAAAAAAGGCAAACTTCTCTCTCTAGCATCACATTCCCATTTTCAATTGCCTGTAGGACTACTGTATTTTGCCCCACCCACACCTCAAAACAAATAAGTCATTAAGTCTTCATTTTCTCAACATATCCTCTATCTCTCACTGAGTGAGATGTCGGGCAAAACACATACATTTTTTCAGTCCTAGTTCCACTATTTGTAAAACAGAGATAACTCATCGGAGAGGGTTTTTTTAAAACTCAAATGAAACTATGGATGTAAAAGCACCTTGTACAAGATAGTACACAGTAGAGTCTAAAATACTGGCTTCAGCAATTGTCTTTCTGCTAGACCCTGAGCTTCTTGAAGAGTATGCTGTGTTGAAAATTTAGGAGGTGATCATAAATGCCCTCTGAGTAAATGAGTAGGTGAGTTTTTCTTTCCCAGAATAGTGATTGTTCATTCTGAGTCACTTTCAACTCTTGCTCATTGCAGTCCCTCTGTCCATTTCTCATCCTAGTCTCCCTTTTCCAGCCCCAGTCTGCATCAAGTCTATACTGCTGTTGCTGACAAAAAGAAAAAGAAAGAAAACTACAGTCATCCCCAATGATCATAAACACTTTAAAGATGGTATATATACTCATCCTATACTGGAACACAGAGGCCGAGATTGGGAACATCACCAAATTTGCTGGACCAAGAAGATATAAAGGGGTCATTGCTGCTAGTGATATGTATCGGAGAAGGCAATGGCAGCCCACTCCAGTACTCTTGCCTGGAAAATCCCATGGACGGAGGAGCCTGGTAGGCTGCAGTTTATGAGGTCGCACAGAGTCAGACACAACTGAAGCGACTTAGCAGCAGCAGCAGCAGCAGCAATATGTACGTGATATGTGGCTTACAGAGACGGTAAAGAATGCGCCTGCGATGCAGGAGACCAGAGTTCAATCCCTGGGTTGGGAGGATCGCCTGGAGAGGGAATGGCAACTCACTCTAGTATTCTTGCCTGATAATCCCATGGAAAGAGGAGGCAGGCTACAGTCCATGGGGTCGCAAAGAGTCAGGCACAACTGAACAACACACACACACACACACACACACACACATACACACACACAGAGTGATATGTATTGATGCTAAGAACATAACAAAGACTAGAAACCAAGCAATTACAAGTACTCCTGGTCAAACATGATCACAGTAAGTGAAGTTCTATAAAAGAATGATCAATTACACTAAATCAAACTTGTAGAATGTTTTGAAGAATATGGAAGAAGGAAAATACTGAGACCAGAAATCTAAACAATAATAATAATAATTAATAAAACAGTCAGCATATACTTCGAAGGACAGATTCTAAATTACTCGGAAATTTTGCCTTTTAAGATAATTCATGGTAGTAATTAAATTCACAGTTGAGCTTCCAGATTACAGGAATAATCTTCATTTTTCTTTCTTGTTCCAAGGATCCCATTCCATGGGGACAAAGATATAAGGAAAACAATAACTTTCGTGAAATTAATTGCTTAGAGGCAATGGGCTGGTTATTTTACCTTTTACAATTTAAACCCTTTCATGTTGTGCTCTGAACACACACATACACACACACACACACACACACACACACAATTTGAATCTATTAAAAACAAATTAGAAAAAAAAATACTGCAGAGAGTAGACTAACAAAAGATAAAAACCTATATATGTACTGTGACAAATGTTTTATATTAGTGTACCATTCATACCAATTTTACGGAAATCAAAATATAAACTAAATGAGTGAAGATTTCCTGTGCTGGCCTGCCTCCCAACTGACTCCTGATCTCTGCTGCCACCATCTCTTATGAAGTTCCCTCTCACAATAAGTAGAGATGACCTGTGTAACCAACAGGATATATTCATATAATATGTGGCTTGGCCAAATAACACACTGTGGCTTCTGCCTTTCTCTGTCTTGAATTGTTCACCCTAGGAAAAGCCAGCCACCATATCATGAAGACATTCAAGTAACCCTAGGAAAAGCCCAAGGAAGAGCTGAAACCTTTTGCCGAAAATGAATGGACTTACAGGCATGTGAGTGGGCCACCCTTGAAGCTGATCCTGCAGCCTTAATTACGAACCCACTAGGCAGCATCCCTGCCATCTTATGAGAGACCCAGAGGCAGATACACCCAGAAAGCCATTTCTGAATTCCTGACCCATATCCACTGTGGGGTAAGAAGTGTATTGGTTGTCTTAAGCCGTAAAGTTTTGAACAAGTTATGCAGCAATAGATGAGTAATATATTCAATATAATTTTTCAAACTTTGAAGATGGCATAAGAGCAGGGACAGTGCTTGGGAATTCTGATTAAAATTTCACCAGAATACACAGACTAAAAATCTAACCCTTTTCATCTTCTGGTTTTCAGCTGGTATTAATGAAAATTGACATCCTAAATCAAGCTTTCAATTAACTATCCATTCTTTCACAAATTAAAACATCACTGGTTCCTAGATGATGCATAAATATTCACTACTCATGCCTGCAAACTATAATGTTATTATCCTATTTTTAATTAACTGTTAAGTCCAGTGAGGCAGTAATATACATCCAGGAATACTAGTTAAAAGTTGTGGATGGGGCCACTAGGAGGGCTTTAGAATCACAATTCAGAAAAACTTTCACGGGATAAATTGCTTAATTGGGGAGGAGAAGAGGGGAAAACCCCCCTACACATACTTTCTAAGTACTGGGAGGGAGGACCACATTTCTGTTTTGAGTTTCGAAGTGCCAAAAACCACACTCGCTTTCCCCTGGGTACTAAAAACAAATAGAAAATAAACAGACCAAGAAGAAAAGTATTAAGTATCATCTTTATTAACTAGGAAAACCGAACGGGAAGTGCGAATACCTGAGACTAAAAGAAGACTCCCTCTCCCTTCCGGCTGCCTGTAACATTCGGACCAGTGTAGGCAGAGTAGTCAGAAAATAAGGTTTTCCTCTTGCCTCCCGCAGTGGGCTTGAAGGAGCGCGCCTTAAACGCAAGCTGGCTCGGAGATTAAAAGTAAGGAGGCCTGGAAATTTAACAGAAGCCTTGAGGAATCTGAATCGCATTGGTCAAGTGCCCAGAAGCTCCACACATTCAGGAGCTTTGGATATTAAAAGCCTAAATGTAAAGCATAGGCTCTTCTCCCCACTCCTGGGCCCCGCAATTCACCATCCACAGGAATACTTACAGCCACAGCGAGGCGCTGCTATTGGGAATGCATAGGTTAAAACAAAATTAAAAGGAAAAGAGTGTTCAGATTATGGTGTGGGTGAAGGCGCGAAACGAAGAGCATACCCCCATCTCGAAGTCCACCTGACTGACAGGCGGCCCAGAAACCGCCTAGCCCTGCGGACTCCGGGAGCAACACACGGCACCCAACCCGGGGCGAGAGGCAGCCCCGAAGGCAGAGCCGGGCCAGAACCACACCCTTCACAGAGCAGGCTCAACCCCGGGTCCGCCCACAGAGTCGCCCCGCCCAGGCTCGAGACGCCCCCGAATCCTCCGTGCGTCCCGCCGGCTACCCCCTTTCGGTCCCGACGTGAGGCGGGGAGGGCACCCACCGAAACGTCAAGTAGCCCCGCGGCTTCCCTAGCTTACTTACCAGAGCCCGCGCCGGATGCGATTTGGGACGCCCAGACCCTGGGAAAGGGACCCCGAGCGCGACGCCCGCTGGGAAATGTAGTTCCGCGCTCGGATGGTAGCTAGCGCTCGAACGCGCCGGAGCGTTTCTTTAGCTTTGCATTTATTTCCTCCGAGGCCTTGGGAACCACCCGCTTCCCCGCTCCGCCCCGGGAGGCGCGGTGCACGCTGGGTATTGTAGTTTTGGTTGGGTTCGGTGGGTGATCGCTAGAACCGAGACGCGCCGTGGAAGCGGAACTCTCTGACCTCATTGGACGCCGTCCCCCAGCATGCGCCTGCGCAGTCGGGGCTGGCGTCGTAACGCCTCGGGGGAAAGGAAGCGGACGGGACCGCGAGTCGTTGCCTGTGGCTTTTAATTTTTCTGCTGACTGGATTTGGTCACTGGTTCTTCATCTTTTGTCTGTTGCACGCATCTCGCCCTCCCCATTTGCTTCCCCACTTCTCGGATCCGGCCCTGTGGGTTTTCACGCCAGCTGTCTCCCTCCGCCGTGAGCCCCTGCTGGTCCCCGGGCGGGCCTGGCAAGGAGGCGGTAACTATGGAGAATATGGCGGAGGAGGAGCTGCTGCCCCAGGAGAAGGTGGAGGTGGCCCAGGCCCCGGTCCCGACCCCGACCCCGGACTCGGCTCGGGTCCCAGCTCCGGCCCCGGATTCGGCTCCGGCCTCGGCCTCGACCCCGGCCCCGGCCTCGGCTCCGACTCCGGCCTCGGCTCCAGTCCCAGCCCCTGCCCTGGCCCAGGCTCCGGCCCTGTCCCCGTCCCTAGCCTCTGCCCCCGATGAGGCTGAAAGCAGTAAGTGCAGGGAGGCCCAGATCTTTCTGCCGCAGGAGAAGCAAGAAAGTGCGCCTTGCTGGGGTGTAGGGGAGGCCCTTCACTGGGATGGTTTTTTTTGGGGGGGAAAGGCAGTTTTAGCGAAATGGGGGGCGAAACCGAGGGACCCGTATAGCGGTAAAAACGGGTTCAGGATGGGGGACGGCATCTCCACAAACCTTGGGGCTCTCACAGGGGACGGTCTGTGGAGGCCAGTGGTGCTGCAGGTGGAAGGAAATAATGGGATCGTGGACGTCTTCGTTAAAGGGGGTGTTTTTCTGGTATAGAAATTAGAAGTTACACCTCATTTGGTAGTTTCCCTCTCAGCCCCGTCTGCCATATTTCCCTGTGTCCTTTAAAATATGGTAAGAGAAACCGAGTTTACTGTAGTAGATGCTAACTGCCAAGATTTAGAAACCGTTGCTGTCAGTTAGGTTTTATGTCTCTAAATAGACACGAGATGAGGTTTTTCCCATTTTTTCTTTAGCAGCTTGCCTCCTAAAAGAATTTGAGGCTGACGAGTAGTTTAAGATAGAGTGACTAAATTATGGATGTTTTCCCTCAGACGTAAATACCCATCGAGTTTTGTACGTTTCTCCATCAAGTCGGCTGTCGAAAATTAATAGCCTGTATTAATTGTGCTTGCATGTTTTATAAGTGATGGTTTATTGGACCATAAAGGAATTTAAAAGATTGATAAGTAACACTTTATTAAGAATCGTCTGAACATTTTAAAATGTACGCTCTGAGAAACTTCTCTTTAAAAATTTTGTCCCCAAATTGACCTTTATGCTTTTTCTGAATCATAACAAAAAAAAAAATCTTAATTTGTTGTCTTTCCTACTTCTAAGACAGTTGTGAGGTTAGTGTTTAAAAAACATTTGGATGGTTGCAATCTAATAGAATTATTTCTGCAATTTTTAAACAACGTACAGATTGCTATAGGGTGGATCACAGAAAAGACAAAGGTCAGAATGCCTCAGGTAGGCCTCTCATCACAAAAGATCAAAGCTAGTGAGTGCTAAATAAAATAAGGCCAGTTGTTTCTTCCCCAACTGCAATGGGGGAAGAGCTGATACACTCCAGAGTAAAATATCCTCCTTAACTCAACCCTCCATGGGGTTTTTTTTATGTTAATCAGATGTGATTGAGCAGCTTTAGGGGATGTATGTTTTCTCCACCTCCCAACCTTCATGAATATGTTAAACATAGTTTGGAAAGATTTATTTATACTGAAATTTATGAGTACTTAATTTGAAGAATGTGTGATGTTTGAGAAACCTGAAAATGCATTGCTGGGACAAATAGTGATTAAGAAATTGGAAATGCATTAGAAGCATGAATCACATTTTAAAAATTACTTTTAGATGGTCTAGTTAGCCCTTTGAAATCAGTCTCACATAGGCAAGATGAAGATGGCATATCTGAAGTAGAATTGAAAATTGAGGAAAAAGAAGTTTTAAAAGAACCGCCTAGCATCTTGGAATCATCTGATTTAATAAGAGGTTTGCCTATTGACTTGTAGATTATTAGTGTTTTACAAAAAAATCGAGTGATCTTAAGTACAGATTGATATCTACCATCTTGAACCAGAAAGTGACTTTAGAGATGTACATAGGCGTTTTCATGAATCTTTAGACAGATCTTTAGAGTTTACTTCAGTAGTGGATTAGTCTTCTAACTCACTTGGCCCCTTTCACTTACTCTGTACTACTTAGAGTACAGAGTTAGAATAATTGCTGTAAACACATCATTAGTGGTAGTTTATCGTGTTTCACACACACAGATCTTTGAAGTATGGAAGCCCGATTTCAAATTAAATAGGTTGGTTTGTACATACGGATTCATTGCCTGAATCTTACTGTCTGACTCAGTAATTAAAGGTTTTTGATCAAATAGGAAAATAGTTTACCTGTTTATAGAAACTGTCTCATTGTAAGTCATTTGAACAATACCTGATATCAGAAATTAACCAGTAGCATTTGTTGCTCTTTGTGTTTCTCATTTTGGAATTAGGTGAAAATATATTTTGATAAATTTTAACAGGAATGTCTGATAGGGCTGAATTGAATTCCAAAATTTTGACTCCGTGTGCTACTGCACCCAAAAAGACTAATGATTTTTTTTTTAATTTATTTTTAAAACTAGTGCCTTCTGTGTGCAACTTACTGCACTAGGCATTTAACCATTACAAAGATGAATAAAGATGCTTATTTGTAGATGAGACACAAGAATGTAAATTACATAGAAGGGAAACAAAGCAATTGGGAATGAAGCTTGGAGAGGAATAGGCAGGAAGATAGCAGTGTGGAGAAATTATATAATTTAATTACGTAATATTAAAGAGCCTTGTGATTTATCCCATTGACTCCTATATCATTCGGGAGCTTTTCCTATCAGTTACCATCTCTGAGTCTTATATATTCAGAATTATACTTTGTAAACATTTCTTTCCATAGGGCTGCAGTATTCAGGTCTCTCTGTCCTTAAAAAGAATGAAGTTAAAATCCCTTTTTTTTCCCTACTAATAGCTGACTTGTTGAAAAAAATAATCTATGCTGATTTTCTGTACTTCGCTTCTCCTTCCAGTCCCATTTGTACTCTAAAAATACCTCACTGAACCTTCTTAAAAGTCACTAGAGACTTACTAAATAGTAAATCCAGTATTTTCTTGATCTCTACAGCTATTTTGTGACATTTACTGTTGAGCACTTCTCTTTTACAGTCCCTTCTCTCCTGGCTTCTGCATGATCTTGATTCTCCATACCATTTTTTTCTTTTTGAAGCTACCCTCTTGATTCCTTTTCCTCAGCGTCTCCTATACATACATTCATCCCTCTATACCTCACTTCAAAATTGTATCCATTTTTGTTTATCAGTAGTGAGTTAAGCAGCATTGGGGAATGCATTCCACATACTACTAATCAAGAATATGTTAAATATATTTTGGAATGATTTATTCATTTATTCTAAAATTTACAAGTATGTAATTTTAAGAATGTATATTTGAATAACCTGAAAATGTGTTACTGGGACTGAGTTTTGGTTTTTTTATCCTCTGTTTCAAAAGATTTCCCCCTAGGCTTTCTTACTGGCGCTCTTAGTTTCACCTAACATATATTTTTGAGTTATATCTATTCGGAGTCTCTCCTGACCTTCTTCTACAGTTCAATTGCCTACTAATTCCAGTACCAGTTCCAGTAGTAATCAAACACACTGTGTGAAAAACTAAATTCCTGTGCTCTTTCCTCTTCCTTTCTTCCAAAACTGTTCTCTGCTTCCTTTTTATTGGTTAATAGTACTTGTATCCTAAACTATACAAGCTCGAAATCTCAGTTTGTTCATCTTCACCCTTTCACATCCCAAGTCCTCTGCTGCTTTTTTTTTTTTACCTTCTATTCTCCAGTACCTTTCCATTAGTAATTTCTCACCTCAATTATTGATTGTTGGTACTACAGCTAGAGATTCTGAAATGCATTCAAATCATATTGTTCATTTATTTACTCAAAAAACAAGACTTAACATTACCCAAAGAGTGTAGTCCAAACTACCTTACATAGAATTTATGCCTCTCATGATCTGTACTACATTTTTGGCTGCATTATCTTTCTACCAGCTCTATCCCCAAAACATACTACTTTCCAGCCAGGAGTGGTAGAGAATTGGCTATATATTTTTATACCACATGCTTTTGTTTATTTCAGTTATAAGGTTATTTCAGTTTATAAGGCCAGACACCAAATCTCTACTTAATGAAAATCTGTTTATACCTGAAGTCTTGGTCTAATGCCACTTCAGTGAAGGCTTCTTAGAGGTACTTGTTGGAATGAGTTACTCCTTCCTCTGTATACCCACAGCATATTACCTTTACCCCTAAGTGTTCATTCATCTTGCCTTGTGTTCTAGTTAGTAGTTAACGTGTTTATCTCTCACCCGATTGAAAGTTCTTTGAAAATAGGAAACCTGGCTTCAGTGTTTTATACAGACTAGAAACATTTTTTATAAAACTATATTGAATAATAAGATAAAATTTGAAAGCTGTGAGGTTATGCAGTGGCAATTCTTTGCCTTCTGAGACACACTTGTCATTTTATAAACTGAGTTTTCTGCCTAGATACTAAGTCACTGTGCTATAGGAAATAAAAGTGTAAAATTTTGTGTGACATGATCAAATGAAACTGAAGATAGAACACATATTGTTAAAGCATAATTTTCTGACTCTTAAACTTTCCTTTCAGAGAGACACATCTCGATTCAAAGGCAGCTTGCTGATTTAGAGAAGTTAGCTTTTGTAACTGAAGGGGATTGTGACTCTGCCAGTTCATTGAACTCAGATAATCTTGATGCAGGTATTTCCATGTTTGGAGGGTTTCTGGGGTTGTTGTTGTTGTTTTTGGTCAGTTTCTAATGATTTGTCATCTTTCTACTCATGAAAACTTTGGTAAGCATGAACCAAAGTTTTTTGTTTGTTTGGGTTGTTTATTTCCACCAAACTAGGCCAGAAGTAAGATAATGTTTTTAACTTAGGAAATAATAGCCTTCTATATGTAAGGGCACTGTGAGATAAGTTATTTCACAACCCCTCAAGGAAATTACAGTCTCATGCATATATAAGGGCTTTGTTGCGAATTAACATTTTGCTATAAGTAACAGAAATCCAAAAAAATGTATGGAGACTTTTATTCTCTTATAAAAAAGAAATTTCAGGACTGGCAAGCTAGAGCTGGTACAGAGTTTCACAGTGTTGTTAGCTCCCTAAGCTCCTGTCATTCTACTTTGCCATCTTAGTGCTTGATTCCATCCTCAAGATCTCCTCATGGCTTTTTAAAGTAGGCAGAGAATATATTAAAAAAAAATTGTGTTTATACTTGCTATGTGTTATATGTGAAAGATATTTGCTGGATTAAAAATTGAGTTATTGGGACTTAGTCCAGTGGCTAAGACTTCGTGTTTCCAATGCAGGGGGCATGGGGTTGGATTCCTGGTCAGGGAACTAAGATCTCACATGCCACACAGGATGATCAAAACGAAAACACCCTGGTACAGTCAAATAAATGTTTTAAAAATTGAATTACTGTTTCTGTATATTTTATTGCTTTAAATCTGGATTTGAGATTTTCTTTAGTACTATCAATCAAAGTTTTTTTTAAGATACGTTACATTTATAATTAAATGAAACTTCTATTTTGATGATCCATAATCTTTTCAAGAATATGTTAATAAAAAAGGAAGAATTTAACCAATTCAGTAATAGCATGTGTGCTGTGTGCTTAGTCACTCAGTCATCTCCAACTCTTTGTTACCCCATGAACTGTAACCTGCCAGGCTCCTCTGTCCATGGGATTCTCAAGGCAAGAATACTGGAGTGGGTTGCCAGGCGCTCCTCCAGGGAATCTTCCCTACCCAGGGATCAAACCCACATCTCCCACACTGCAGGCGGGTTCTTCACCGTCTATTACCTTCTAAGCCACCAGGGAAGCCCAAAGCCGCTGTAATAGGATACAGAGGTTGTAATCCTGATTCCAGTGTCAAAATAACAACAGTATTGCATCCAATCTACTCCTTCCTCTTTTTTCTTCCATTTTTCTAATTGCACATGTTAACCGTTTTTGCTGCTGCTAGAGTGGAATACCAGAGCTGATACTTTTGTCTGTCTAGCTCCTTCCTACCCCTCTGCAAGTGTGACAACTGCCTTTTCCCCTGCCCAAAGTGCATAACAACATTCTGGCAGGCATTTTCCCTTGGGGGATATCATGTAGTCTATCATTTCCTCATCCTCTCCATACCCAATGGCAACAGGGGTATCAGCTAGCCACAGAGAGGAGAGTTTTGGGGTAAAAATCAGTCACTGACCTTGTCCTAAAACAATTATTGTTAAGTACCTGCTGAGGCAAGAATGACTTCACCTTAATAAATGTTAAGAAAGATATTATCTAAGGGTGTGTGTGTGTGTGTGTTTTGAGAGGCAAAGGTGAGAAAGGGTCCCCTGTTAACTTCTTTTGTAGCCAAATTTAAGCATGAATAGCTGGCATATTCTCTGCTTTATTGGTTCTTTTTTCATTAACAGGAAACAAACAGGCTTGTCCATTGTGCCCCAAGGAGAAATTCAGAGCTTGTAATAGTCATAAGCTTCATCGTCACCTTCAAAATTTACACTGGAAAGTCTCGGTCGAATTTGAAGGTTCGTATTTTAGTGCTTACTAAAAAGTGATGTAGATGAAATTCAGGATTTGGTACTTGTTTTGGAATTTTACTGACAACATAATCAAGTATTTTCAGTTTAAAATTATGAAGGATTTAATGCCCCTCTTTTAATGTATTTATTAATAAATGACTACATAGCTCTCTAGGCAGTAGATATTTAGGACACCAGGAGTTTAGTTTGACAAACAATTATTAAGCATCTGTTCTGTGCTGGGTGCTTGGCTTGGCCCTGAAGGTCCACATTACTTACTGAACCATGTTTTCATAAGTTTTACTTTTCCTTTTTTAATTAAAATGACTATAGTGTTTATTAACTACAATTAATATTAACTCCAGTCATATTTTTGAAGGTATAATAAATATAATAAAACAAGAAAATAATTGGTATGAATATTGGAAAAGAAGATAACATCTCTGTTTTTCCCTGCTGCTGACTTAAATATAAACAGAGTTAATAAGAGTTTTTGGAACAATGGTGAAATATAAGATAAATATTCGAAATCAAAATCAGAGCCTTTCTCTACTCTGGATAAATGGAAATGAGGTAAAAAACAGTTACAACAGTGACAAAAATGGCACAATTTGAGGGAGTAAGTTTTAACAGGAGGATTCAAAGTGAGGAAATGAATAAAATTGAAGGACAAAAAACACAATTTTACCAAGTTAAAAGCCTTCTAGGGAGAGTGATTTATTATTAGATTCTGAGGTGGTGAATTACGGATTATATGTGTTTAGTTACTCAGTCATGTCTGATTCTTTGCGACCCCATGGACTGTAACCAGCCAGGCTCCTCGGTCCATGAGATTTCCCAGGCAAGAATACTGGAGTGAGTTGCCATTTCCTTCTCCAATGGATTATATATTACAGCCTTTTTTCAGAAAGAAATCTGGCAACATTTAAAAAATTTAAAATAGTTTTCCACCAGGCACTCCTTCTAAGAGTAAAGGAAGCAATAGACAAAGATGTACAAGAATGTTCATTGCAGCATGTGCTTAATGAACAAAAACTTGAAACTAAAATAAAAGATGATTGAATAAATTATGGTACATACAGACCATGAAATGTTATGCAGCCGTTGAGAAGAGTGTATTAGATCTACACCAGCTTGCCTGGAAGGATTTTCATGGTAAACTATGAAAATAGCAATATATATGATAAAAACAAAAATACCCCACTCCCCCAGAAAAACCCTAAACATGTATATACTTAAATTTGTATATTATTATGCAAGTATACTTATTGTGAAATGTGGTTATCTGGAGTTTCAACCAGACTGAATGAAACAGTTATTATAAGACACCCCTAAAAGAAGCCAGAACTAGACCAGATCTATTTTCTTAGTGTTATACTATTGGCAAAAGGTTATCACTAGTTACTTAAAGAAAAAGGGAATTAGAGACTAATTCAGAAGCCATACTATATTATGTTTAATTATTTATAAGAATGTATAGTAAGTCATATTGACTTCTTAACAAAAAAGATCTCATTTTAATTATAAAGGTAATTAAATAATTCCTTTATTTCAGCCATTGTTTAATCTTTGGTCTCTCTCCAAGTTATTCTCTTCTGTTTGATGGTTCATGGTATTTCTTTACTGTCATGTTCTTTAGGTTGCTGGGTTCTTTCACATGATGGTGATCTGGTAGGTGGGGAGTATGATAGCTTTTGTCTTTGTGAAGAGGCTTCAAAGTAGTTGGCAAATATGTTGAATAAGCTCTCCAAAGGAATAGAAATGAGATGAAGGACAAAATAAGAAGGCTTTACCTACCTGGAGAAGACTGCATTAGATGTGGGAAAGAAGAACAAATCTTCAGATTTAGCCATACAGATGTTGAGATGCATCTAGTGGAGGTATCAGGTAGCCTGGAGGGTACATAAACCTGGAAAGGTTTGGGCTAGAGATACATATTTGGGAGTTGTCAGAACATAGATGGTATTTAAAGCTGAAAGTCTGGATGGAATGACCTTAAGAGTACGTATAGGTAGAAAAGGAAATGGTCCAAGGTCTGAGTCCTGAGGCACTTCAACATATACAGCTAAGAAAAATGATTGGATTATAAAGTGAACTGAACTAGAAGTATGAGAAGAAGGAAGTTAGAGATAAGTTTACAGTTTTTGAGTTAGGAGTAACTGGAAGGCTTTATTATTCATTAAAAAAGTGAAAAAAGAAACCTGGTTCAAGAGTCAAGTGAAAAGTTTAGTCCTTGACAATAGGTTTTATTTTGTTTTTTATTTTTTTTTTTTGGTTGCGCTGGGTTTTCATTGCTGTGCGCAGGGCTACTCTTTGTTGCAGTATGTGGGCTTCTTTTTGCCATTCCGTGGCTTCTCTGCTCAGGGTCTAGAAGCCTGGGCTTCGGTGGTTGGGGCACCTGGGCTCTAGAGCTCAGGCTCAGACATTGTGGTGCACAGCCTTAGTTGCTCTGCAGCATGTGAAATCTTACTGGACCAGGGATCAAACCCGTTTCCCTTGCATTGGCAGGCAGATTCTTATCCATTGCATCAGCAGGGAAGTCCTTGACAATAGGTTTTGAAATAACTAGTCACATGTCTTGAGTAGGCAATTGGAAGTAGAGATCTGGCCCTCAGGAATGAGTTGATAATAGCGCTATGATTTGGGATTCCTTCTCATAGAGGAGATAGTTGCAATCATGAAAGGCATTCAGGTTAGTCAGGAAGTGAGAAAAAATTAATGTAGCAGACTCATCATACAGAAAACCTACATTTTAGAGGGAGAGAGGGAAGAGGATCTGTAAAGATTCAGTAGGAAGTACGCGAAGAGAATTAAGTGCCATCATTGATGAAGAAGAGACTGTGTAATAGTAAATGCAGCATAAGGCAAGAAGATGAAGCCGAGAAAAAGTCAAGATGGCAAAAAGTAGATGATAAAACTGAGTCCCAAAGAAGCTACATAACTAATCCAAGATAACAGATGTTTTTGGAAAAACCAGATTCTGAACCTAGATCTCTTGTGTATATTTTTATACCATGTCATATATAACAAGTGTATAAAACCAAAGTGGTCTCATTCAGATAAATTATGACATTACAAATATAAGAATAATGCCCATTATTCTTATAAAATTTGGTAGTAATTTTAATAATAATTGAATTTTTGATAAGCAGTGATAAGACAAACAGCAATTCTTCATTCTAGGTTACCGGATGTGCATCTGTCACTTACCTTGTCGACCAATGAAACCAAACATTATTGGAGAACAGGTAATCACATGTTAGATTTGTTATTTTTAGATTTAGCTGTCTCTAAAGGAAGTGCGATTTTTACTTGCTTTAAGACTAAAATGTGTATATTCAGCAATGAGGTTTAAGATTCTGTTTTCAAGGGCTTTCAGATTACCATAGTAGGAAAAATAAGAAATGTATGAAAATTGTTGCTGTATTGAACTTTTCATTTTATAGTTTTTAATTTCAGTCAGATCATCTGCTATCATATGTTCAAAAGGAAAATTAACTCATACTAATTTTGGAATGGAGAATTTAAGTAGAAAGCACTTTTTTCTTTCAAAATAAATTTTGTCATGGAATAAGAGCTTTTAATTTCTGTGGTTTAGTAAGTGTCTTAATAAGTGTTGATTCATACTCATCCTCCCTATGCTTTTCCTCTTAATTTGTCAAAGGACAGAATGAAGACACTTCTGAAATCTCAGGAACTTAAAAAAGTACATGTGTTTGTATTAGGATAGATTTGACCTTTGGGGAATACAAATTATAAAATATTTTATAGTGATACTATCCTTACTGCATATTAGCTTAATAAATCATTATTAGTAAATTTTCCTTTCAGGCCACACAAAAAAAGTATTGGGGGAGAAAAACATTTCTTAAGTATACTTGTCAGGATATTGCTTGGTCCATTAGCCCTATCTAAGATATTTTGAGTATGATAACCACAATGCCATAAATTGTGGAATGTTCTTGACTATTCTGTGATCCCGAGTAGAGAATAAGAAGTCATCAGAAGCAGGAAAGAGCCATTGGAAGTCTTTTTGTTCTTAGTTAAATAAATAAGAAACTAAAAAGTGAGAACTTTTTACTTGGAAAAATAGACTTTTAATTATGTCTCTAACACTTAGGAATGTGCTAGCATTAGCTCAGATTTCCAGGAATCTGGAGAGCTGGTTGTTAAATGTGGCCATCATCAAAAATTAAAATATGTGAACTTATAAGTAAATAAATTATATTAAAAACAAAAGTAATGAATACTCACAACTCATTACTTTCCTGTTATTTTACTACATCTGTGCTCTTGCGTCATTTATATATATATACTGTATCTGCATGGTGGCAGTGTTCTCTGCTGTGATACTGCACATCTCTTCCCTAATTCACATTCAGTGATGTCACATGGGTAGCTTGAAATGTCACAGTTGGAGCTTGACATTGGCCGTGGTAGAGCGTTTAGATCACAGACATGGAGACACTGCAAATGAGGTCCTTATTTTCCTGGAGAGCCAGTTACACATCTTCCAGCACACTGCTGCTAGTATCATACCATTTATAAGTGTTGCTTATGGAAGATAAGAGTACATTTATTTATTGATTAGAATGAATGGGAAACAACTAAGAAATTAAACTTGTGACCTATTGTGAAGTACATTAAAAAGCAGATGTAAATATAGGTGAGGAAATAAAGATCCTTTCAGAGTTACATGGCGAAATGAATACTATCTTCTAACATACTTAAATTCACAACCTTAAATAAACTTTTATTTCATTGTCTTAGTAACCTTTTTATGTATTTAAATTAAATACTCTGTTTGCTAGATATCCAGTAAAATGGGCGCCCATTATCATTGTATCATTTGTTCAGCAACAATCACCAGAAGGACAGATATGCTAGGACATGTCAGGCGCCATGTGAACAAAGGAGAGACTAAATCCAGGTATATTGCTGGTAAGTTGAGCGATCTCATTAACATATTAACAAGGAAATCCTTAAGCAGTGGTCTAATTATTATTTTTAGACATCAGACAGATAAAATACAGTGACTTAACCAAATCATTTAGTTAACTGCTAATCCATCTGGTGTTGTTTTCTTTCTGTGAGACTCACAACAGTAAAAACTGTTCTCAATTTAACAGATGTATTTAATACGTGAGTAGAAAAAAGCCGCTGATGCCCAGTAAATGTAGACAGCTTAATGAAGATAATGGGATTTTATTACTGATGGTTCCTGTACCAGTAACTGTGTTATACTTATTGTTGAAAACACTGGAAAAAGGAGGTAGAGTGATATATAAAGACTATTTATAATTCTGAGTGATATCAAATTATTAGTAGTTTGTTAATACTGAGGCAGTTCCTTCTCAAGAATTAAGCCTTTCTGCCCTAAGGCATTCATTATATGTAATGAATATATCTAGAATGTTACTCTGGACCTTTCTTTTAAGTATTGAAAAAAGTAATGAAATAATTATTTGAAGGACTTAATCTTCTCACAGAACCTAGTTTGAGAAAGGCTAATCTTGTAAGATATGTGACTTGATACTTTGGTGAGTATAGAAAGATGTGTAACATAACCATAGGAAAGATTACTTTTATGTGGCATTGTAGAAAGAGAAATATGGTTCTCATTAATTAATATTCTGATTCTAACTTATCAAGAAATTCAAACATAAATAATCTCAATTATTCTCCCCCCACATTATACCTCCTTTCTTAAATAATTAAAATATATTCACACAAATATATCAATATTTCATTTGAGTTTATTGGAGAATGATTCTAATGTATAGTAAAAGTAGAAAATCTTTTTTATATATTAGCTTATAGCTTTTGGAATATAATTTGTGATTTAAAGTCACAAAAATATTCTGAAGTCAAGCATGTTCAGGAAATAGAGTGACTCTTTGTCATCCATGCTAGCTAATGGAATGTAACCACGCAGATTAGTTTTCTAACATTTAAATCATAATAAAATATGTATTTAGCAACCAGCCTACATATAAACACAATATAGTGTTTGATGAATAAGGGTTGTTTTAAGGATTTGACGCAATCTTAATTGTCCTTAATTAGGTATACAGATACACTGATGTGCTAGACAGTTAAGATTTTAAGCTGATAAATTTTAATTCACCAAATACTTAACGGAATGCACTCTTTTCCAGAGACAGTGCTGTGTAGATCAGTTTTGGGTGATTTTTTGATATCTACTCAATTGATTTTATTAACATGAAATTATTATAAAGGAAGGTTATTTTTTATGTTGTTCTTGATATTTATAATTATTTTCTATTTCACTGGAAATCTTTTTTTTTTAAATTTTAGCTTCTGCTGCTAAACCACCTAAAGAAATTTTGAAAGAGGCAGACACAGATGTACAAGTTTGTCCTAACTATTCTGTACCTCAGAAAACAGATTCTTATTTTAATCCCAAAATGAAACTGAATCGGTAAGCTAAATTTAAAAAAGAGTTGTGGAATGCTTCAGATGCTTCAGTTCATTACAAATGTACCTTCTCTTAATCTTTTTATTCTAATATATTGAAATTTAAAAGTAGGTATAGAATGAAAACCATTTATTTTAGCATTTTCTCAGAATGATTGTTTTATTTTTCTGCCAAACCAATTTTTTTCTCAGAGTAAAGTAGGTCTGACTTTATATAAAATTAAAGGAACAGGCTAATGCACCTGTGGCAAGTTTTATTTATAAAATCATTGTTCATAGTAAATACTTGTTAATAGAACCCAATTTGACAAATAGTTTAATTTCACAGGTTTTTAGTTCTTGTACTATTAAGTAAGGAATATGTTATTAGATGTCTTTTCAAAGTAGTTTGCACAGTAACTAGGAACACTGTTTCTCACTGTTCTTAAAATAAATCCACAGTGATGAAACCATGGTACAGTAAAATTATTTCAGATTATTATACTTCTTCTAGGCAGCTGATATTCTGTACACTGGCCGCTCTGGCTAAGGAGCGAAAACCTTTGGAATGTCTAGATGCCTTTGGAGCTACTGGTGAGTGATGGAAATTTTTTTGGAAGCTCACTTTATCAAATCTGTACAGTATCTTTTCTTTCCCTTTATTTTTCCCTTGTTATTTAGCCACTTTGAGCTAAGGGTTTGTTTATATCATGTGAACTTGAAAAGATTGTTTTTTATTTTCCAGTTTTATTGAGAATGTATTGGCATACATTCTGTATCGGTATACAAGTTTAATTAAGATGTAGAGCATGATGGTTTGGTTTAGACATACAATAGGTTCAGCTAACATCCATCATCTCTTATAGATATGTAAGAAGAAACAAAAGTTTCTCCTTGTGATGAGAACCCTTAGAATTTATCGCCTTTAACTTTCCTCTATACAAGTGTTACCTATATTTAATCATCATGTTGTACATTTCATCCTTAGTACTTATTTATCTTATAATTGGAAGTTTGTACCTATTTGCTAGACTTCCTGTACAGTATCTTTTCTTAGGAAATGTATATAGATATCACATCAAGCAAAGTATTTTTATATAAAAAAAGATGCAAGGCAAATTTTTTATTGTGGAAAATTTTCAAATATATACAAAACTAGAATCCCTTTATATACATAGCTCAGTTTTATATCTGTATTCCTGTGCACTTTCCCTCATACCTCATTGCCCTGTACTCTGTACCTTTTATTTCGAAGCAAATAACAGATACATCATTTCATTCTGTAAATATTTCCATGGGGTCTGTAAAAGATAGTGAAGTGAAAGTCGTTTAGTCATGTCTAACTCTTTGCGACTCCATGGACTGAGTCCATGGAATTCTCCAGGCCAGAATACCAGAGTGGGTAGCCTTTCTCTTTTCTATGGGATCTTCCCAACCCAGGGGTCAAACCCAGGTCTCCCACATTGCAGGCCGATTCTTTACCAGCCAAGCCACAAGGGAAGCCCAAAAATACTGGAGTGGGTAGCCTATCCCTTCTCCAGCGGATCTTCCCAACCCAGGAATCAAACTGGGGTCTCCTGCATTGCAGGCGGATTCTTTACCAACTGAGCTGTGAGGGAAGCGCATAAAAGATAAGGACTTTACAAAATTGAAACCCGTATACCGTATCACACCTAAAAAATTAAGAATAATTCTTTAATGTCATCAAATGTTTAGATAAACCTAATTATTTCATAATTTTTTAAAAAATTTAAGTCAGAATCCAAAGACTATATATTTCAAGTCTCTTTTTAATCTATATTCCTTTTCATCATTTTGTGTGTATGTGTGATAATTATTTGTTGATATAAGAGGTCATTTTCCCACAGTCTAGATTTTTGCTGATTGTATCATCATGGTTCATGTAATATATTCCTCTATCTCTGTTTCTATAAGTTGGTAGTTGGATATTCAGGTTTGGTCAAATTCAGACAGTATTTTTTTTTTTTTTTTGCAAGAATATTTCTTTACAGCAGTCAGTAAGCACTTGGTATTTGGTTGGTGTGTGTGTGTGTGTGTGTGAGAGAGAGAGAGAGAGAGAGAGAGATACAGTAAACATTGCCTAGGTATCATGGCGAAATTTTAAAGACTGAAAACATTTTTCCTTGGTATTTGGTTGGTGTGTGTGTGTGTGTGTGTGTCTGTGTGTGTCTGTGTGTGTCTGTGTGTGTGTGTGTGTGTGTGTGTGAGAGAGAGAGAGAGATGCAGTAAACATTGCCTAGGTATCATGGTGAAATTTTAAAGACTGAAAACATTTTTCCCAAAAGGACATAACAGTATAGAAAAAATAATGGAAAATATAGAAAATTTCTGAAAAGCCACTTGTACCCTATCCAAGTTTTTCTTCTTAAAACTTATAGGAGTATATTCTTAGGAAGTTTGTACCAATAGGATGAAAGCATGACCTAGCTCTGCTTAAGTTCCTCACCTCAGAGAGAAGTGGTTGGAAGCATGAACTGTGGAGTCAGCCTGACTGCATTCAAACCCCAGCTTTATGACATGCCAGCTGTCTAACCACAGGAAATTATGCTTTAATTTGCTTATCTATCCAATAGAAGAATGCTTATCTATTTTAAATATGAATCATTTTTTTATTACTCCCTTTCTCACCACTACCCTCATACACTCAACTATGGATCTGTTCTAATTTTTCATTTGTATTGTTACTCATACTCCTTTTTCATTCCATATCTATCAATAGAGTGATTTTTAGCAATTATATCTGTCTCATCTGTCTTACATGCTGTTTCCAAACAGCTTTTCCTCTGAAACACTGAATTGATAATGTTACTTTTCAGTCAAAAAAGTCATGCATCTTAATTGCCTAGAGTTCAGCTTCTCAGATTGCAATTTAATATCCTCCATAATCTGATCACAATCTACTTCTCCAGATTTATTTCCCACCATTTTCCCTCACACAATCTTCCCCCACCCTTGTGTTTTACATTCAGTAATGTTTATTAAATGTCTATCCCTGATGGCTTTAGTGGTAAAGAACCCACCTGCCAGTGCAAGAGACATAAGAGATGCGGCTTCAATTCCTGCCTGGGTCAGGAAGATCCCTTGGAGGAGAGCTTTGAACCCACTCCAGTATTCTTGCCTGGAAAATCCCATGGACAGAGGAGCCTGGTGGGCTACCGTCCATGAGGTCTCATGGAGTCAGGCATGACTGAGTGACTTAACAGGCAGCAGCATACCTGCACTGGATACTATATATGTTTCTTAACAGGGGAGTCATTTTATTTTCTTTTTTTCCCCCTCTAGTTTTGTTGAGATATAATCAGCATATGTTTTATATATGTTTTAGGTGTACAACATAATGATTAACTATATGCCTGTATTGTAAAATGATCAAAAAAGTTGAAATCCATCTCTTCACATAGTTATAGATTTTTCCCCCCTTTTGATGAGATTTGCTTGCTTAGTCAGTTTCAAATAAATAGTGTTAACTGTAATTTACCTGCTGTACATTTTATCCCCAGAACATATTTCTGTTACAACTGCAAGTTTGTCCTCTTTGACTACATTCACTCAGTTCTCCCACGCCTCCAGTCTCCTCCTCTGGCAGCCTCAAATATGATCTCCACTTCTGTGATCTGGTTTTTTTTTCAGATTCCATGTATAATTTAAATCATACGGTTTTTGTCTTTCTCTGACTTATTTCACTTAGTGTAATACTTTAAGGTCCATCTGTGTTGTCTGAAATGGCCGGATTGCCTTCTGTTGATGGGTGAACGCTGTTCTGTTGGGTATATATGTATACCACATGTTCTGTATTCATTCATCCACTGACGGATGCTTCAGTTGCGTTCATGTCTTGGCTCTTATAAATAATACTACAGTGAACTACTCCTCTTTTTTTACCTGAAACATTAAAATTACTGTTTAGGAAGATCTTTTCATCCTTTTCTTTTTAATGTGCCTTTGTAACTTAAATAAAGCTCTTGTCAGGCATTTTGCTTGTTTCCCCATGTTTAAAATTCAGATATTAGAACTTATTTCACAAGCTTATCTTAAGAAAAGGAAAATAAATGTAATGACAGTGGCACAGAGTAGATGTTAATGTTTTACACTAATGAGGCACATGTAGACAGGAGATGGTCAGCACTTCCAGGAAACCAGGGTTTCTCTGCTCCGCATTGGCTAGGCTCGTGTCACCATCTCCCACTTTGCAGTGACTGTCCCTTATGACTCAGATCCAGTAGGGATAGAAAGCCTGTGAGAAGGGCCCTCTTGGCTTCAATTCCTCTCGGTCATTTGCTTACACATAGAAAGTTGTTTTTCACTCACAACGATGCTGTCATGCGTCATTTGAAAAGCACTGGTCCAGGAAAGTTGTTTTCATACTTTGGTGTGTTAGAGTAAGCGTTAGCAGGACAAATTCCATCTTCCTTTCAAGTAGAATAACCCCACTCTTACTCATATTGTATATTGGATTTCTGTGTAAGATTTTGTTTGAAAAAAAAGTATTCCATTGTAAGGAGAAAGGGAAAAAAATCCTATTAAACCCCAAATAAAGAATATACATAGGTATTTTATTTGAACATGGATTATAGAACAGTTTTTTAAGAACTATTAATGGAAATCTGCAGTATACATTTTCTTGTGGTAAATCTTAAGAGGCATTTCAGTGAAAAAGTAGAATAAGAATTACTTTTGAAAATACTAAGATTTTGAAACATTTGTTTCTGTTATTTACAAAATTATATTCTTTATTTTTATTTTGTTGTTTTTATTCTTTATAATTAAAAAACCCATTTTCCTTCCAATTTCTCCTAAGGGATAATGGGATTACAATGGGCAAAACATCTCGGAAATGCAGTCAAGGTTACAATTAATGACTTGAATGAAAACTCTGTGACGTTGATTCAGGAGAATTGCCACTTAAACAAATTGAAAGTGGTTGTGGACAGTAAGGAAAAGGAAGAAAGGGATGACATTCTGGAAGAAGGAGAGGAAAACCTTGGTAATATTAAGGTGACCAAAATGGATGCCAATGTACTAATGCATTTGAGATCTTTTGATTTCATGTAAGTGAAAAATTTTTTCTGTCACTTTCTAAACTGACTTGAATTTGAAGGGAGGCGGGGTAGAGAGGGGGCCATTAAAAATTAAGATAGTTTGTCAGTGTTTATTTACTTAAATTAATACAGTATTTTGGCATTGGCTTAAGGAATGCCATAAGAGCACTTTCTAACATTTGAAGTAAAATACCTGGGCATGACAACTTTTCTCTAAGCATGTTTTATTTTCACATGTCTAAGATATCATATGATCCTTTTATTGCTTACCTTAAAAACATAGTTATATTTTTAAAATAGATTTACGAAGTACTTTTGAATCCATGGAACTTTATCACTAGAAAATATGGCAATGGTATGATTTTGGATACTAGTATGATTTTAAATATGTCCATATTCTTTCTGATTTTAGACACCTAGATCCTTTTGGAACATCTGTGAACTATCTTGATTCTGCATTCAGAAATATAAGAAACCTTGGCATAGTATCAGTGACTTCTACAGATATCAGTTCTTTATATGCCAAGGCACAACACGTTGCCCGGCGTCACTACGGCTGTAATATTGTCCGAACTGAATATTACAAGGAGCTAGCTGCAAGAATTGTTGTAGCTGCAGTGGCAAGGTACCAAATGGCCAGCAGTGTCCTTTGTATGTCTGAGTATATGATAGAAAGAAATAACATTACAAGAAGTGCTAATTTCCTTCTTCAAAATATGTACAAAATACAAATTCCGTATTTCGTGTAGGTGATCTTGATTTTTTTGGTAAAATGTTAGAATTTTATTTAAAAACTTGTGCCTAAAATAGTTTACTCTCCACTTGAAAATGTTATTTAGATAAAGTAGTAAGAAACAAAAAAATGAAAGTTAATTTCAAATCATTTTGTTTCAACAAACATAGGGTAGATAGAGGGTGATAGCACCACAAAAAGGGAAAGCAAAAATTGATCTTAGATTTAGAAAAGATCATTATTTAATGTCTGTTTCATCTTATCTTCTTTATTTATGTAGTTTGAAAAAAATGATGGCTTATAAATTTGATTTTGTGAAATGATCTCACCTATAAAACAAAAAGTTCTGTTTCACATCAGACTTTCTAAACAATTGAAGATAGGAAGACTTTTGAGCACCCATTTTATGCATAGTAATAATATATAGTAATAGTAATAATATAATCTGAATGAATATTAAGATTACCGATCATTACAGCTAGCTTTGTCACTAACCCCAGCACCAGCGTCACAGCATTTAGATTGAAATTCTTCCCTCAGCAAAAGTACAGATTATTAGACTTCACAGGATTATTCCTAAATAACTAAAACCTCTGATGTTCACTTGGTACATGCCAAGGACCTACTGTACTTACTTTAAAAGGTTTATAATGTAATAGCAAATTCAAAGCAGTACATACAGACTAAGTTAGTATACAGCTGTATAGGGAAAACTGGGTACATAAATGCTGTATCAAGTAGAACTTAATACAAAAGTATATAAACATAATAATGGCAAGGACTTTGCTTATTCATTTTTTACCAGCTGTTCAGCAGCTGGCATACTTCCCTGCATGTGTTTAGTACTCAGTAAGCATACATTGTTTGGAAGAAGTTTTTATAGAAAAAAGTAGGTAAAGAGAAAGAAAGATGGTTGTGATGACAAGAAACAAAGTAACGTTAGAAACCAGAGTATTGAGAAGATACCATAAAGGAGAACGTGTAATCCCTAAAAGCCTGCCAAGCATCCTATAACTTCCTGTGTTTCAGTTTGTGTAAAAGTTATAGTATATAGTATATATCTTTTATAGCCACTCTTTTATATATCTTTTAAAACTACTGCTACAAAGAGTTAAATTTTTCTAATTTTCCCATAACCCTTCCATAGTATATGTACTGTCCAAGTTAATACGGTCAATATAATGCCAAACAAAGGGAAATCATAAGCTCCCAAAATAACTTAAATTTTTTTTTCTAGAGCTGCAGCCCGATGTAACAAAGGCATAGAAGTACTGTTTGCAGTGGCTCTGGAACATTTTGTGTTGGTTGTTGTGAGAGTTTTGAGGGGGCCAACTTCTGCAGATGAAACAGCCAAGAAGATTCAGTACCTAATCCATTGTCAGTGGTGTGAAGAGAGAATTTTTCAGAAGGATGGTAATATGGTAGAAGGTAAATGCAAGTTTCTTTTGATTGTATATTATGTTGAATTTATGTGTAAACCTCCAATGAAGAAGCCTTTAACACATCCCTAATTTATACATATTGTTGTCCTTTGATTTTAAAGATTACAGTGCTAACTTTATTTCCTATACTGGATTTCCTTTCATCAACAGACAAGACATTCGTGTGAGTTCATTAAAGTCATTTACTCATAATTTATGCTCTCTAGCCATGCCTTTTGTTGGAACGTCTAGAAATAACTTAGTTTCCACTGTCACTAATTTTAGGAACATTAAGTCAGACTACTTCTTTGTTTAGGATGTTTAAAATCATTAGTTTTATAAAAATAATGGTCATGTTTCTGACTATAAAAGCCATCAGTTATAAACCTCATCCAGTAAATATTTATTGAGCCTCTACTATATGCCAGGCCTGGGGAATCATGGGAAAAAGATGTGGCATGTGCCCTCATCACGCTGTTTCTGTCTTGCTTTTCTGGGACATAGAAACAGTTGCCTGTTGTTTTCTGTTAACTTCTTAGCATTTCTGAAATGTAGGTTTTTAAGAACTCTTTATATAGTAGAATTCAACCACCATGGCATGATATGATAGCCACAGATATTTCTCCTCATTTTGTCACTTGTGTTTGCATCTTTTTTTTATTCTTTCATGCAGACATTTTTCATTGTTGCTGTTGTAAAGTTAATCAGACACTTAATGTACTCTGAATTTTGTCTGCAGTTGCAAGAAGCTTTCCAACCCTAAATTATTCAGAGAAAGTTATGTTTTATTGACTAGGTCACCTCTTGTCCATTTATTTGAGAATACCATATTTATCTTATACTAAAATCCCACATGGATTTGAATTTGTTTTTAGATTTTCTGTTTTGTTCTGGTGGTTGGATGTTCATTCAATTCATTCACTTCTACTCCTTTTAGTGTTGTTTAATATCTGTTAAGGCAGTCCCTTCTCAGAGCTCTATTTTGAATGTTCTGACATTGGATCCTTTTTTTACTTAACAAAAAATAAGTAAATAAACCAGTTGGTAGTTTATCTTGAACACACTGAATTGAGGAGGAGATGTGGTTTTGAAGCTTCTTAAGAACCCACTGTGCTTTTCTTCTGTCCAGGTACTTCTGCTACAGTGTTAATTGATGGTAGGAATGGAGGGCATCCTGTCATATTCCTTTATTTGAGTTCTCTCTGGTGCTTTCTGATTTGTGCATGAAGCTGAAATACCTATCATTTATTTACCCAATCAGCACTTTGACTATGTTATTACAGTGCCTTGTGGCTTCTATTACTTCTGATTAAAAGTTAGCCATTAGTTGTATTGTTGTTCCTTTGTACTTGATACTTAGTGCTTTCAAGTTTCTTTTTGCTGCTTTCAGCAGTTTGGTTACAGTATGTCTGAGTGGGTCTCTTTGTGTTCATCCTCCCTGGAATTCAGAGCTTGTTAGGGCCAGAGGTAATTGTTTGTTTAATCAAATTTGGGGCACTAGTTTACTTCCCCAACCTAAACCTTTATCACTTCAAACTGGATACAGAATCTTCTATAACCTACTAACCGCGGATTAAAGGAGTCCTGTAATCAGCTGTTTCAAGTACTGTTTTTCTAACCAATCCCTTTAGCAGCTGTCGTAGAGCTACTCTGGTAGCATTCATCTTTGCTTTTCAGGTTCGTATAGCCCCTAGGCTGTTTCTCCCTTTAACATCTGTCCCCTCCAGTGTGGTTTTCTTCCAGTAGTATTGTCTTTCAGCTTATAAGCTTTCAGGAAGTACTGAATGATTGGGATGTTTGATGACTTATCTTCTTATTTTCTAGCAGTATTTAGGAATTATTCACAAAAATATATTTTTCTGTCATTTATAAAGACTTGGAATAAGAAAAGCCAACTCTAAATGCCCAGTCTACCATGCTAATCTTGGTTTAAATGAAACAGAGTCAGAAAGGATATAGAATCCACTCTGTTTTTTAAAAATATAAATTTCATAAATATCTTTGATGAAACTTGGGCAAGCTTTGGTCCTCCTAGAAAAGTGGTATAGTGCCCTGTGGTTTCTTTTCTAGTTTTTCCTCATTTAATTTTCCTTTATGTAAGAAATAATACACATCCTCAGTGTTTAAAGAATATCATTAATGTGAGTTTCACCTCAATAAAAAAAAAAATCTTCAGTGTTTCTTTTTACCTCATATCCCAGTGTTACAGATGATATTCCTACCTTTAAAATCATAAACCAGTTCTTTCTTACATGGAAATTTTTTTCCTTTCATATCACAATGAGTGTTTTACAATATCAGTCAGTAAGTCAGTCAGTTCAGTTGCTTAATCATATCCGACTCTTTGCAGCCCCCTGAACTGCAGCACACCAAACCTCCCTGTCCATCACCAACTCCTGGAGTTTACTCAAACTCATGTCCATTGACTCGGTGATGCCATCCAACCATCTCGTCTTCTGTTCTCCCCTTCTCCTCCTGCCCTCAATCTTTCCCAGCATCAGGGCTTTTTATAATGAATCAGGTGTTTCCATCAGATGGCCAAAGTTCAGCATCAGTCCTTCCAATGAACACCCAGGACTGATCTCCTTTAGGATGGACTGGTTGGATCTCCTTGCAGTCCACAGGACTCTCAAGAGTCTTCTCCAATACCACAGTTCAAAAGCATCAATTCTTTGAAACTCAGCTTTCTTTACAGTCCAACTCTCACATCCATACTTGACTACTGGAAAAACCATAGCCTTGACTAGACAGACCTTTGTTGGCAAAATAGTATCTATGCTTTTTAATATGCTGTCTAGGTAGGTCATAACTTTCCTTCGAAGGAGTAAGTGTCTTTTAATTTCACGGCTGCAATCACCATCCACAGTTATTTTGGAGCCCAAAAAAGTAAAGTCAGCCACTATTTCCACTGTTTCCCCATCTATTTGCCATTGAAGTGATGGGACTGGATGCCATGATCTTTAGTTTTCTGAATGTTAAGCTTTAAGCTAACTTTTTCACTCTCCTTTTTCATCAAGAGGCTCTTTAGTTCTTCTTACTTTCTGCCATAAGGGTGGTGTCATCTGCATATCTGAGGTTATTGATGTTTCTCCCAGCAATCTTGATTCCAGCTTGTGCTTCATCCAGCCCAGTGTTTCTCATGATGTACTCTGCTATGTAAGTTAAATAAGCAGAGTGACAATATACAGCCTTGACGTACTCCTTTTCCTATTTGGAACCAGTCTGTTGTTCCATGTCCAGTTCTAACTGTTGCTTCCTGACTTGCATACAGGTTTCTCAAGAGGCAGGTCAGGTGGTCTGGTATTCCCATCTCTTTCAGAAATTTCCACAGTTTATTGTGATCCACACAGTCAAAGGCTTTGACATAGTCAATAAAGCAGAAGTAGATGCCTTTCTGGAATTCTTTTGCTTTTTCAGTGATCCAGCAGATGTTGGCAATTTGATCTCTGGTTCCTCTGCCTTTTCTAAAAACCAGCTTGAATATCTGGAAGTTCATGGTTCACGTATTGCTGAAGACTGGCTTGGAGGACTTTTAGCATTACTTTACTAGAATGTGAGATGAGTGCAATTGTGCAGTAGTTTGAGCATTCTTTGGCATTGCCTTTCTTTGGGATTGGAATGAAAACTGACCTTTTCCAGTCCTGTGGCCAGTGCTGAGTTTTCCAAATTTTCTGACATATTGAGTGCAGCACTTTTCACAGCATCATGTTTTAGGATTTGAAATAGCTCAACTGGAATTCCATCACCTCCACTAGCTTTGTTCATAGTGAAGCTTCCTAAGGCCCACCTGACTTCACATTCCAGGATGTCTGGCTCTAGGTGAGTGATCACACCATCATGGGGTCATGAAGATCGTTTTTATACAGTTCTTCTGTGTATTGTTGCCACCTCTTCTTAATATCTTCTGCTTCTGTTAGGTCCCTACCATTTTTGTCCTTTATTGAGTCCATCTCTGCATGAAATGTTCCCTTGGTATCTCTAATTTTCTTGAAGAGATCTCTAGTCTTTTCCATTCTATTGTTTCCTCTGTTTCTTTGCATTGATCACTGAGGAAGGCTGTCATATCTCTCCTTGATATTTTTTGGAACTCTGCATTCAAATGGGTATATCTTTTCTCCTTTGCTTTCCACTTCTCTTCTTTTCACAGCTATTTATAACCCTCCTCAGACAGCCATTTTGCTTTTTTGCATTTCTTTTCCATAGAGAAGGTCTTGATCCCTGTCTCCTATACAATGTCACAAACCTCCTTTCATAGTTCATCAGGTACTCTGTCTATCAGATCTAGTCCCTTAAATCTATTTCTCACTCCCACTGTATAATCTTAAGGGATTTGATTTAGGTCATACCTGAATGGTCTAGTGTCTTCAATTCAAAGTCTGAATTTGGCAATAAGGAGTTCATGATCTGAGCCACAGTCAGCTCCTAGTCTTGTTTTTGCTGACTGTATAGAGCTCCATCTTTGGCTGCAAAGAATATAATCAATCTGATTTCAGTGTTGGCCATCTGGTGATGTCCATGTGTAGAGTCTTCTCTTGTGTTGTTGGAAGAGGGTGTTTGCTATGACCAGTGCATTCTCTTGGCAGAACTCTATTAGCCTTTGCCCTGCTTCATTCTGTACTCCAAGGCCAAATTTGTCTGTCACTCCAGGTGTTTCTTGACTTCCTACTTTTGCATTCCAGTCCCCTATAATGAAAAGGACATCTTTTTTGGGTGTTAGTTCTTAAAGGTCTCGTAGATCTTCATAGCACTGTTCAACTTCAGCTTTTTCAGCATTACTGGTCGGGGCATAGACTTGGATTACCATGATATTGAAATAGTTTGCCTTGGAAACGAACAGAGATCATTCTGTTGTTTTTGAGATTGCATCCAAGTACTGCATTTTGGACTCTTCTGTTGACCATGATGGCTACTCCATTTCTTCTAAGGGATTCCTGCCCATACTTCAGTTCAGTAGCTCAGTCGTGTCCGACTCTTTGCAACCCCATGAATCACAGCACACCAGGCCTCCCTGTCCATCACCAACTCCCAGAGGCTATCGACACCCATGTCCATAGAGTCAGTGATGCTATCCAGCCATCTCATCCTCTGTCGTCCCCTTCTCCTCCTGCCCCCAATCCTTCCCAGCATTAAGGTCTTTTCTAATGAGTCAGCTCTTCACATCAGGTGGCCAAGTATTGGAGTTTCAGCTTCAGTATCAGTCCTTCCAATGAACACCCAGAACTAATCTCCTTTAGGATGGATGGTTGTATCTCCTTGCACTCCAAGGGACTCTCAAGAGTCTTCTCCAACACCACAGTTCAAAAGCATTAATTCTTCAGCACTCAGCTTTCTTTATCATCCAACTCTCACATCCATACATTACTACTGGAAAAACCATAGCCTTGACTAGTTGGATCTTTTTTGGCGAAGTAATGTCTCTGCTTTTAAATATGCTATCCAGGGTGGTCATAACTTTCCTTTCAAGGAGTAAGCGTCTTTTAATTTCCTGCCCACAGTAGTAGATACAATGGTCATCTGAGTTAAATTCACCCATTCCAGTCCATTTTAGTTTGCTGATTCCTAGAATGTCAATGTTCACCCTTCCCATCTCCTGTTTGACCACTTCCAATTTGCCTTGATTCACGGACCTAACATTCCAGGTTCTTATGCAATATTGCTCTTTACAGCATCGGACCTTGCTTCTGTCGCCAGTCCCATCCACAACTGGGTGTTGTTTTTGCTTTGGCTCCATCCCTTCATTCTTTCTGGAGTTATTTCTCCATTGATCTCCAGTAGGGTAATGGGCAATTACCAGCCTGGGGAGTTCATCTTTCAGTGTCCTATCGTTTTGCCTTTTCATACAGTTCATGGGGCTCTCCAGGCAAGAATACTGAAGTCGTTGCCATTCCCTTCTCTAGTGGACCACATTCTGTCAGACCTCTCCACCATAACCCATCTGTCTCAGGTGGCCCCACACGGCATGGCTTAGTTTCATTGTGTTAAACAAGGCTGTGGTTCATTTGATCAGATTGGCTAGTTTTCTGTGATTGTGGTTTCAGTCTGTCTGCCCTCTGATGTCCTCTCTCAGCACCTACCGTCTTACTGGGGTTTCTCTTACCTTGGATGTGGGGTATCTCTTTATGGCTGCTCCAGCAAAGCGTAGCTGCTGCTGCTTCCAGCAGTGAGTAACTAAACTCAAATATACTCTGCTCATATTTGATCCTGAATCTTTAAAAACGTAACATCTTTCCTTCTCCTTCAGGAGTCCTTCATGTTGCTTTATAATCTTGAACTGTTAATACGGTGGGTTTTTGTGTTTTTTTCCTTTTAAAAAATTGTTTTAAAATTGAAGAATATTTGATTTACACTGTTGTGTTAATTTCTGTTCAAAGTGGCTCAGTTATACATGTATATACTCTCTTTTTCACTTTGTTTTCCATTGTGGTTTATCCCAGGAGACTTGATATAGTTCCTTGTGCTAAACAGTGGGACCTTGTTTTCTATCCATTCTAAATTAATAGTTTATATCTACTAGGCCAGACTTCCAGTCCATCCCTCTCACCACAAGTCTCAATGTCTGTGAGTCTGTTTCTGTTTTGTAGGTAGCTTCATTTGTGCCATATTTTAGATTCCACATATAATTGGTATTATATGGAATTTGTCACTATAGTATTTTTTAATCAAACATTTTAAAGGATTTTTGACTTAATGAATTACTGTTAAGCAATATGAATTGTTTTCTGCATTGTTTGTAATTATATAGGACTTAAGAGTATAAATGAGTATTTCTTTCCAAAAAGTCAGATCACTTAGAATGTTTTATGTTTATCAATTTGTAGTATATAATTTAAAAAGTCAAATAGTTCTGCATCTTATTAATAAAGTAATGATTTCTGCGCCACTCCCTAAAGTAACCAGGTATTAATAAAAATCTCACAGCTGTTTCTTCTAATATTTGAAGTCTCTAATGTTTGGGATATTCCCTATTTCTAAGTTATATTGCCTATAATTTCCTTTCATGAAGAAGACTGTTCAGCATCTCAGGCCAGCTCAACCACATGCATGTACTTCTCCTCTCCAGTGTTGGCTTAATCACTATCCAGTGTTCATATTTTTATAAATATAAAAACATTGTTTACAAGTTGTATTAGTTAATCTGTGTGTAACAAATTACCTCAAAACTTAGTGGCTTAAAACAGCATTTATTATCTCAGTTTCTCTTGAGCCAAGAATCTGGGCATGGCTCAGCTGGGTCCGCTAGCTAAGGGTCGCCCACAAGGCTGTCGTCAGGGTGTTGGCTAGGGCTGCAGTCATCAAGGCCTGACTGGGGAAGGATCTGTTTACAGGCTCATTCCCATGGTTATGACCTGGATGTAGGTTGTTAGACTGAGCACTTGTTGGCTGCTAAGAGGTGTTCTCGGTTCCTTGCCAGGTAGTCCTCTTGACAGAATAGCAGCTCACTTCATCGGAAAGAACCAGAGAGAGAAAGGGAGAGAGAAAGAGTACTGCTGTGTTCTAGTCACTAGAAATGAGCCTCCAGATCCGGTGATTCAAGAGGTGGAGATTATGAAGGGTATGAATGCCAGGATACAGGGATCATTGCTGCCTTTCTTAGAAGGCTGCTCCGCAGAGATGGGCCAGTTACAGTGCTGTAATAACTTTTTTATACAACTGTTCAATTACTCGAATTAATCGAAACTATATATTTATCACCTTTGGGGTGTGTATATACTTTTCACGATCCATAATAGTTTCAGTGCTTCTGTGATTTGGTTAAAAACAAATAACTTTTGGGTTTCATTTAATTCCACTGGAGATAGTCCTCCTCCTCTAGTTTGGGTTGTTTGTTTCTCAGTCTGCCAAAAGCTGTTGCCCTAGGTCTTCCTTTTAGACTCATAATGGAAATTTTCTTTGGCTTTCTCCTTGTGACAGTCTTCCTATATCTTAAATCTTATGTATTTTTCACCTTTCCTTCTTTACTTTCTCTTTTGAAGCTACACTTTTTCCCTTAGAGGGATTGTATGGGCAAGTATAGAAGTCTAGGTTAGAAGTTGTTTTTCCTCAGAATATTTACGATGTTACTCGTTTGTCTTTTAGCCTTCAATATTGACAAGTCTGCTGTTGTTCTTATGAATAGTACTTTGTGTTTTTTTCTCTGAGTGCTCTTAAATATCTCCTTAACTCACTATTCTAAAATAACTTCAGCACGTTTATGAATTCATCTTTTTTAATTCATTGTGCTGCAGTCTGTGAGCCCTTAAACTTGAGTTCTTCAGTTCTGATAAATTTTTTCTATTTTCTCTTTGATAATTTTTTTCTCAAATTATTTCTGTTCTCTCTTCCCAGAACTCATTTTAGTTATATGATGAATCTTGATTAATCCTGTAATTTTTTTTACATCTCTGTTTATTTCTTTAGCATTTAGTTCTTCTTTATAAATTTCATTGAGTTTTATTTTCCAACTTTCCTGCTTAAGTTTGTCATACTTTGTTCATTTCCAAGAGTTATTTCATATTTTTGTTTCCTTTTTATTTTTATTTTTTTGGTTTAATAATTTATTCTGTTGTTATATAGTTGAACAACCTCTACACACAAAATAATATGGTTTAAGATTCTTTTGAGTTGGAAGGAATGTGGGTTTTAAAAGGTTTTGCAAGCCTGTTTTCTGGAGATCACTTAAATGGCCCTTTTTAAAGACCCTTGAAGAAAAATTGGTTCAAGAAAACCAGCAATTAAATTTCAAAATCAAACTATTTATGAAGATAGCAAGCCAAGAATTGGGGTAATTCCTCTTCTGTATTTCCTACACTCAAATCCACCCTGGGAAACAGAAGCCTAGTCTATGGGAAGACATGATGGAACAACCAGAGTGAGGTGGTAAGGGCAACCACAGCTGGTGGCCCATCAAGTCGGGAACGGTGAGGCTGGTTTGAGCAGGGATGGGAACTGTACACAACACAAAGTTGGAGGCCAACTGAACTTGCATTGACACCAACGACATGAGTTTTCTCAGTAGCCTTTTAAGAATGGAGTGACTTGACCCTGGAGAACAGATTACACTTAGCAATGATACTTCTAAATATAACTACCCCTGTTTCCTATTCCCTAGTTCATGATGGTCACAAACTAATACTGCAGATAAAACATTTAACTTTTTGATCCAAGTTTTTCCTATCGTCCTACACTTGAAAGGGAAATGATGCACACAAAGCTCCCAATGCTAACATCACTACCTTACAAACCTTAGGGCTAGTACCTCCCTCCTCCTCACTTATCTAATGTTCAATGTTCAGTTTTAATCAATGACCATTTTGCGTGAAGTTCAGTATTCTACAGATCCCAAAGCCTAAACCAGGAGCTTCATATGAACTTCAGTGGTACCATGGAGGCCAAGGCAATTTAATTTAGGTAAACCAGGATTTGATTCATTCGTCAGAACCCTCTTCCAACAGGTCTATTCAATTCTCTTAAAAATGGTGGCATTACTTTACTTTTTGCCTTTCAGAAGCAGCAGTTACACAAATGTAGTATTAGATTTAGCCTAAAAGTGGGCCCTAATCAAAAACTTCATTATTTTTCTGCATATGATCGTGAGGAAGGACCAGGACACCCTTCACATTTCCAAGGAAAATCCAACTGATAACGCTGTTCCTGCCAAAGTCTATGGACTGCAGAGCATTGCATCACCCCAGTAAAGCTGCAGGTCTCACCACATGCATCAACAAATGTACAGAGCTAAGTTTCTGCACTCCTCTTTTACAGAATTTTACACCTATTATACCAAACAGCATTTTAAACACAGACACATCAACTCCCTAATAAAGCAAAAACAAAAGCATTTCCCTTATTAAAAACAAGATACACCATCACTTCATATACACTTATATGTGTAAGTGTAAATAACTTCAGTAAGTCTTCAAACATTATTGCACTTTAACTTTCATAATTTGATAATGCATTCAATGAAGCAATCTGGAGGCAACTAGTTTTAACAGACAAATTAAAAAACACTTTTAAGCAGACAAGAACGTCCTAAATTGTTTATTAGGTAAGAACTTTACAAACGTTACTTACGTTAGCGGTAGCGGTGGAGCTGGAGAGTATTGCGCCTTCTCCAAGCTGCACGGCAAGAGCCGCCAATAGTGTGGTGGAACTTGTGGCCCTTGCCCAGGCCGCGGCTCTTTCTGCCTGCAGACGTCAGCCCCCGCATCTCCCTGTGCTTGTGAACTGGTTTGGTGAGCCATTGGGTGTCAGGGTTTCTTCTGATAGCTTTATGGAATGGCTCGATGAGGGTAACCTTGAAGAATTTGTATGTAGAATCTTCACCAACCCAGTAGCAGTTCAGGACCCTCAGGGCCCCACAGTGGCAGCCAGCGCACTCCTCCGCAACCGGCTGCAGGCTCCGCGCAAACTTGAGCTGGTTGATACCGTGGTGGACAGGCTTGCCGTAGGTGGCACCCTTAGGAACGAGGCGTTTGCGGCGCACGCGGATCTGGTATATGACATAGCCTTGCTTGGCCGTGTAGCCCAGCCTGCATGCCTTGTAGGGCCGCGTGGGGTGCGGGGCGCAGTGCAGCGCCAAGAGCTGGCGGTACTGCCAACAGCGCACCCGCAGCAGGAAGCGCATCACGTCTGACTGCTTCTTCCTCCACAGCTCCTGGAGGTACTTGTAGGCACCCATGTCGGCTCACCCTGATGGCTGCCGCCTGACGGTTTTTTGTTTCCTTTTTAATAGTATCCTATTCTTGTCTCAGAGATGTGAAATCTAATCTTATCTCTATGATACTATTGATTATAGTTGGGTATATTTTATATTTAGAGGAGGATAGGTTTTTCATTTTGCTTATTTTTGTATTGTTGCTATTATTCTGTTGTTTTAGTTATTCTTTCCTAACTATTTCTGGTTTGCAGTTCTGTTATTATCATAGTATATCTCAAATGTCTAGTAGTCTTAATTTTCCATGCTGACAGTTATGTTGACGTTCTTGGGCAGGGCTTATAAACGGATAGATTTTTACTGTAATGAGAAGGCAGTCTGCCTTTTCACTACAAGAACTCCCAAATGAGTCAGTCCGTCTGTGTGTGTGTCCTTTATCCTGGATTGGTAAGTACTCCTACAGAGGAATCTTGCAGTCTTTTATCAGCTTTCTAGAAACCATGTTGGGGAAGGAGACTGGAAGGTCTTAGCGTTTGTACAGACTTTTACTTAGTCCCTTTCTTTTCATATATCTCCTCACTCTAAACGGTGACTAATGCCCCATTCGGGATCCTCTGTGGTTCAGCCTCACCCAGGATTAACTTCCTCTTTTGGATGGAGACACAGAAGCCTCACTGTTGATCTTAGAGAAGATCTACAAGTCTTAAAATTTTTAAATGAAGTCTTTTTTTTTTTCACATTACCACCCTATTTCCATCCTCAGAGACTGTCAGTACTTTCAATTCTCAAGCCTTTTCAGGTCCCACAGTGCCAGTGGGCTTGCTGTTTATTGGTAGCCTGTCTACCCATTTCAGGTTCGGGCTTTAGTTTTCTCTGACCTGCTAAACCAGTTACCCCTTTATGTATCTGCTTCCCACTTCTAAAATTTTATTGATATCTCTCATCATCTTGTTATCTCTTCTCATATTTTATTTATCTCCGGGGTTTGAATTTTATTCCTTTGTTTTCATCTTAATAATGGTTTAAGAAACAGAAGAGATTAAAGTATGTGTTCAGTCCATTTCATTTAAAGTCTCTAAATAGTTTGAGTTCCTCATCTAGAATTACCTTCATGGCCTATTTACCAATGACATAGAAATAGCAGTTTTCTTTCTTCACACCTTCATTTTTTCTACTTCATAACTTGAAATGATAACCCTGATCCCTGAAGATGCTGTTCAGGCACTAAGAAATCCTAGGCACAGGTCTTTAGAAAAGACATAGGTTTATATGATGGGACCATTTTGCAAAATACATCAGGAAACAAACTGACAAATATTTTGTGTGCTGCCTGCGGTAAGTTGGTACAACTGACAGAACCATAAATATAAATCACCCTACTTTGGGTAATTCTGCCTGTAGTACATGTAATTTAATTATTTAGTGGTTTCGGGAAGATGTCTTGAATATATTCGTATAACATTTGAGGAGCATCATTCTCAACAAAGCTAAGGTCAATGATAACCACACCTCCTTTTAAGGCTGAAAGGTAGACCTAGGAACAAACAATGAAGGAGACCTTTAAGTATATATACGGCTGTGAATTATGCCACTTAATTGCACTGAATGACAGAGTAATATCAGATGGCAAGAGGCTATAGACCCATGCCCCTACCACCATAATCCTGAGTTCTGGATATATCTAGGACCCATTGATCAGATCAGGCCATTCCAAGAAAGTGAATGATCAACCCAGAAATGGCCTGAGGAAACTCAGTTGGAGAGAATCTGATTTAAAATGACTATTCTGAGTCTTAAGTGAATAGGAAAGTCCATGGTAGAATATCATGCCGTTTTGGAAACTAAGAATGGGCCTTGTATCTCCCCAGCCACCTTATGATTACATCAGGGCCCTCATTGCTCTTTAAACTGAATTAGTTTCTTCTAGCCTACATGTCTGGGACTGAATATGCATCAAGCCTAGGGAATAGAGTAATTCATTTTCTCTTCCCAATTACAGAAGAGTTAACTTATGGAAAATGTCTTTACTTTGATGGATGTTGGTTCTATGGGTATATACATTTGTTAAAGCTCATCAAACTTTTCACATAAAATGTGTACATTTTACTGCATGTAAATTATACCCCAATCAGTTGATTTTAAAATATGGATAGCTTGTGAAATTTATAAGACTTTCTCCTGCTGAAATTATTTCAGGTAGTAGAGTGACTAAAAACTATGCCTCTAATTTTGACATGGATTTCTGTGTCTTTCTTAAGCTTTAATCATCTGATCTACATAACTGAGCTCTTAATACCTGCTTCAGTTTTAAGGATTAAATTTTTTTAACGCATATAAATGCACAATACCTGGCACATAGTAGATCCTCAGTATATTGTAGCTGCAAATTATTGTTTATATAACAATTACTGCTGTTAACATTGTCATTTCTCCTTTGATTTCTTTTTGTTGCCTTTTCACAGAAAACCCATACAGACAGCTACCCTGTAATTGTCATGGAAGCATGCCTGGAAAGACAGCGATAGAACTTGGGCCTCTGTGGTATGTGCCTGAGCACAGTAATGTATTCAGAGTTTATGCATGTATTGGTCTGATTGCTGACTTTAGATTGCTGTGGTAGAAGACAGAAATTTATGTTCAATTTTTTAAATATAGGTAAATAATTACGATTCTTTTCCCCTATGAACCTGAGGTGTCTTCTTTTCACATTTTTCTATACCATTATTCTTCCAACTTTGTGACAGAGCTAAGATGCAGTTGGATCAAAGAGAAGCCAAGCTGATCTGCAAACTAAATAATTCATCCCTGCATAGTAAGGATGAGGCTTTTTTCAGCTGAATATAGAACTAGCGTATGATTTTAAAGTGATCACTATAACTTTTTATAGACCAGTCAACTAATGTAAAAGTTCTTTGAGGAATTAATTTTAAGAAAGAAGGGCATGTTAAAGTAAATGTCTGCTTCTGTATTAGGTAAAGCTGTTTATATGTGACACAGCTGCAAATATTTAACGTGTGTGCTTTTGTATCCTTGGTAACTAGTTATTGTGTTTTTCCTGTTTGAAAGTTGAATTGCTTTTACTCAGAATCCTTCCCATAAGCTGTTACTAGAGATTCTTGGGAGAAATTTGAGATTCCTAATAGCATTGTAATAAGAATCATTGCAAACTTCAGCCTTGTTACTTTACAAGGCCAAGGTTTAGTCATTACTAAGTCTAAAAATTAACTTAATGGTAAACATATTTGTGCTGATGTATTGTATCTTCAAGTAAATACACTTAGATTAAGAATGACCTGGGCAGCCTTACCTTCTCGTACTCTCAATCACCTGCAGTTTGTTGACCCTGCTCACTCTTGGAACTGGGGAAGTCAGGAGTAACAGGCTGCTAGATCCAGAAAGATCTCCTAGCCCAACTCCTCCCTCATTTTACCAGATGAGAAAATGATGGCAGTGTATTTAAGTGTTGGATAAAACTGATCCTTCAGGATTTAGTTAGTCGCACACACAGAACCAGAACTTTTTTTTTTTTTGATCTCCAAGGCTGAGTTGTAAACAATAACTTAAGGTTTTCTCACTTAAAGCCATTGTTCATGTCTTTACGTTCGTCCAGTCTCTTCCCCCTTCCCTTCCTCTAGTTCAAATTCTGCATCCTTTTTGAAGTGTCACTCGTTAGTGCTTAAATCCAAAATAATCTTTGAATTGTCTTTTAGTAAATCTTACATTGGTCACTCGTTTGACAGTTAAAATCACATATCCTTTCATATATATTTGCTAACCCTAGTAATAATAGCTCCTGTTCCTTGATACCTGGACTAGGGATTGTAGGTGTATTATCTCATTTAATTCCCCTAAGTCTGTGAGAAGTTTTATTTTCCATATTATGATAAGGAACATGAGACTCAAAACAGTAGTTACTCAAGATTACAAAGCTAATAAATGTGGAAAGGTTTATCTGACCTGGAATTCATATTCTGTCCATTATACTTGTGATTATCAAATTAAATGGGAAACAGACTTGAGCCCTGGGCCATTTTTTAACTACATTACCACCAGCACATGTAACTCTTATGAATGTCATCCTGCCCCACCATGTATGCCCTGGAACTAAGGGTTACTGAGAGGAATATGCATTGTGAAAACCTCTGCATTACTGTGCGTCCCGGTCTAGATTCTGTCTACGTTTATTGGCTTTCATAGGGTGAAGAGTGAATTTTACACTTCACTGTATCTTACACCTCTATGTACCACGGGACTATACACCTTACCAGGGCCGAGTAAGTTGACCTACTGTGAATAAAATTTTCTTTACTGTTCCCTGGTGGCTCAGACAGTAAAGCATCTGCCTATGATGCAGGAGACCCAGGTTCAATCCCTGGATCAGGAAGATCTGGAGAAGGCAATGGCAACCCACACCTGTACTCTTGCCTGGAAAATCCCATGGACGGAGGAGCCTGGTAGACTAGAGTCCATGGGGTCGCAAAGAGTCGGACACAACTGAGCGACTTCACTTTCACTTTACTAATCCCACTATCTTAAGAGAACTGACATGATAAAATGGGCAAATTATCTCAGTCATTGTTTAATTATGGAGACTTATTTTATTAAAGAAAACACTTCTTAAATCTAATTCTGTATTCTTTTTTCAGGTCAAGTTCCCTTTTCAATACTGGATTCCTCAAAAGAATGCTGTCTGAATCTCTTCACCATGGTTTAGATGACATTCAGACCCTAATAAAGACATTAATCTTTGAGTCAGAGTGTACTCCTCAAAGTCAGTTTTCAGTTCATGCACCTTCAAATCTCAACCAACAAGGTGACTTAACTAAACACTAATTTACTAGGTTACAAATTGTTTATCAAAAATACTCCATCTTTATATTTAATGTTATAATTACAAGCAATGTAAGTAGTATGCTTTAAATAATCTGTAATGAGTCTTATCAGTAATCCAGTTAGCTTTTTTTTTTTTTAATTGCATTGTTTTCTTCAAGTTTATATTAGGGGCCTGAAAGGAATGATGCTTTTGTTTATAGATGTATTTTTTAAACTTTAGTAGATTGAAAGAACTGAAAGTCTCTTCTGATTTTATTACCCTGTATCTGCTTTATGGAAAGAGAAACTTTAGGTCATTCTGAGAACAGTGTGGCCAAAAATTTTTAATATCCATTGGGACATGGAAGCTAGGTTTACACTTACCACTCAGGAAAGTGGTAGTTTGTAGTTTTTTCTTTGTAGTTTTATCTGGCTACTGATAGAATGGTGGGCCTGTTAGGTATCTTAGAGGGTCAAAAAATGAATTCTTGGAACCCATTTTGGTCACAGAATCTCATATATTCATAAAAGCAGTGTGCATAGATTTAGTAAGCTTTTATTTAAACTTCAAATTTTTAATGTCATCCTGTAAAATATTTTCTTTTCCATTTGCTCTAATTTTAGAAGAATGTGGTGTATTTATTAAAGCTACAGACGATACCACAACTGATAGTTACAGTGCCCAAGGTACGTGTGCGTGTGTATGAACGCGTCTGTGAACGAGCACACGGGAGGACTGGGAGGGAGGAGGTTGCGGTCAGAGCTCATTCCATCCTATTCTAATAATTTGGTCCGCCAGCAGCCTGATTACAGTGAACTTTGTTTAGTTGGCATTTGCATAGTTCAAAACTTCAATTAATGTGTACTTTGTTCACATCTCTGGTATATGGTGATCCCCTTGCAAGAGCTATACAAGATGTTAAAGAAATTTCATTGATTAACCAGAAGACCCTATACTCTGGCCATAGGAATTTTATTACATAGCCTTTCTTATAATTTGAGGTGTGTACATAACTTTAAAACACACTTGTATTAGGCATTGTAAATTCATATCAAAGGATGTTAAGATTTGTAATGGCGATGCTTACTGTCTAAGGTTTTTAGAAGGCAGTGTTAAGATTCTCAATCTGTTTTGTATACAAGCAAAAACAGTGTTGAGATTGAAAGAACGAAGGACTATAGTTACAAGTAGTAATTTTGTATTACTTGCTCAACATTTTAGTGTTGATCTTCAAAGAGGAAAATTTCAATTCCTGCTAATAGCTTATGGTTTAGTAACTACATACTGTTCCAAACAGTCATGTTCATTTAGTATCTTCAACTTATTTGTTAGGATTCAGATCACTTAAAAATGACTTACTCTCCTGAATTTCTCTGTTGGAGGAAGGAGAAAGGCATTCCAGTGTACTGTAAAATACATTAAATTTAAGAGTATCATTTTACTTCTTTGTTATTTGTTACATAACCTCAGCCAGGTCCCCTACCCTTAAGAGTTGTCATAAAACCTTTTTAAAATAAGGTAAAAACATAAGTTTTGAAGATATTTAAAATCTCTGAGCCTTTCTCATGTATAAATTAAGGGAATTAGACTAATCTCTATGGGTTCTCTTATAGCACTAAAATTATAATCTAAACTAGTATAACAACATACAAAATCTTTCATGATAGAAAATATCAGGGAAAAGAAATCTGTGTGTACTGCTGATGATAGTAATTAGGAGGTGTTGGAATTTTAGTCTCAGCCTTTCTTAACTCTTGGGATACATATGCCTTCTTAGATTTAATGTGACAGTATAATCAGGTTTTAATTATCTGATTTAATGGGGGAGCCATGAGTCAGTACTTCAGTATTTATCTTTGAATGCAGTTTATCATTTTCATGCATCAAATTTGTCTTCTGAATACTTTTGCGTAAGTGAATGTTCATGAAAATTTAAAACTTGGCCATAATAGCATCCATGTAGAAATAAAGAGCTGAACATTCAGAAAAAAAATCTCCATATGGTAACTCGATATCTCAGTTGTCTTCCTTTTGTGATTTTTGGCAGGATACATTGCTAGAAACTTACTAGCTAGCTTCCTTTCACTGAAAACGTAAAGGCTACGTACTGTGCTAAGGCGGCAATGAGGTCATGCAGTGTACTCATGTATTCCTGTATCCAAGCCCCTGAGACTGACTTTGTGTTCATTGAAGACCTACTGTATATCAAACACAGCTGACTCGTGAACAGCCCTGGGAGTAATCCATGTGTAACTCAGAGTCAATCCTTCATCCACAGATTCAGCTACCTGTGGACCATGTGTTACTGCAGTTTCTCCCTGTTGAAAAACATCTGTGGTGAAACAGACCCACAGAATTCAAAACTGCATTGTTCACAAAGGTCAATTCTGTTGGCATCCAGTAGAGAACACAAGTATAGAAATAAAGGACCTTATTCTCCAGGAACTTAGAATATAATTTGGGAAGAAAGGATTTATACACAGTAATAAAACCTAAATACATGAAACAAGAAAACATATAATGACAGAACGTAATCAAACTCTGAGTAATGTTGTATTTAGAGTAGTGAAATCTGTCAAAAATGGCTTTCTACAGAAGATGAAGGTAGGGTTGAGGCTTAAAACTGAAGAAGGTAGAAAAGAAGTTCTGATTCAGCAAACAGTTAAACAGTAAAATCACATGAATGAAGGATAGTGAAAAAAAAGAATAAATATTACAACAGAGCTATGTTTTTGTAATTAAGATTGGATAGATAGTTACAATGTTGTGTCAAAGGATTTAGACTTGAAGATAGTATGTAGTTATTAAAGTATTTGGCTTGTAATTTTTAAGAGAATGCTAACTTTCTGTGATTATATCTGTACATTTCAGGAAAGAGAAAAAGTAATGAAACAACTGCAAATTTAGTCAAGAGGCAAAAGACTGATGTCAATCCTGAACATCCTCCCTTTTATTACAACATCCACAGACACAGCATTAAAGGAATGAATATGCCAAAGTAAGACAGTGAATGACAAAGTGTATATATTTAATATTTTAATGACATTATGATTTAAAACAAGAACCTCATTTTTTTTTTTTTTTTTTTTCCTTTCCTTGTTTCAGGTTAAAAAAGTTTTTGTGCTATCTTTCTCAAGCAGGCTTTCGAGTAAGCCGAACTCATTTTGACCCAATGGGAGTTCGTACAGATGCACCTCTAATGCAGTTTAAATCCATCCTTTTAAAGTACAGCACCCCCACTTACACTGGAGGACAGTCAGAGGGCCATGTCCAGCCAGCATCTGAAGATACAGCTGCCGACAGGAGTGTCAGTGAATGACAAAGCAGAAGCAGGTGGTTGCCCAAGGTGGTAAATGTGAAGGAAGGTTTCTCAGACATCTGTGTTGATGGCCCTATAGTTCTCTATAACTAGTGCTTTTTCTACTCTTTCAATTCAGTTGTGTAAAAAAAAACAGTGCTCTTTTCATTCAAAAAATTAGCAGTTTCTAATTTAGTTGGTTTGGGAGCTATGCTTTCCAAGTTTTTCTTATTTTAGAGAAAACTTAAAATTTTAATGAAAACATTTCATACAAAGCCAAGTTTGTGACTGAGATCACCCTACTGTTTACTAACTCAGAAAATTTTCACATGGACAGTGTTTGGAATTTTATGTTATGAAAATAACATATTACTTATTCTCATCTTTTTTGTTTGATATGTGTAAGATGAATCCAGAATCCTTTTATTAAAGTGACCCTAAATAGGAGGAAGTGTCCTTTCTGATTATTAATGTATTATTTCACAAATACAAGCTAAAATATACTCCCAATTTCAAGAAATCTTCTCTTTCCAACTAAACATTTGTCAGAGATAGAAATACATTTTCTTGTAAAGTCCGAATGATTACACTTTAAGATTTTGTTAAAATAAATTGAGACTACTGTTCTAATATAATTGTTCACAAGCACGAAATTCTAAGGAGATTTTATTATGAATTAAACAAGCTGGGTGATCTCAAGTGCCTCAGTTAATGCACGTATAATATTCATTTGCTTGGTTATGCTACCTCTCAGGAGTAAAACTTGTCACCTTATGAATTTATGAAGTGAGGATTTTCTTGCTTTTTGGGGTGGGTTTTTTTGGTTGTTGTTTTGCTTGTTTTTTTGGTTTGTGTATGTGTTAATTTTTTGTACAAGTAGCCCAGGATCTTGTTTCCATTAATAAATATGGTTCTTGCTTCATCTAAGAGTTTGTATGAAAAGGTATACACCAAAAATTCAGATTTTTGTCTCAAGGATTTAATACACATTTACCTAAGTGTTTCTTAGAAAAAGTAACTTTTTTACAAGCATTATGCTTGGGAAATGAAGGAAGAGAAATGACGGAAAGGTTTAAATATATCATGTAAAAAAAAACCACTCCCATGACATACACAGAAATTCAGGGAAGTTGGGTTGCATCAACATAAGAGTATTAATTCAGGAGAAATAAAAGAAAAATTCTTCATGTTATTACAGCATAATCCTAGAAGGATGCTTTTACTTGTCTCCAATTAATGGAATTTTAGTAAAAAAAAAAAAAAGGAATAGATGAAGTGCACGTTAGTTTCTATGACCATTAAAAGAAAACTTTTACTGCCAGTTAATTCACAAACACAAAAAGAAATAACAGTTGTAATTTTTGTATAGTTAAGGAAAGTTTCTATAAATCCATGAGACAAACCAGCACATGGACCATCTGATTATTTAAAATGTATGTGTATGGGGAGAAGAAATAAGGTGAAGATTTGAATAGGATTTAGACCTCACCTCCCCCTACAAACATATAAAAGATACATCTACATGTGGAACAATTCTCACTGAAAACTAACTGGAACCTGTCAGATGTACAACAAAGGCTGTATAAAAAATTCACACAGAAAGAGGTAAGGAAAAATAAGCAACCAGGTAGGGACCTGTGACCTGGGAGGGAACTTAGAGGAAGATCACCCTCCCTGGAAGGTGCGTGGTTCCAGCCACACATTGGGTGCCTCAGCCTGGGGTCCAGTAAAGGGGAGACGAGGCCCTTGGCTGCTTGGAGGGCCCGTGAGACGAACAGGAGGGCTCTGGGAAGGCTGTACTCCACTCCTGAGGAGCACGTGGGTACTCACGCGGTCTCAAGGCTGGCTGGAAAGGGCGACTGAAATGGAAGGCTCACAGACTGCTGACATTGCCCATGGCCTCTCTGGCGACCCTGCCAGCATGAGCTGGGCAGCTGCTCCAGCACTGCAGGCCTCACACTGCTCATTCACCAGGAAGCAAGGGTTGCCACAACCAAGGAAAAAGCTCAGCTGGCCATGAGACGCTGAAGGCAGCTCAAACCCTCCACGCGTCTTAGCAAGGGGGGGGGCAGCTGCTTCCAGTGATGGCGCAGTAGAGTCAGGCAGGTCACCTCAGCCCTTGCCTAATACCCACTGTGCACCTCTCGCCCCAGCACTGCTGCCCGCTGGTGTGAAGGCCACAGCGCTGGGAGGAGCAAGAGTACACACCAAAAGCCCCCGGAGCCGGCCTGGACCTGACCCCACCCTGCGGGCAACCGAGAGGGGAGGGAGCCCTGCCTCACCCGACCCCAGCGCACCTCCCACCAAGTGACAGCCGCCAGCTCGCTGCTCTGAAGAAAGGTGTCACCTGTGTTCATGTCTGATCCAGCTCGCCCACCAAAGAACACGCAGACTACATGGGATACTTCCACAGAAGGACTCCTTCAAGGATGCCAGAGGGAAGTTTCACCTGATTTCATAAGGACAGAGAAAAATAAGCCAAATGAGATGACAGAGGAATTTCAGTTGAAAGAGCAAGAGAAAATGGTTAGGGTAGGGGAAATAATGAAACAGAAATACTTACTAGGTAAAAGAATTCAAAGCATTAGTAATGAGAATGCTACCTGAACTAGGAAAAGGAATAGCTGAATAGAGTGAGAAACTTTTAAAGGAACTAGAAAATATGAAAGAGTATCAGTCAAAACTGAACACAATAACTAAAATAAACTCTAGAAAGAATGAACTTTCTTTATCACTGGGTGATACAGAACACATAAGCAATCTGGAAAAGAGAATAATAGAAATTACCAAATCAGCACAACAAAAAGAAAAATTTTAAAAACATTAAGATCACACTTTAAGGGATCTCTGGGGTAACATGTTATCAACATTCACACTAATAGGGGTCCCAGAAGAGAGATGGGGGTCAAAAATGTATTTAATGAAATTATGGCTCAAAGTGATGAAAGGGAAAAAACATGCAACCTAGGATACTCTACCCAGCAAGATTATCATTGAAGGCGAGACAAATAACTCATAAGCAAAAACAGAAAGTGTTCCTCAATACCAAGTCAACGCTAAAAGAAAATGTTAAAGATTCTTCTGTAAGTGGAAAAGAAAAGTCTATAACAAATAAAAAGGACAATCCCACTAGTAAAGGCAAATATGTAGTAAAAGCCAAGTATCAACCACTCAAGCTAGTAAAAAGACAAAATGTATAAATCAATTATAACTATAATTACTAAGAGAACTGTCCTCTTCCACATGGTCTAACGGTTAGGATTCCTGGTTTTTATCCAGGTGGCCTGGGTTTCACTCCTGGTGTGGGAAGGAAGAAATATGGGGTGGCTTCCCTTGGTGGCTCAGATGGTAAAGAATCTGCCTGCAATGTGGGAGACCTGGGTTCGATGCCTAGGTTGGGAAGATCCCCTGGAGAAGGGAAAGGCTACCCACTCCAGTATTCTGCCCTGGAGAATTCCATAAAGGAGTCTGGCAGGCTACAGTCCACGGGCTCACAAAAAGTCAGACAAGACTGAGTGACTTGCACAAAGGAATAAACATGAAGATGTAAAATATAACAAGAAATACCAAGTAGTGGAAAAGGTAGTAAAAACATAGATCCTTTTAGAATGTGTTTGAACCTCAAGGACTATCTGCTTAAAACACATCAATACAGAACCCTGGAGCCCCACGGTAACCACAAAACACCTACAATAGATACACAAAAACAAGGACGGACCACAAATACACCACGGAAGAAAATCATCAAACCACAATAGAAGAAACAAAAAGCCAAAAACAAGTAATAAAATGGCAGTAAGTACAGACCTATCAATAATTAATGTCAACAGATTCTCAAAGTAGATTAGGTATTTAAGATCTTTGTACATAGAAACATCAATAGCTGCAATTTCACCGTGACAAGGCAGTGATCCATGAAAGGGGATGATATCACTGTAATGCCAGAAAGCAAAAAGGAACTTAAAAGAGCCTCTTGATAAGGGTGAAGGAGAGTGAAAAAGCTGGCTTAATACTCAATACTAAAAAAACTCAGATCGTGGCATCTAGTCCCATCACTTCATGGCAAATACAAGGGAAAAGGTGAAAGCAGTGACAGAGCTCCTCTTAGGCTCTAAAATCATTGCAGATGGTGCCTGAAGCCATGAAATTAGAAAACGACTGCTTCTCGGCAGAAAAGCTATGACAAACCTAGACAGCGTGTTACAAAACAAAGACATCACTTTGCTGACAAAGATCTGTATAGTCAAGGCTATGAGGTCTTTCCAGCAGTCATGTATGGATGTGAGAGCTGGACTGTAAGGCAGGCAGAGATGGAAGAATTAATGCTTTCAAACTGTGGTGCCGGAGAAGGCTCTGGAGAGTCCCTGTGATAGCAAGCAGCTCAAACCAGTCAATCTTAAAGGAAATCAACCCTGAGCAGTGATCAAACCTGGGGCCCCTGCATTGGGAGCATGGAGTCTTAGCCACTGGACAATCGAAAAGTCCCTACCGTCCTTTATGTTCCATTACGTAGTTAACTTTACCAGTGCTATTTGTGTGGATTCAACTTACTATCTAACGTCCTTTCATTTCTGCCTGAAGGATTCTTCAGTATTTCCTATAAGGGAGGCAGGTCTGCTACTGACAGATTTGCTCTGTTTTTATGTGTGAGCATCTTAATCTCTTTCATTTTTGATGAGTAACTTTGCTGCATGTAGAATTCTAGGTTGACTTTTTCTTGCAGAGCCTCTGGGCTTCCATGACTTCCTATGAGAAGCAAGCTGTTAATCTTATTAAAGATTCCTCACATGTGATCACTTTTCTCTTGCTGTTTCTCAAATCCTGTCTTATTTAGCACTAGTTAGGCTTCTCAGATGTGCATATTCTTTTTTGTAAAATTCTGAAGTTTGGGGCAATTATTTCTTCAAATATACTGTAACCTCTTTTCTTCTCTCCTTCTAGGACCCCCATTATGCTATTACACTTGATAGGGTCCCACAGATCTCTGCAGTTTCCCCCCCTTTATTCCTTTAAATTATATTTCATACTGCAATATAGCTGATTTACGATACTGTTTCTATTCCTTTTTTTCTCTGACTAGGTTACTCTCAAGTGATATCTCTGTTCAAATTTGTTGAATATTTCTAGCAGTTCAAATCTACTTTTGAGGGACTCTATTCAATTTATTTCACCAGTTATAGTTTTCCAATCCAGGATTTCTATTTGCTTCTTTTATCATAACTTCTCTTTATTGTTATTCTCTATTTGGAGAAAGATTATTCTCAAATTTAGCTTTTAAGACATGGTTTCTTCTAGTTCTCTGAACAAACTTTTAAAGGCTAACAAAATGTTTGCTTATTAAGTTCAACACCTGGGCTTTGTCCCAGACATTTTCTTTGCAAGTCTTGTAAATTTTTGTTGAGAATTAAACATTTAAAATAATATAACATGCCAACTCTGAACACAGAATCGCTTCACCTCCTCAGGTTTTGCTGCGTTAGAACTTCTTGGACTGATTCTGTAAAGTCTGCATTTTTTTGCTGTGTGTGACCATTATACTGTTTTGCTAGCTTAAATGTGAGTGATATTTGCTCAGTCGTGTGCAACTCTTTGCAACCCCAAGGACAATAGCCTGCCAGGTTCCGCTGTTGATGAAATTCTTCAGGCAAGAAAAATGGAGTGGGGTCAGCTAACGATTGGACAGAAATGTCCTTTAATGCTTTTAAAAAGTTAACTCTCCCAATCTTGAAGAAGTGCTCTTTTATGCCTTCAACATTTCAGCATGCAGTTTGCAACTCTGCCTTAGCTTTCACTTCCTACTTACAGAGCCTCTAGTTCTGTCACAGGTTAGATTAATGCCTTCATTTTTCTTTTGGGTATACATACATCTTATACATGCAACTTTATAGATTTCCAGGAATATGCTGGAACTTTTCAAAGCCCTCTACAGACATGGTATGTTTTTGTTTATTTTTGGTCAGCATCTGCTTAGCCTCAACTGTTATCACAGCCTCAAGCAGCTTCTATGGTAAACAGGCTAAAGACGGAGATGTTTGCACAGAGTGAGTGGAGTCAGGTCAAACAAAGACAAAACTCTCAAGAACAGAGCTTTTCAGTGAGGTACCAGACAGGTCAAATAGTGACAATTCTCTAGAGTGGGCTTTTTGTGGAGCTTCAAGTTCCCTCCTGTGGTTACTAGGCTGCTGGTTTTAACAGCTGTCACAGTTGCAAGGTTACTCATTTTCAAGGCTGACCTGGAACTGAGGCAAGATGGACAGGGGAATTTAAAATGATACAAACCATGCTGTTACAGTTTGTGTTGAATAAATGCTTTTTAGACTACTGGAAGCTTTTATTTTTTCTAGTTCTGACAAAGTTGATTTCGACAACTTTTACTGTTATCATTGTTTTTATGGAACAACAGATTTTCAGAGGTCCTTACTCCATTAATTCAGAAAAGTTGTCAAGGAAGCCATTTTTATAGTTACAACAATGGAACACTAATTACTTTCCTTTCTAATAATTATGTTTCTAAGACTAGTAAACCAAATATTTCAGAATAGAAATGTGATGGGAATTCAGAAGAGATCTTTTCTCATTTGGCATTTCAATTATTTCATGTTTAGTTTTCCAGGTTGAGAGTCCTAAGACTCAATTTTCTCAAAGGTACAAGTGAAATATTTTCCTTCCCAGTGTTCCGAAGATTTAAAATGATAATGTAAAACTAATTACAAAGGTACAATAATCAAAACAGAGTGGTACTGGCAAAAGGAAAGTCATACAGACCAATGGAATACAAGCCCATAAATAAACCATAATACATATATATGGTCAATTGATTTTCATTAACTGAAAATAAATTAAAGCTGCCAAGACAATTCAGTGGAGAAAGGGCAATCGTTTCAACAAATGGTGCTAGGGAAACTTCATATCCAAATGTAAACAAAGCTAATTTCTTATCTTTTGCCATATACAAAACTCAAGATGGAAAAAAGACCTAAACTCTTGGAAGAAAATCTTCATGATATTAGATTTGGCAATGCATTCTTGGACATGACACCAGAAGCACAGGCAACAAACAGAAAAATTCGATCTTATCAAAATTAAAAACTTTTGTATATCACAGGACACTTCCCAAAGAGTAAAACGCCAGCCCACAGAATGGGAGAAAATATATGAGTAAATCATGTATTTGATGACAGATTAATATCCAGAATATATTAAGAACTTGTACAACACACACAAACAATCCAATTAAAAATGGGCAGAAGACTTAAATTGGGTATTTCTCCACAGAGGATATACAAATGGCCAGTAAGCACATGAAAATATGCTTAGCATCACAAGCCATTAGGGAAACGCAACTCAAAAACAAAATGAAATAACACTTTATACCCATAAATACAGCTACTGAAAACAAAAACATAAGTGTTAGTGAAGAAGTGGAGAGAGTGGAATCCTTCTGTATTGCTCATGGGATTGTAAAATGGTGCAGCCATTGTGGAAAAGTCTGAGGTTCTTCAAAAAATTAAATATAGAATTAACATGTGATTCAGCAACTTCACTCCTAAGTGTATACCCAAAAAGAACTTAAAAAACTCAGATATTTGTACAAAAATGGTCACAGCAGCATTATTCACAATAGCAAAAAGTTTCCATCAATCTAAGTACCCATCAACAGATGAATTAGATACAGTGGAATATTATTCAGCCATAAAAAGGAATGAAATTCTGATGTATGTTACAACTTGGATGAACCTTATAACCATTATGCTATGACATATTAAGACACAAAGGACAAATACTGCATGATTCCACATATATAAGGTGCCTAAAATAGTCAAATTCAAAGAAAAATAGTCTACCTGGGGTGGGAGTGGGAATGTGGATCATCACTATCAGGTACAGTTTCTGACTGGGATGACAGTTTCAGAAACAGATAGTGGTGATGGTTAAACAACATTGTGAATGTATCTTAATGTCATTCAATTGTATGGTTAAAGTGATAAATTAGGTTATATATATTTTACCATAATATTAATGAATTTTAAAATGATAATGTATTATCCAAAGGCCTTATTTAGTGAGTCTTTCATTCCTCAGTTGAGAAGGTGGTTATAGAAGTTTCTTGGATAATACTTGATGAAACAGCTCAGAGTTAATATTAATAGCATGTTTAAAAGTACCCACCCTCCAACACACAAACATATACACACACATACATACACACACACACACACACACAACACTATACACTCAGTGGTCTATCAAATACCTGTAATTATATTTTGCAAAGGATTACACATCCAGTAAATTCACTAATGATGCGAAGAATTTATATCCTCCCATACTGATGGATAAAAACACATACATTCTCTAAGCACAAAGCTTATATTCACAAATAACTTTTTGCTTAAAGACAAATGTCAATTAATAATCACAATGGAAATTTAGTTGTTTAATGCAACCACTAATCTAATGTCACCAATAAAATCTAAGCAGTTTATATCACAAAACCAGGGTTATATTCAATGGACATGCATTAATAATCTATACAATTTAACATTACACCAGAAAAGGAACTGAATACAAAATTTTCCTTGATATTTGGTGGTTGTCAAACTTCATGGCACAGATTACCAGAAAAAAAAAATTGTAAAAACAGATTTTACATATTTTCAATAAAATGGTAAAAAATTGAACAAGCCTTTAAGTTTTCATATTGGGGTGAATATTTAAAACATCAAGCTGGCCCCAATCTGTCAAAAATGACAGGTAAATATATTTACAATGACTAGACAGGCTTTCAGTTACAATGGTATTGGAGGGTGACTTTCCCCTGGTAAAAACCTTTTGTGGTTAATTTCCCAATGCAAACATGTTTTCATAAATACTGTGATAATATAAACTTGGAAACATACCTGAAATCAGGACAGGGACAAAAAATAACAACACAAGTCAATCTTATTTCTGACCTGTAATCATAAAGCCTTTTGGGTCCAAACACCACACACTGTCCTTCATTATAAAACTAAATTAAGAAGAACAGAATGACTTTACCATTCTGGCTGACATTCTTCTACAGAATTATCTTTCACTACACATCAAGGCAGGGTTCAAGCTCCATTAGCTTGCTTCTCTAGATACAGTGTAATTAGCAGAGCACCAAATTTATAAACTGATATGGCAACCCAAAATGCTAAACACACTTTTCAAACAGAAGCAAATATTGTTAGTTCTATGTGCCATGTTATTTTTGAAACTTATGCAGCTACCAATAAGAAAAGAATTAGGGAAGCTTTGAACATATCTTGTACTTTTCATCAAGGCTAAAGTGCAAAATATCTCCATGTCTCTGGTATTTTAATAGGAAAAAACATACACATAATAAAGGAAATGAGGTGACAATAAAATACAAAGAAAAAGGCTTTTTAAAATACACACTTGAAGACTACATAAGAACAATTTAACTTTTCTTTCTTCAATGAAATCTGTGAATGAACCAAGTTCTCACAGAACTTGAGATCTTGTTTGGTTCTCTTTCCCAGGATCAGAAATTCCAAATTTAGAGGGACAAAAATGGAAGAAAATAACATTGCATGACAATGGACACTAAGTTCATAAAGAACTTTTCTTTAAAAATGAGATATTATGGAAGAAAATACCATGAAAATAATAATCCTATGAGAATTGTTTTTTAAGCACAGCAAATTTGAGCCTTGGTCTTCATGAAGATACTACAGCTTATATAGAAAACTATAAATATACAAGACTCCAGGAAAAAAAGTCAAAATACGTATTATTTAACATTCTGTAGGCCTAAAAAACTTTCGAAGGGAGGGAGAAAGATGGCCAACTGAATCTTCACTTAAGAATGCAGAACTATGAAAAATTCCTGGGTCAAAAGCTCCAAGATGCTCCAAATGGAACCACACTTTGTGAAAACACACAATTTAGATACACTTTTTAAAGGAAAGAAAAAGTACTGAATAACTGCAGTTCCTTCCAAAAAGGAGATCTTAAATTAAGGGGAAAAGATTCTAATAGTGTAAACGAATCTGGCTCAGAAAGAAAACTGAATAACATATCCAATGCTCTGTCCATAAAAGTAATGACGGTGCATCTTTAATATTAAAGAAATAGGCTATAAAAAAGTTCACTCTCAGAACTGGTTTTAGTAAAATCTTATTTGTGCTCCTTTGTGGGTGCATAATAAAGTTCCATGGGTTTGTTCACCTTCCAGTATTTCTCACTGACCAATTCCAAAGAAAAAGAGCCATTTAACACCTAAAACAAAAAAGAAACAATTATGAAAACTACTCAAAGCACAAGATAGTGACATGGAACTACATAAAAGTCCATCAGAAAAAAAAACTTAGGATAAACTTGTTGTCACTTATACCATTCATAAAAAAAAAAACAGATGTATCAAGTTAACCAGCCTGCTGCAATTTCTCCTCAGTGTATGCACCATTTTATTAGGCCCCACGCCACAACTTGCCACTCTCGGATGTTCAATGTGCCCCCAGTATCAACAGCCTATTATTTTAAATACTTACAGTGAACTGGCCACTGGCTGTTGCTATATAAATGGTATACTGCTTCTCACTGGCTGTATCAAGGTTCATCTGGTTCGATTCTCCTTTGCTTCGAAGTTCTTCTAAAGCTAACCTCACAGCCAGATACTTGGATAAGTGATCAACAGTAGCATTACCTGAAGTCTTTATGTATCTGGAAAAACAAATCATTAAAGCCTTAATTTCTAGATTAATGATAAAAATGTATGTAAATTATAAAACACATTTCCAAAAAGCCATACAAAATGCAAATGTCTCAATTATTGATAAAGTAATAACAAATTTATTCCTCTATTATCTAAAAATTTCTCATTGAAAGAAGAGAGAAAAGTACCAGCCCACATCCACCAGGCCACGAAAGCTCTACCTATCTTACCACCAGTAACATATGACATAAAATGACAAAAACCAAGTGGAAATACACACTGTACTACGAGCAGAAGGACAACACACCGTTCAACCCCAACAATCAGTTCTGAATCTACAGCAGCAAGAATACTACTAAGAATATAAGCAAATCTCTTCTTGTCTAAGAATTAATTAATTTTAGGTTTTTCAGAATGAGCGTTAAGTGCTAATTTTCAGATTCTTTTTAAAGCACAGTATTATCATTCAATCACTCCCTCAACCTGAGGCATATCTGCACTTAATGGCAGGTAATGTGCTCCCTGGAGAGATATAATAAAGCAGCCATCCTGGCCAGCCAAAAATTTTACAGCACTATTGTTGAGAAATTTAAATGATCCTTTCTCCTCCTCTCCCTAGGAGGGTCATTCCTTACAGATATGCAACTGTGGATGGCAAGCACATGAGGAATAAAGAAAACAACAATGCAGGCAGCTATAATAGCCAACTGGCCTCTGGCAAACGATGGGATGACAAATATCACCCTTAATTCTTACCTGAAATGGCTTTTTAACTCCAAAGTAAACATTCTAAATTCAGATAATCTGAAACTAACCCACACTTACCTTGTCTGTGCACTGTCATCTTTTTCCATAAGTGTGGGATGAGGCCTGAATACTAACTCAATTTCACTAGCACCATCCATTACTGGGTCAATTGCCACGGTTGCATTATTATTATCAAGCTCAAGCCCGGAATCATCAGATGTTTTGGTCCGTTTGTTACTAGGTCCTGCTTCCTGATTGCTATGCGTGGACGCGTTACTACAGTGAGAACTGTCTCCATTGTCTTCTGCTCCACTACCATTTTCAATCTGTTGTTTCTTACCTCGCTGTAATCTAGTTAAGAGGAAAATAACACAAAAACAGGTTGCATGAAATTTACATGTAGGCCTTCTCAATGCATCAAGTTTGAAGTATATTTATTGAAGTTACTAAATTCTAAGTTCCCTGCTAGCCTAGAGGTTAGGGTTCCAGACTTTTATTGCTGTGGCCTGGGTTCAATCCTTGGTTGGGGAATTGGGATCTTGAAGATACTTCAGTGTGGACAATCTAAATTTTAAAATCATCTTAGTAACTGAATTTGCTCCAAGTTGAATAATGGCATCTATTTCCCACATGTCCCTGAAAAGTTTTGGGAAACACACACAGGCAAACATTTGAACAAATTTAACAAATACTTACATTCACTGAAAAATTTTCTTTTTTGATTATAGGGACTACTGGCAAGTACTTATTTACATTTGGATACTTTTCTTGTGAGATTTTAAATCAAAAGAAAGGTATAACTCAAACATGTACGCACTCTCTGCCTGCTGACCTCACTCAAAGTGGGCTAATGCAATGTAAAATTATTCTAATGCAAAAGATGAGATATTTAAGTATAGAACATGAACACAAAAGCATCTCTCTAACAAGCTCAAATACAATAAACCAGTTAACTGGACAAGGTGCTTCGTGTACACATCTTATATGTTCATCAAAACCACCGTCAAGGCAGTTAAAAATACCATCATTTTACAACTGGGGTGGAAGATGAGAACCTAGCAGACACCTGAAGAAACACTGTGTGCCATGCAGACTATCTAGAAGAGGTTCCTGGAAGACAGAAGAGTAAGTATGAGGCGCCAAGTCAGAAACAAGCTTGCTTAGTCTGAAAAACACGGAAGAAGCTTTAATAATACTGTTAACAACTGAATGAAGCTTCTATCACATACTCCCACCACTAGAAATGTTCAAGCAAAATCAAAAGTCTATCTATAAAGGATTTCACAAAGGGGATTCTTTCTCCAGGTAGAAGACTGAAAGTCTGCATTTCAGAATCACTTCTAGAACCTTTAAATATGAATGCCTGTTCCCCAATCAAAGATTTTGATTTACTTAGCCTGAGGCTAAGAAAATAACTTTGAGGCTCTAGGATTCAAAAACCTCCCAAGTGATTCTGATGTTCAGCCAAGGTGAAAGCCACTAGACTGGGATGTGGCTTTGGGAAATCCTGACTCTCCCTGAGGCCTAAACATGTAAGGAGACGTCAGAGCAGAAAAAAGAATGGAGGTGAGATTATATAGGGCAGAGCAGAAAAAAGAATGGAGTGCTCAGATTATATGGGGCTTTGGAAGCTACCATTAAGGTCTTTTAGCCTAAATGTGAAGAGAAGCTATTAGAGGCTTCAAAGCAAAGGAGAACTTGGACCTGACTTTCACCTTATCATTCTGGCTGCTGTGCTGAGAACAGATGGTATGACAGTAAGCATGGAAAGTAGAAAGACCAATCAGGAGGCTACCTTAATACTTCAAAAGAAAGACAGTGGCCGCTTATACCAACTTCAATATATTATGGGAAAAGCTAAAAATATATTTACTCACAGACTGGGAAAAAAGAGAGAGATTAAAAGTAACTTCAAAATTTTTGGCTAAAGCCAAGTGTGATGATGGTGTTGCCATCAACTGAAATAAGCAAGAAAGAAGGGAAGTAGGGGGCAAAAACTGACAATTCAGTACTGAACATGTTAAGTTTGAGACAAAAAACAGCTAATGACATACAAAGGGAACCAGGAGAATAATGATCTCTTGAAAGTTCGGGAAAGAAAACCAATCAAAGAGGAAAGAAAAATTAACTGTGTAGAATATTAAGTAAGATGAGATCTCAGAATCAGCGACTAGATTTTTCCATGTGGACGGTCAATTGTCACTTTGACAAGGGTGATATGAGAGGTGGGTGTAAAGCCTGACTGGGGGAGTTCAAAATGGGAAGAAATTGGAGCTGGTGAGTACAGACAACTCTTATGAAGAGAAGAAGTACAGTGGTGAGTGGAGAGAGAAGTGGGTATCTGAGAGCTTTTGTTTTGTTTGGAAGATTCTATTACTTTAAAAGGAATCCCCTTTTATCCCAGGAGACATACCTGCATGAAAAACTAACTACACAGAACTACTGTTGGTTACTGCATTTCATCTTTTTCAAAATGGAAGGCATTAAGTAAATTGAGTATTTAATAAAATATTCAGAAAAATGGCCACCCTATCTGGCCTTCTTGCCCATATACCTGTTCATTGCCTGTATCTTCAGTCCTTCCTCAATGCTGTGACTGAGTGCTTGCTGATTATTGTGCTTGTTGATCCTGGCTAATACTCTTTCCTGATGAGCTTCATACTCATCACGACTTGGATAAATTTTGCTGATGAGTGCATCAAAGTTTGGGTCTGGTCTTAGTGATCTTTTGGAAACTAGCTTTTTCCGACAGGTAGGGCATTCTTTATTGCTAAATAAAAAGAGGGAAAAGAAAATATAAGTAACACCAGTATCTCTGGGCTGAAGACAAAAATAGCCAGCTTCCAGATTATTATCATCTTTTTCCCAATACATTTCCTACGTCACAGAAATTTAAACTGATTAACCTGACTTTCCGTGAATATCTGACTAGTGCCTATAAGCACGATCTTTGAAACCTTAGATACTCTCTACTACTTGCCAACAGAGAAAAATCTAATACTTCCCTATGATAATTTATATATAACCATTTTAGAAATGAAAATCTATTCTTTCCTAATATAAAGTTCCCCTTTCTGATATCCATGCCAAACATGGAAAAACTATCCATTAATATATACTCATGTTATCAATTATTTTATTAAAATAGCTTTCATCCAGATATTATTTTACATACTTAAGAAGTGGAAAAACCATGGTTTCAAGGTTTGTGGTTTCCTCAAAATAAAAACTCATCCTGAAAAGCTTCTAAAATTATATAAAACCAACTGTTTCAAAACAAAGATTCTCCAACAATTACAACCTAGACTCCAGATAAATTTCCAATTCTCAAATGAATATGTATTCCTTAAAACCCATAGAGCACTAGAACACTGTCCTCATATACTTTAAATACCTAGGCATCATTCACTCCAACATACCCACTTCTGAGGGCTGTGATAATGCAGTCTGCACAAAAACGATGTAAGCACTCTTTTGTAGTCATGGTATTCTTCAGCATATCCAAACAAATTGGGCACATTAATTCACTGTGTAGACTTCGAGGTGAAACCACAATTTCTAAGCCATCTGTTATTGCCTCCTGTAAAAACATCACTTTAAAATTAAACGCTACCTAATTTTCTTTAAAAAGTTACGGACAAGTTCAAACATGCAAGAAATACAGAAAAGACAAAAACAGACACCCACGTAGCTGTCGTCCAGTCACCCTCACTGTCAATTCACAGCCAGTCTTGTTTTAGCTATAATCTCCTTCAACTTCCCTCGGCCCCAGCACCAAAACGTTATATAAATGCTGTTATCATAATGCTAAAGATAGCATATCGTATATTTAAAAGACAACTAATGGTAAATTAGCCTGGTATAATTTTAGAACAGCACTGAATGTGTAGTCAGGTGGCTTAAGTTCTAGTCCAACAACTAGCTCTGCAGCTCTAAATATTTTAGCATTGTCTTCTTACCTGCAAAATGAGGAAGTTGAGGCTAAAGGAACCTAAAATATCTTCCATCTGCAAAAGTACACCATTTTGATAATAAACTATATATTTCATGCCATCCATTAAAAGATTTTAAAATATGAATTTAAATACTCTCTATGCACAGTTTAACAGGATTTTGTTTTAAAATCACTTTTTGAACCTTAAAAAATCTTGGTCCACAGAGCAGTTTTATACCAAGTGGTGAGGTTCTCAGGCTAAACTACAAACTGATTTAAACTATAGCACATCTGTCTGAAGTAACAAGCTTTAGTATTTCTAACTCACGACTAAAACTGTTGTCAGAGAAATGCATTTGGAGTTCCAAAGTAGAATTCAGGCCACCTCTCCCAAAGGCATAGATTAGTGGCTTCTACTCTCTGAACCACCACCACCACCTTCCCTCCCCACAAGGTGGCCCTGAGAACAAAGGCACTGACGCAGGCCCCTGTGGATTGAGGAAAGAGGGCTAGCTAGTGGCCCCTGAGAAGGAAGATGCAGGTAGAAACAAGGGCTTCCAACAGGGTTACTGCCACTTCCTGTTTCCACTGGCTCTCCACCATATTTGTGTTTTCTTTGTAGGGTCAAAGATAGACAACACCATAAGAAAAGACAATGCAACTGTAGATACTGTTCCTTATCAAGTATCTCTTATATTTCAACCCTCCTATATAAAGCACTTTGTTTTTTACTTAGTTTAATATGTACACAAACTTTTGATTTAGGAATTATAACCTCCATTTTATGAATCACACAGGGTATGATGATGACCCAGCTAGTAATCAACCTTGTCCCCCTCAGCCTCTTGAAAACCTGCCTAGCAAAAGTCTCAAGCCTGGATAAACCGTTCATCCAGGTTTACATGCCTGTACCTGTGTATCTGTGTAGCACTGCAGAGGGGGAAAGGGGAGGAATCACACTACCAGACTGGTATCAGTAAAAACTCACTTTTCTTTTCACCTACACTGTTTTTCACATCTTTTCTTCTATCTGCACATCTTCTATCATGTAAACGTTAAATAGATTACCTCAAATTCATTAAAGAAAGCCTTTTCTACCTCACCTTTATAAATCATCTTCCTCATTCTTATTACAAGAAGAAAGTACACCACTTCCTATCAAATGTACATTCCTTCCTACTTTCTCAAGCATACTCCCTTTTCAATTACTCTGTTCTCAGACTTCAGCAATCTCTCCCTCTTCACTAAATCAATGTGGATTAACATAGGGTTGCTGCAGTGAACCGTGAACCTTAGAGCTGTGTGCAGAGGGAGCTGGAGTGAGAGTAGTTTACACTACTCACTAACAAAATGTAAAACGTCCTGATTCTATGTTCCCCTCAGTTTTTACTCATTTCGGCTCCTCTGCACAGCCAACCTTCTCTAAAGCATTGCCTATTCATCTTCACCTCCCCTCCTCCCTCTTTAACACAGCACAACCTACTCAAGGGAATCTATTCTTCTCAAGGGTTACCAACTATATACTGCCAACGGGAACGTTCACTTTTGGAATCCTCATCTTACTCATCCTCCCAATAGTACTGAACACAGCAGCTGCATCCTCCTTGAAACACTCTGTCCTCTTTTTTTTAATCTCCTCTCATCTCCCATTTTTCCTTCCATTTCTCTGGCTGTTCCTTCTCAGTCTCCTTTCCCATTACTTAATTTCTAAATGCTGAAGCTCCTCTGGATGAAGTTCTGAGCCTTCTGCTCATCTCTCTCTAGGTAATCTGGCATTCCTGTGCTCAAAATGCACTGACAAGTCCTAAAACTTTATATTTAGCCCAGATCCATAGGTAGCATTTCTGCTTGTTTTACAGGCATTTCAAACTTTCAGACTTCAGTTTTAAGGTTGTTTATCTCCAAACTTGTTCCTCTCCCAGTCTTTCCCATCTTCACCTTCTCAAAATAGTCTTCCCTAGTTACCCTGTTATTATTACAGCATCAAGGAACTTTCCTATATACAACTTCTCATATGTGTAATTTGCTTGTTTGATGTCTAAACTCCCTGAGCTGATGCCACATTTGTTTTATTCACCACTTTACCTAGTCCCTAGTTTAGGACCTGGTACACAAATGACTTCTTCAAAGAATGGTCAACCAATATACACAAAAATTAGGACTATTTTGTATATAAATGTATTATTACGGTTATGTTCTTTCAAATTTTCATTTTCTAAAAATATATTCCAGTTTACATATGTCTCATATTTTCCCTAAATTATCTTGGTCTACATTACCTGAGGTGTTCGTTGTAGTTCATATAAACTGAGTTCCCATGTTTTGCTTAATGGCTGAGTTCCATTTGTCTGCACAGCCTGAGACATTGCTAGGAATAAAGTGGACAGAAAAACAATTTTAGTATCTGAAAGGGAAGTAAATCTCAAAATTAATTTTTAGACATTGGAAATCCTGAGAGTAACAATTTTAAAAAAATTACACACTGGTTCAAGAATGGAAATGAAGAAAAGCTCGAGAATATTTCCATTTATAAATACAAGCTACTTGACAGCAAGAGGCTATCACTGATCTCTGAACACCTAACAGCCCGCATACAGAGAATGCTTCATTATTACTAATGTATAGAAAAATCCTCTTCACCCAAAATAGCAAGTATCTTTCTGAAACTAGCGGTCATGGAACTTAGAACTAAGTCAGGAAAATGTCAGACTTTTCAGCATGGCCACCTGGTTAAATTTTTCCCAGAGACACAGAATCTACCTTCTAAGCACTCTAAGCCACAGGTCAGCCTGCCTCTACTTTCACAGCTCCATGAAAAATCCCGTCTACTAAGTCATCTTATAATTCAGAAAGCTCCTAATGGTGAGTACAAAACTGCTACCTATCCCCCCACAGCTTGCCCTCTGGAGGCAAGCTGATTAAGTAGAACCGTTTTTCTACACAACAGTCTTTCAAATATTTGCACACTTATCATATCCCACCTGATTTTTCTTTACTTCTGGCTGAATGCCCTAGTTCCTCCTACTGCTCACCATTTGATACAATTTCAAGGTCTCTTTGAGGTCTAGTTATTTAATGGTGCATGAAGGGAGAGAGAGTGGTCCAGTAGAGAGGGAGAAGGAAAAATATCACACTTGCCTAAAGACACAACTTGTACAATCACAGTACATCATACACTCTACACTGGCACATAAACAAAAATCAACTTTGCTTTTATAAAAGCACTTCACTGAACTTGAACCTAAATTCTAGCCCCCTCTAAAACTGACACTTGTCTTGTTGACAGAAAGCTACACTTCCACATGAAGTTTCTCCTTTGTCCAAGCAAAAACGTGAAATATGTTCATATTTCAAATTTGAGTGAATTATGGATTTTGTTTATAATTTTGAGGCTGTCCAATGAGTTTACCCTAAAGACTTGTTCATTCTGCTTACTGGAACTAGTGGACTCCCAAACAAGAAAACATTCCTTAAGCCTTTTGTCCTTGAACTAAAATCATCATTCAGGTCCTATATGATCCCTGATGAGTGTCCCCAAAAGTAATCTGGAATCTGAGCAATTTTTCTCAGCTATTATAGCTGAGTTGCACAGTCACTAGTCCAGATGAGTTTGTTAATTCTACGATTATTATCCTGTGGTTCTTTGAGTGTCTCCCTGAATGCTTTAACTCCATTCTCTGAGAATCATAAGTTGGAAGAATTTTGTGAAAGAAACGTCTCCTTGATGAAATACTGTCTTTTCTGTATCGTTCAATCTTCAGAGGATCCAATGATGGCACAGGCTCTACTAACTGCTGTGAAGGTAAACTTCAGCAGCCAAAGGATACAAGAGACCCAAGAGACCAGTGCCTGCTCTCTGGAGCAACCAACTTTGCCATAAGCCTCTCTAAAAACGTTCATGAGGCGATATCTAAAACAGACATCACTTTGTTAAAGGAGGAGGCCATTCTTCATTTCTGTACTCGAGGACTAAGGTTAACATTTCTGTACTTTAGGAACTAAATCATGGTTCCTAGCCACCACTTCTTGGGCTTCCCAGGCGGCTCCATGGTAAAGAATCTGCTTGTCAACGCAAGAGACACAGGTTTGTTCCCTGGGTCAGGAAGATTGTCTGGAGAAGAACACGGCAGCCCACTCCAGTATTCTTGCCATGGACAGAGAGGCCTGGTGGGCTACAGTCCATGGGGTTGCACAAAAGTGGGACATGACTTAGCAACTAAACAACAAAAAGCCATCACTTTACGAGCACTGTTTGATCCTACAGTATGCACTGTGTGTTATCAAGACAACTAAAACAAGCTCTAGAAAAGAAAGGAGAAAAAGTACGAAATATTCGACGGCCAGCCTTTCTGACTAGTATGCCGAAATCTTAAAATTAAACTTGGACTTCAAAGTAGCATGCCTTTAAAGACTCTAGCAAAGAAAAAAAGCATTCAGATTATCTGAAACCTGCCCTCCTTATGCATCCAACATTATGTTTTGGCATCACCACCTTTGATACTCTGTTCTCCTTTACTGCCTCCCCTGAAATTCCAAATGAACTATCTTTTCTTCAAGGTCTTCCCCAAGAAAACAACCAATGACCCACACCCACTTAAGACTGCTACAATGGAAGATAAACTAATGGAAACTAAAGTAAGGTACAGTTAAGGGTTAACAGTCATAATAAAAAAACTTTCCAAAACCATAGGCAGAGAGACTAATGGCTGCTCTCGTATTTCATTCTGTTAAGACACTGTCCAGGAATCCCAGGCTTACATGTGCTTGTAGCCTTTCAGATGAATAAAAGTATTGAAAACTGGCTGGAAAAACAGAAAAATAGAAAGTACAAAACACTCCACAGGAAACTAGAGAATGCAAGGGACTGGAAAAAGCAAGAAAACAAGAGTGATACACAGGGCTTTTCTGGTGGCTTTCCTTTAAAAGTCAGACTAAAATTCAAGTTGTGAGCAAGGAATCAAACAATAAACAGGAAACATAAGAAACTGGCACCAAGGTATGCAACCTACATTGTGGGACAGCCCCAACAGACAACGCAAAAGGAACCTGCCCTTCTTTTTCTTGACAGGCTAATATCTAAATTACAGGATTAAAAAAAAAAGAACAGAAATTTGCAAATTTGGACAATTTCCAACACAGCAGTTGAAAATGTGAGAAAACCTTTAGAAAACTGACAAAGTACAAACTAAAACAAAGATATGATAATTCAGATTAAAAAACCAAAGATCCTTTAGCCTCTAAGTTTCAAGGACCTATTCATAAAGATACTGACAGATCAGCAATTGGAAAAAATTAGTGGAAGAGGCACTGCTCCATATTAGCGAAGAAAGGGTATACGTGGGGTGGGGTCGGGTGGGATGTGTGTGTGTAAAGGACAATGGCTTCAAACCTACGAAGGATGCAGCTCTGAAGATGACTCTGGAATTCACTAAACTCAAGGTAAACTACCTTTAAATACAGCTTCCCTGTAAATATACGTGCCACTTTTTTTTTACCATAAACTCTATGTAACAAAATGAATCTATCAGGAAACTAAAACTAGCAAGACAAGGGGAATTTCTCAGAACTCTAAATCCTAACCCATGTCCCAACACTGTTACCCTGAGGTCAACTATAAACAGAACACTCCTTTCATCTGTCTGTAAAACTCTCCCCCAGCAAATTAATAGGAACTGTCAAATAAAAATTCCCCTAAAGCCTTGTTTCTAGAGATATCAGTTCTGCTGAACATAGACAAATTTTATCTGATATGGACATCTGTATACCTGTGGCAACTAAGATTCAGGAAGTAAACCGCAAGCCAGTTGTAGCTCCAAAACATCACAATATCATTTGGAAAACCAAGATCAATATGACTTTTGAAAATTTCCCAGTCTTTCTGTTTGAATCTGTATTACAATCAATCATAAGTTCCCTGGCAACTAGTCTTAAATGCTAATGCATGGATGCCATCATACCAGATAATACAGCAGGTGTTACCAAAAAAGAAAAGGACACAATCTTGCTGATTACCAAAACCATTATCTCATTTTTTTTCTTTTATAAATTATGAAAAGTATGATAACACAATCACAGGAGATTTGGAAAATAGAGAACAAGGTTACATATAGTTCCACTATATATTAAATTATTTTTAAGTAGATTAAGATTTTTTAGTTGGAGTTTCAATATCAAACTCTCAAAAATTAACAGAATGAATATATAGAGAAGTAGAAGGATACAGTAGACCTGAAAATCACTATGAGAACCAATTCAACATAAAGATTTATACAGTTTTCACACAACAGGGGGATACAAGTTCTATTCAAGTTCCCAGACAGTAAACTAGGAGACACTGGAAGATACCCATGGGCATAAAACAAAGTGCAAAGATTTCATGGTCTAAAAGCACTGAAGTAGAAGTCTGCTCTCTTATCACTGTGGAATTATGTCAGAAATCAGTATCGAAAGATATCTGAAAATAACCCACATATTTTCAAGTGCAATGTCTCATTTACCAAGAGAGATCGTTGACTTCACCACTGAAAGCCTCAATAAAGTTACAAGTCTAAGAAAACACAGAGGGCGTATCTCAATTTTTAAGAACATGTCAGCAGTGCAGTGATCTGGCCAAGAAGGGTCAAAAGGGGATCTGAGATGAAAACTTCCATTCTCTGACTCAAGACACAACCCACATATACAGAGGGAGCTATAAATTCTACTTTGGCCTAAAGCACATCAACTACATGTATTCAGGAAGCTCAAATTTCCACTTCTGGCAGTTACCAAACAGATAAGCTCCCCAGAACTAGTTCCTCTTTGCTTTTAGGTCAATATATATTTCTTCATTTAAATTTAACCTAAATTCTACCCTTCCCCCAAATCATATACAAACTTTCCCCTTCTTTGGTTTAGTGACAAGCTGCATATCTGCCTGCAGCTCTTTCTTGCCCAAGGCAAGAACATGAAAGATATTTAGCTTCTGTTTTTCAGGTGAGAATGAAATGTGACTTTGATGACTGGTATTTAGGAGTTATCTAGATATAGGTACTACTGACATATACATAGAGCAAAGAAAGAGAAAAGGAGTAAGAATGGATGGCCTAGATAAGAACTACAATCTACCTGAAAGGCTGGAAAGTAGAGCTGAAGCCAGTGAAGGAGTGAAATAAGGTGTCAAGACAAAGTAGATTCTTTCCGGCAATAGGAGCTGACTACTGCCTGAAGATCCTTGCTGCAAAATAGAAGATCTAGGTCTACCCATGGCCCAACCCCCACCTAAATGACACTTCTGAATAAGAAGAGATACCCAACAAAACAAAAATGTTTCTTGCACAAAGTAGACATTCAAAGTTGTGAAGCAAATATTAGCATTATATTTCAGACAAGATTATTTCAGTAGCAGTGACAGAAACAAAATAAATCCTCAGAAAAGACAGTCACAGTTAAATGTTGAAAAGTTCACAGCTTCAAGAACCAAAGGAAAAATATCAATAGTATATTCAGAATGTTCTTTGAAGGACCATAAATATCTGGCTTTCATCCTAACTTTTCACACTGTCACATATGGCAGATCACAAGGTCCTTTTGTCGACACTCAATGCGGTTTCAAAAGCTTTTTCAATACAACAACCTCAAGATGATTGGATGGCATCACCAACTCCATGCACATGAGTTTGAGCAAACTCTGGTAGATGGAGGACAGGGAGCCTAGTGTGCTGCAGTCCATGGGGTCACACAGAAAGGGACACAACTCAGCAACTGACAACTGAACACCACCACTCAACAAGTGACTCAGTTCAGTTCAGTCACTCAGTCATGTCCAACTCTTTGCGATCCCCCATGGACTGCAGCCCGCCAGGCTTCCCTGTCCTTCACCGAGTCTGGGAGTTCCAGACATGCTCAAACTCATGTCCATCAGGTCGGTGATGCCATCCAACCATCTCATCCTCTGTTGTCCCCTTCTCCTCCTGCCTTCAATCTTTCCCAGCATTGGGATCTTTTCAAATGAGTCAGTTCTTCGCATCAGGTGGCCAAAGTACTGGAGTTTCAGCTTTAGCATCAGTCCTCCCAACGAATACTTAGGACTGTTTTCCTTTAGGATGGACTGGTTGGATCTCCTTGCAGTCCAGAGTCTTCTCCAACACCACAGTTCAAAACCATCAATTCTTTAGCACTCAGCTTTCTGTATAGTCCAACTCTCATGTCCATACATGACTTCTGGAAAAACCACAGCTTTGACTAGTTGGACCTTTGTCGGTAACGTCTCTGCTTTTTAATATATTGTCTAGGTTGGTCACAGCTTTTCTTCCAAGCAGCAGGCATCTTTAATTTCATGGCTGCAGCCACCATCTGCAGTGATTCTGGAGCCCAAGAAAATAAAGTCTGTTACTGTTTCCATTGTTTCCCCATCTTTTTGGCATGAAGTGATGGGACCGGATGTCATGACCTTTGTTTTTTGCATGTTGAGTTTTTCTCAACACTACTCCTAAAAGTAGTTTTTCTCAGAGGCCACTACTAAATGCCTTTTTGCAACAAGTGACTACCCACAAAGAAAAGGGCAAAGAAGGGAAGAGATGAAAACTCCTATGCATTCTACACAAGAGGTTTACTAGCTTATCTTTTTCTTTTCAAAAAAAGAAAAAAGGTTAAGACTTTCATTTCCAGTTTGCATGTAAGTTACCATTCCATCCTAACAAGTAAAAAGCTGAACAGACTGAAAAATCAACTAATCTTCCAGGATCTGTAAGTGAGGGGAGGACAGAAGGCAACCGACTGTCCCAAAACTGGAGAGACAGAACACTGGGAATCTCAACACCTCAACTGCAGAAGGAACCAGTGTCAGGTAGGAAACTGAACTGTACTTGAAAAAGTCTTGGAGTATGCTGTGTGTGGACAAATCTGAGAGTTAAAAACTCCAGGAGGACCCAGTCACAGGGAGGGGAGCCCCCAAAATACTGTCACATTTACCTCCAGTAGCCCACCAGATTCCCATAGCAATTATCAGAGAAAAATCCCTTCATGCGCTCAGCAGAGGGAAAGGGAAAGGAAACCATTTTAAAATATGCCAGAGCATTCTAGTTCTTAACAAAGCCTGCCCTCAGAGAAAACTAGGTAACCAGAACCTAACCTGCTGGGATATTATCAGAACCTAAGTGACCTGGGGAAGGGAAATAACCAACTCCAGTCCATTCTAGTCATCCTGTCCCACCTAAGAGGGGTTAAAAAAAAACTAACAGCCACTAGTGAAGTTCACAATCTAGAAGGATACTGAAACCAACTATAAGAGTACAGAACTGTCACTTTCCCCCAACACCTACCTCACCACACTACTAAAGGCCCTTTTGCAGCAGTTGCTTTTACCCAGTACAACATGTCGGCTATAGAAGAAATTACAATACCAAAAGACAAAAACATAATCTGAGAAGCAAAGCATCAGAACCACACATGGCAGGGATACTGGAATTATCAGACCAGAAAAGAAAGACATAAGAAAATTTAAAAGATAAGCCAATTGACAAAGAGAAAATATTTGCAACATACATAATAAACAAAGGTCAAAACCCATAATATATAACAGATCCTGCCCTAAGTCAATTTAAAAGACAACTCAATATAGGCAAAATGATGAATGAGTAATTAATGGGAATTACGAGTGGCCAACAAAATTAAATCATGCTTAACTTCACTACAAATCACTAAACTGCAAATCAAGACAATGTTATCCATACATGCTCTGTTTTTTGGCTGTGATACTGACAAAAAATTAAGATGACTGATAATACTGTTAGAAAGAGTGTTCAGAAACAGGAATTCTCAAATTACTGGAAGTGTCCAGTGGCATGGTTTTGGGAACAGAACAATCTGGCTATTAAATTTTTATCCTTCTAATACAAAGAATTTGGTTACTAAAACATGTCCTGCAACTCAGGCTTTAGGAGTGACAAATTAATTTTTAAAGTGACAAATTTTTTAAAACGAATACAAAAATTAGTTTTCAGGGCAAAAGTACATTAATCCCCAACTCAGAAATTAAAATTACCACTTAAAGTTTTTTCCATTAAAATATACTTAAGTTATGTGTCTATATTACTGGAAACTTTATACTTGTGTACTAATTCAATTACATTATGGATTCGTCTTTTGGAGACTCATCTAGGGACTTGAGATGCTAATCATAACATCGTTGGGCTTCCCTGGTAGCTCAGTGGTAAAGAATCCACCTGTGATCCAACCCGCAGGACATGCAGGTTCGATCCCTGGGTCAGGAAGATCCCCTGGAGGAGGAAACAGCAAGCCACTCCAATATTCTTGTCTGGGAAATCCCATGGACAGAGGAGCCTGGCAGGCTACAGCCCATGGGGTCGCCAACAGTCAGACATGATTTAGCAGCTAAATACACACGAACACACATAACATGGTTGCACATAAATATTCACTTAATCGTACCTGGCAAACAAAGTAATGTAAAGGCTCCCCAAAGTGTCTTTTTATTCCACCCCCAATCTATAGCCCTCAAATTGGTTGAGGGGAGTATTAAGAAACAATATAAACATTGTTATTGTCTAGTCACTGAGTCATGTCTGACTCTTTTATGGCCCATGGACTGTAGCCTGCCAGGTTCTCTGTCCACGGGACTTCCTAGGCAAGAAATACTGGAGTGGGTTGCCATTTTTCTCCTTCAGAGGATCTTCCTGACCCAAGGACTGTACCCGCAGTCCCCGCATCTCCCGCATCGCAGGTGGATTCTTTACTACTGAGCCACCTGGGAAGCCCCTATAGACATTAAATGTGGCAAAGAGCAGGTTTCATATGAAAAAACAGAGGACAATACTAATACAGGTTCCATTCAACTCTTTGAGACCTCCAAAACCCTCAAATTCCCTGACTAGACTATATATGTGCTCCCAAGATCATTCTCTGGCTCCCCTAGAAGGAAAAACAAATCCACTAAACCAAAAATTCCTCAAGCGTAAAGTCAGCAAACTTTGTATTTTAGGGATATCCTTGTTATAGCAAAATAAATCAGACAACTAGAAAGCACAGTATTCTTTGGAACTGGATCAGCTTGAGTTTCCATCCTAACACTGGCAGTTAGTGGCTATGGATCCATGAGCAAACACTCAAGGCTTTATCTTTTAATCTGCAAAGTGACAGATCTTTTCAGGGTCATTGGTAAAGCTGAATGAGATGGTCACATAAAATGTGTGGCATTTTATAAATGACAAGCCATAAAATTGAAAAGATACACTTTTCTTTGCTTCAATAAATAGGAACTATTATTTATTAGGTTCCCAATAGGTGAAGTACAAGGGGAAAAAATTTAGATACTCTCTAAACACAAAAATCAAAAATTTTATATAAACCCTTTTAAAAATAATAATTTTATTATTTTCAAAAAGACATGTTCATGGGGTTCTCATTCCCATCACTTCATGGCAAATAGAAAGGGGAAAAGTGGAAGCAGTGATAGATCTTATTTTCTTCGGCTCCAAAATCACTGCGGATGGTGACTGCAGCCACAAAATTAAAAGACGCTCCTAGAAGGAAAGCTATGACTAACCTAGGCAGTGTATTAAGAAGCAGAGATGTCACTTTGCTGACAAAGAGGCATAGAGTCAAAGCTATGGTTTTTCCAGTAGCCATGTACAAATATGAGAATTGGGACCATAAAAAAGGCTGAGCATCAAAGAACTGATGCTTTTGAACTGAGGTGCTGGAGAAGACTACTGAGAGTCCCTTCGGACTGCAAGGAGATCAAACCAGTCAATCCTGAAGGAAATCAATCAACGTTGAATATTCATTGGAAGGACTGATGCTGAAGCTACAATACTTTGGCCACCTGATCCAAAGAGCTAACTTGTTGGAAAAGACTTGGATGCTGGGAAAGCTAGAAGGCAAAGGACAAGGAGGTGGCAGAGGATGAGATGATTAGATAGCATCACTGATTCGATGGACATGAATTTTGAGCAAACTCTGAAAGACAGTGAAGGACAGGAGAGCCTAGCGTTCTGCAGTCCATGGGGTCACAAAGAGTCGGACACAACTTAGCAACTGAACAACAACAAAGGAATATAAGAATGCTTCAGCATGTGCCTTGTGTGATTTAAAAAAATTCTTTTTAATCAAACTGACAGGCTTATTTGCTCTCAAGACTACTTATTTAAGGCCTTTTCTATAACAAACAAAAGTCACCGAAAAGGGCAGGTGTGTCATTGTCTACTGCTAGTAACCTGTATGTAGATGAACACTAAGAGTAGTTTCTGGAAGCTTAACGGAAAAAAAAGAAGTTATTAGAAACATTTCTGGCTCAAATCCCACTAGAAACTTATGGATTTTTTTATAAAAGGGAGCACTAGATGGCATAAAAAAAGAGCATCTTAAACCACAGCTTTGAATAAACATATACAGACATTCAAACGGATATTTCCTGAATTATCCTTCTCTTTCCCCAAACACGTATATAATCTGTGAGAGGGTGAAGACACTATAGGCCAGGTACATTGCTGTCTGATCATTAATGATATAGGGCTAAAGCGTAGAGAACCTATACACTCTACACTTGGGCAGATGCCCAGTAAACCAGCCTCCAGTTTCGAAGATGCCCTGGCACAAGCTGGGTCATAAAAACTCCTGACTCCATTCTCAGTAAGTCTCAAGTACATATGTTTTGTAATATGAGTGAAAGAAGAATTCTTATTAAATAGCAGATGCACAGGCAAAAGAGCTGACATTGTGTTGTAAAATTTTCGGAGTCTCAAGTGTACTCTTAACAAAGTGGAACTATAGAAGAGCCACCAGGGAGATTCCAGAATGAATACAAACTCTTCTCCCCAAAAAGAGCTTCAAATACAACATATTTTGAGCTAAACCTCAGACTTCTGTGCCTAAAAATGCTTACCAGTTGCTTTAATCATAAAAATTGCCTGGTTTTTTCAGAGTATCTGAAATAGAACTAGTCTAAGGAGCTTGAGCTATAAATATACCCCCCACAAAAAGATGAAGAGTTAAAGTATATGAAGCTATCTATACTCCATATACTTTATATGTATATTTATATATTTATATATATACATATATATATGGAGTCCATTTATACTCTGAAGAATGATTGATGTATTAGTTTCCTGTGACTGCTGTAACATTATCACAAATTTGGTGGTTTAAAACAACAGAAACTTCTCTCTCTCAGTTCTAGAGGCCACAAATCCTAAACTGATATCACAGGGCCAAAATGAAGCTGTTGGCAGGCTGCGCTTCTTCCAGAGATTTTATGAAAGATTCTGCTCCCTGCCTCTTCTAGCTTGGAGCAACTGCTGACATTCCTTGACCTGTGGCTACATCATTCCAATCTTTGCCTCTGTGGTCATACTGCCTCCTTCTCTTCTAAATGTAAACTCTATATTGCTCTCTTATAAAGACACATGTAATTAACATTTAAAACCCACTCAGATAACCCAGGGTGATCTCCTTGTATCAAAATCTTTAACTTAATGACATCTACAAAGACTCCTCCCCTCTAAAAAAGTAACAATACAGATTTCAGGGGTTTGGATGTGGTATCTTTGCAGGGGGTGGGGGACATGGGTCTATTTTTTAGCCTACCAAGACTGCCAAGGGTAAAAGTTAAATATATAATCAACCCCTCACAGCCAACACTTATATCTTTATTCTGTATATGATTTAAGGTTTTTTTTAAAAAAACTGTGAGCCATATATCAGAAAACACAATCACTTTTATAGTACTTGGATTTTTCCATTTTCCTAGAAAGCATCTTTCTTCATTTGGTTGAGATCCCTACCACTATGAAATAAAACTATTAAACTCTTTTTTCCCCCCTATATTAAGAAACTTATCTTTTTCTTCCTTGGTTATTGCCATCTTTGAATATAAAGTAAACAAAGGTCACATCAAATTTAACTCTCCCAATCTTTAGCATTTTTCTTTTCCTCCTGCATTCCATTATATAACATGGGGAACAAGCAAACAATTTGTTCCTTAATTAAAAACACTGCTTGCTCACAGGTGTTAAAAGAGTTTAGAAATTTATTCAAGACTAGGCAAACCACGGAGCAATAATAAATTCTGGGTAAGCAATCCAACTGCCATCATAACACTGCCTGCAGTAAGCATCACCTCATAAAAACCACTCACAGCAGTTTAATCTAAAGCTACAGCTGTAAGACGGACACTGATTTCTGTAAGCTTCTAAAAATACAAAGTAAAGTGCTCTTTATTGGAAAAGTTGTTTTTGGATTTAACATCTGGAATAAAAAGCTAAATTACTTTCAGTAACCCAACAGCTTTATTGAAAAAGAAAAAATAATCAATTCCTATTTGGATTATATCTTTTCACACTATGGAACACAGAGCAGGAACCTTTCAAAAGTGATTTACCAAATCTTCGTTATTCAGCCTGAATTAAGTTTTTGAGAACTGTTGGTAACAGACTTAACATTTTCTGGTCTCTATATAACATTAAGTTATTGTCACAGGAAAAAATAAATGCTTTAAGATATTTTTAAAGCATTTAAAATACAGATCTAGATAAGTTAGTGTAATCTGTGCCCTCCTATAATACTTCTCATTACTATTTTACCTCTTCTAACATTACTCCTTCATTTCCCCCACCCCTATGGATACTTTCTCAATAGCCCAAGTCAGTCTTTCCCCAAGACTTCAGAATGCATCTATCAAGGGTGATTATCAGCCAACACCAGTTCTATGAGCAGCAGCCTTGTTTTCATTCTGTCCCTTTGTGTATCCATCTGAGATGTTTCAAGCTGTGATGCTGGAGAAGACACCTGGGAGTACCACGAACAGCAAGGAGATCAAACCAGTCAATTCTAAAGGAAATCAACCCTGAATATTCACTGGAAAGACTGATGCTGAAGTTCAAATACTTTGGCCACCTGATGCAAAGAGCCAATTCATTGGAAAAGATGCTGATGCTAGGAAAGACTGAAGGCAGGAGAAGGGGACGACAGATGAGATGGTTGGCTGGTTGGATGGCATCACTGACTCAATGGACATGAGTCTGAGTAAGCTCCAGGGAAGGACAGGGAAGCCTGGTGTGCTGCAGTCCATGGGGTCGCAAAGAGTCGGACACAACTCAGGGACTGACCTGAACTAATCACAGCAGTGGGCTTCCCAAGTGACTCAGTAGTAGAGTCCACCTGCCAATGCAAGAGACACAGATCCGATCCCTAAGTCAGGAGGACCCCTGGAGAAGGAAACAGCAACCCACCCCAGTATTCTTGCCTGGGAAATCCCATGGACAGAAGAGCCTGGTGGGCCAGAGTCCACAGGGTCATAACGGAGTGAGACACGACTGAGCAACCAAACAAGAAATCAAAAGGGTCCTTAAAAAAAGAGAAGGCCATGTGATGGAGGCAGAGATATAAATCAAAGAAAGAAATCTGAAGATGCTATACTGCTGGCTTGACAACGGAGGAAGAATCTGTGAGCCCAAAAGCTGTAGGTGTAGAAGCTTCTAGAAGCTAACGAAGAAAAGGAACATGAATTCTCTCCTAGAGCCGCCAGAAGGAACACAGCCCTGTCAACACCTTGATTCCGCAAGACCCACTGTGAACTTCTGGCTGTCAGAACTGTAAAATAACAAACTTGTGTTATTTTTTAAGTCATCATATTGTGGTAACTTATCATCACAGCAATAGGAAACTAACATACCACCTGAAGCCAAATTATCAAGAGAAAGCCAAAGGGAGAGTGGGACAAAGTGAAAAAAATTTGAATTTCAGTTAACTTGTGAAATAGTCTTGTCTTCTGTGAGAAGTAAATTAATGTACTCACAGGAAAAATAATCTTAATCTAGAGATGTAGTTCTCAAATTTGGCTCCATACAGGAACCACCTGGAGAGCTTTAACACAATTCTGAACCCAAGGTTCCATTTCAGACTACCTAAAGTATCTCTGGGGCTCTTGGCATGGTTAGAAAGACAACCAGAAGATTTTTATGCATAGCCAGCGTGGAGAACCCACTGTTCTAGCTAAAGATTAGTTTTAAGTGATCCAAGGAAACTTCTGGGATTTCCAAATGGTACAAGTTCCTGAAATTGTCCCCCATAAAGATGTGGCTCACCATTCATTAAACATATGTTTTGTGGACTTCATATTTGACAGTAAGAAGTTGCCTAGGCAAACTCCTAAGGGCAAAATTACTGGCTCAAGTGGCAGGTAACTTTTTTTATTCAGACAAATACTGCTAAATTGCTAGACCACTGTACCCTTCTACCAATTAAGAATCAGCAACACTTTGTTAAAAAGCCTGCCCAATTTGATAGGTGGAAAATAATATTTCATTGTTGTTTTCATTTGCAAGCTTCAACCATGAGTTAAACGGAGTATATTTTCATAGCTTTATTGGCCATTTTGGGGGATCTGTCAATTACTTATTCATATTCATTTCTATTAGTTTTTTAAAAGGTAATTTGTAAGAATCTTTTCTGCTAAGGAAATCAACCTTTTGCCTATCATGCCTGTTAAATATTTCCCCCAGTTTGTTGCTTTTGCCTTCAGCTTCTTCAAGCCACAGATTTTATTTTTTATATATCTTCAATGTATTTCTTTTTCCCTCTATGGCTTCTTTGGAAAGCTAATCCATACTCTAAGATTACAAACAACATCAACCATACATTCATACTTTATTCTAATACTTTCAGAATTTCATATTTTACAAAGGTTGGGACCTTTTCCCCTCCACCCACCCCTCACTGTCCAGCTATCATTTACCATTTAGTTCATCTCTTCTCCATTGATGGAAGTTATCATGCTTTTAACTTACAACAAAAATGGGAAAAGAGGGAAAAAAATGTGTATCTGTGTGTGTGTGTATATATACATACACACATATATCCTTATGTAATATGTATGTGTGTGTACATGAAAAACTCTGAGGTAAAAAAGCTTAGCACACCTTTTACATAGTCAACAATAAATATGACACCCAATTTAGGTATGACGAGTTTACAAATTCCCATAAGGTTATGAAAAATGAAAGCAAGCATTCGGCACACCGTCTCCTCCTTTCCCCTCTTCAAAGCAACACAACTGTCACCAGGCTGACTTCCTCACAAGCAGTGAGGAATAAAGGCCCCCAGCGGTTTTTTCCTGTGGTTTTCCTCATTCTTGCAAAATACTTGTTGCCACTAGGTGGAGACAATTTTATAATAGGAAGACTGGTTACTGAAACCGGAGTAGCCACAAATTTTCTACAAATATACACAAATAGTAAAGAAGGTCTGCTTCCAATTTGGGGGTAAACTAAGGCTAGTCATTTTAACTGAGGATCCAATTTCCTTATTTGTAAATTTAAGAATTTATATTAAGTAATATAAAGAGCCCCCCTTAGCTCTAATATTTTATAGATCAAAAGGCTTTCCTAAATGTCCTTTCCCAAATGGCTCAGCAGCAAAAAAATCTGCCTGTCTACTCAGGAGACACAGGTTCGATCCCTGAGTCAGGAAGATCCCCTGGAGGAGGAAATGGCAACCCACTCCAGTATTCTTGCCTAGGAAATCCCATGGACAGAGAAGCCTGGCAGGCTACGGTCCAAAGGGCCTCAAAGAGTCAGACTGAACAACTAAGTGCGTCCTCTTGGGCTGAGAAGGTATTCTACTTTCAGCAACTTCTTTCAACTTGAAAACTTCACCAACCAAAACCAGTCATTTCCTCCAATCTTCTTTTTCAAAGCTGATCAAAAAGAGGTGTGTTGTGTATTAAAGTTCACACATCTAGCATTCCAGGTCACATACCAGGCTTTCTGCACTTCCTCATATGTACTTCTCCACAGCCATCTGGCATGCCTGCACACACATTTTAAACAATGAGCTAGCCATAGATTTTCCTCTGAACTGGTATCTTTGTGCTAGAAGTTGTACATCTGGAGGGGTTTCTTTGCCTTTTTATTTTTTTTCTTCTTTGCTCTATGTGGCCAGAACCTTCCATTTTTGTTGATTTCCTGAATTCTTAGTTGTCTGGCCCTCTGACAAGACATTCCCTGCACTTGCACTTCAGCTCCTGGTTCTCATCTGCAGGTCTAGATTTTGTAACCCTTCTAAAATTGTATCAACCTCTGCTTGCCTAAGGGGCTCCCAGTCAGCTGCTTCATCCAATTTTTTGAATCTAGTAAACTACTGCCAAACTACTGATTTACTCAGCTCTCAAACGCAGGCACAATCTAGGTTCTCAGCCCTGAACATGCACCAACTCTACTGTAAACTAACCACATTCTTAGAGGAGGATTAATTTTCATTCTCCCCATGCTCAAGATCAATAGACACAACGTACACTGCTAATTTCCTGAGCAGAGCAGAAAAATTCTGAGTTCTTAAGTTGAGCAAGAGGAGCTACCAACTTCATTTCACATCCTTACCCAGATGACAGGAAACTGTAAACAGGGCAACATACTGACGCGTGTAAACAGCTTACTACTGACTGTGGACTATTGCTCTATGCCGTCAGCATACATGGTTGGCTCCCAATAAAAACCTGCAGACTTAATGACAGAAACACATCGGTATTTCTGTCTCTGAGAGGGAGATGTGAAGCACAAGGAAAGCATAAAGCAAAGCTTGAAGATTCACATATGCTTATCAATAATGGCAAAGCTAAAAAGAGACTTCTAACAACTAATGACTTCTAGTCCAAAACCCCACATGCCAGAATAGGCCTTTAACAACTTTTGACAAGTGGTGCACCTCCCTTTCTTGGGAGGAGAAATGCCCATCAAGTGCAGATTCCTGCCAGAAGGAGCAGAGATGCTGCTGGGCACACTTCAGCAAGTGGCAACACATGAGGTAACAGCAACCTTCCCTACGTCACAGGAAACAGACCAGCAGGGTCTACATTTCTCACAAGGGCATACTTCGTTGAAAATTTAAGCTGTAGAAAAGGACTGACACAGAAAATAAAAAAATCACATTGGGACAGATAACAGAGAAAGCTGAAGAAGGCTAATGCCTCCACATTCTCTCAGCAGCAACTGGAATAACCCCTTCAGAAAACAGCTAGGCAATTCATTTCCAGAGATACAAAACATTTATTATCTTTCACCCAGTAATCCCAGTCCGAGGAAATAATGCTATTAATAATAATAGGTAACATTTATATTTATCACTTTATATGAAATCTTTCTTAATCTTAACAACTCTTTGTACTATTAATTGCCCTCATTTAATAAATCAGGCTGAAATATAAATAACTAAACAAACAAGCAAGCAACTAGCTTAAAGTTTGCAATGTCAGAGTAACCTTGACTAAGAAAGCCATGCCCTTAATTATCACACCAACTATTATTCCTACTACAACAGTAAAAATGCTGTCAGCATGGACACATCTGCTGCATCATCCACAACGGGAAATTTCCTCAATCATTAAAAATAACGATTTGTCATACTATATGAAATGATTAGTAACACTTTAAGGCAAAAAGATGAAACAGTAGCTGTGCTACAATTTGTTATTGGTGAGTCCATCAGTCATGTCTGACATTTTTGCAACCCCACAGACTGTAGCCCGCCAGGCTTCTCTGTCCATGGGATTTTGCAGGCAAGAATACTGGAGTGGGTTGCCATTTCCTTCTCAAAGGGACCTTCCCAACCCAGGGATGGACCCCGGGTCTCCTGTACCTCCTGTATTGGCAGGCGGATTCGTTACCACTGCACCATCAGGGAAGCCCTGTGCTACAATTACAGCTATGTAAAAGTTAACATTTTAGAAGGCAGCACGGAGTTGTCAGGGGTCTGCGGAGAGGGTTTCCCTCCATTTTCCAACTCCTACTACTATTATGACCAAGCTACGAAAGGCATAGGTTTGAACAGTTTCAAAACAATAGATTAGGGGAGTAAAGAATGTGTTCCTGGTGTCGCTTTGGCACACAGGGTAGATTTTCTCTTGCAGAAAAGCAACTATTAGGAAAACAGTAGCAGCCAGACTGGGATTTAGGTGACCTCAATTCTCATTGTGGGTTCTTGATACAATTACAAGGAAACAGAGGTTACATTCTCTCTTTCTCAGTTTCCTTCAGCTGTACTACACAAGCTATTGCCAACAATGATGCATTTATTCTAAGCAAAAATAAACAAACAGGTCCTAATCAAACTTACAAGCTTTTGCACAGCAGAAGAAACCATAAACAAAATGAAAAGACAATCTACAGAATGGCAGAAAATATTTCCAAACGATGCAACTGACAAGGGATTACATTCCAAAACACACAAATAGCTCATACAGCTCAACCACCACAACAAAAACCCAAAAACCAAACAACCCAATTGAAAAATAGGCAAATTACTGAAATAGACATTTCTCCAAAGAAGACATACAGATGGCCAACAACCATATAAAAAGATGTTCAACATCACCATTAGAGAAACGCAAATCAAAACTATACAAGGCACTGTCTTACTCCAGCCAGAATGGCCATGATCAAAGTAAACAAGTAACAAATGTTGAAGATGTAGAGAAAAGGAACTTTCCTACACTCTTGGTGAGAACGCAAGCTGGTGCAGCCATTATGGAGAACAGTATGGCGGTTCCTCAAGACTTAAAATTAAGTTGCCATATGATCCAGCAATCCCAGTCCTGGGCACATATCCAGACAAAACTATGATTTGAAACGATACATGAACCCCTAAATTCACAGTAGCATTGCTTACAATAGCCAAGACATGGAAGCAAACTAAGTGTCTATAACAGATGAATAGATAAAGAAGATGCGGTACATATATACAGTTGAAAACTGCTCAGCCATTAAAAGGACTTAAATAATGCCACTTGCAGCAACATGGATAGACCCAGAGACTTGTACTAAATGAAGTCAAGTCAGAAAGAGAAAGTCGGATCCATATACTATCACTTATATGTGTAATCTACAACGACACAAATGCACCTATCGATAACACAGAAACAGATGTGACAAACAGACCTCACTTATATGTGTAATCTACAACGACACAAATGCACCTGTCGATAACACAGAAACAGATGTGACAAACAGACCTGTGGTTGCCAAGGGGGAGGGGTATAACGGAGGGAAGGACTAGGAATTTGGGATCAGCACACACAAACTAGTATATATAGCATGGATAAACAACAAGGTCCTACTGCATAGCACAGTATATATATTCAACATCCTGTGATAAACCATATGGTAAAGAATGTTCATATACACATAACCGAATCACTCTGCTGTACAACAGAAAACAAACCAGTGCTGTAAATCAACTATGCACTTCTGTGTGCTGTACTCAGTTGCTCAGTTATCGCCAATGTTTTGCAAACCCATGGACTGTAGCCAGCCAGGCTCCTCTGTCCATGGAATTTTTCAAGCAAGTATACTGGAGTGGGTTCGCATTTCCTACTCCAGGGGATCTTCCTGACCCAGGGATCGAACCTGTGTCTCCTGCACTGGCAGGCAAATTCTTTACCATTGCACTAACAGGAAAGCCCTTCATCAACTATACTTCAATTTTTTTTTTTTAAAAGACAGGTTTGTTCTTACAAAGATAAACTATGGAAACAATAGATGCTACTTGTTAAATACTTCCATCTGGCTGCCACAATGAAGGTTGTACTTCCCTACCATCAACATCAGTACAAAGCTAAAAGGAACCTTAGACTCCAATCACAAGGAGATGGATAAATACACCACAGTACATCCACTTGAAATATCACACAATCATCAAAAATGTTACCAAGTTGATTATGGATTAGAAAATGTTAGCAATATCTAGAGTTATATTTTAAAATACACATAAATCTAGACTTATATAAAAAGCACATTTAAAACTATGTTTTAAAAAGCCCAAAGCTAAAATTTCCAAAGGGAAATACATTGAAATTTAAGAGCAATTAAAATTGAATACTGAAAGCATGATTTTTCCAGTTCTTAAATTTTCCAATATTAAAAAAAATTTTAAACTAATAAACTGACAACTGAAAATTATTATATTGGTTAAAAAGACAACTTAATAATATCGATTTTTCCCCATTCTTAGCTCTTACTTTTAAAAGGACTGAGCACATATTGCACATAGGAATTAAAACTAAAAACAATCCATTTAAGAAGTGAATGACAGCTTATGTACTCTGTGAAACTTCAAAGGTTTCAGAATAAGATTAATTGACATTAATAATCATGAAGATCATACGACTTCACTTTTTTTTGAACTATGATAAATTATGACTGGTTAACTCAAATTAGTAAATGAGACCCACATCTGAAGACAAACATAATCGATTACAACATTAGTAACGGAGAAATTTAGTCTTAATATTTTAGACAATACTCAACTATCAACATCCTAGAGACTTCAACATGTTACCATTACTTTACAATTTAGAAGAGGAAATATTCCTAGAGGATAGTACCTCACAAAAAATAAAAAAGCTATAAAAAAAAAAATCTTTCCACTAATTCAACAAGGCATGTTTTCTTCACAAATATGCCAATTAAAACTTTTAAGATCAAGGATAAGAGGGTAAGTTCATTAAAACTAAAAAAAAGATATAATTTCTAATCCTGCTAAATGTATTTTTAAAAGTACAGAGATTTTTCTCTAAGTGACATTATAAAGCAACATAAAACCAAAATAGGTAATTTCCAGTAAAAGAGTAATAGCATCTATTTCTTCTACTCCCTCAGGCCCTTGTCATTTAAACCATCTGTGAAGTGGTAGTTTCAGTCCTAGGTGTATAAATTTCGGGTATCGTCTCATAAGATATTTAGTCCTGGTGAAAAGAAATTAATGAAGCACATCGACCTTAACAGTTACTTGAGGAGATTGACCAGAATTGGGGAAAGTAGGGTTACAGGACATCCACAATTCCTCCTACACCCCGTATTTTCACTCCAACAATCTTCTTTTAAATATGCAGACTCAAAACCTTGAAAGTAGACACACACTATTCCCAAGATCCATGTCACAGATCAATCACTCTCTCTCTAAGATCCATGCCACAGATCAATCTCTCTTTCTTCACATACATCCTCTTATATTTACAACGCTCTTTGCTGTTTACCCCTTTTTACCTACATTACCTCTTATATCTTTACAAATAACCTCCAAGTTCAATGGGGATGTAGCTTTTTTATTATTATTTTTATAGAAAAGAAAATAGACAGGCCAACGGGCTTGCTAGTAGTGGAACCAGGCCTAGAAACCAAGTCTCCTGCCTTCAAATTCTGAAACTCCTTCTTCCACGCACAACACTACCCCTCTGTAATACAGGAAAGCCTTCCATAAAACATTTGGCTGGCTTCCAAGACAGCCGTCCCAGGCTGAATTAGACTCTATATAGTAAATATTATAAATAGTGAGGGTTTAATGCAATTACTGGCATAAAGACATACATCTTTTTATAAGTGAAAAATCAGATGGTTTTAAGTTAAATCAACATGGTCTGTGTATGGTGGGGGAAACAAGCAGAATATTTCTAAAAACAAGTCAAGACGAAGTATGCAGATCTGCACATTTTACAACAGCTAACAGAGGCAGCATAATCAACACAGGGAGTAGATAAAAACAAAACAGTGGACAACTAAAAAGAATAATGTACAAAGAAACTGCATGAGGCTTTTATTTTTAGGAAATAAAATGAGGGGCTTGTCTTTTCTTCCTCCCTCCATCCCGAAATAATGGAAATTTTAGAACATATATTAGGCTATAAAATAGTAAGAGAAGTAGAAGAGGATTTTATTTAGTAGCCATCAAACAAAATCCCTACCAAAATGGCTGGCTCTGGAATATAACAGATCAAAAATCCAAAGTCCTATTTCTAGTTCGGTTACTGGCAGTATACAGCTTATATGAACCAATTATTTTAAGTTTTCAATTCTCACATCTATAAAATCATAACACTCTAGCCAAACTATCTGCTCATGATCTTGGAAGGAGGAAACAATGTCTACAAAGGTAATGAGCAATACTTTAATCCCCATTCTCCACTGTAAAACTAACTATTTCTCAAACATCTTCTAGGTGTGAAGTATTAAGCCAGGCTAAAAGTACAGAGAAAATGATGATCTTCATAATCTAAAAAAAATAAAGCAAAGAGAAATACTTAACTAAAGACAATAACTGCATGATAAAAATTAAGGCATCTGAGAAAAATGGCTTTCATAGGACATCAAACAGAATGAACTTGGGTTTGATCAAGACACCAAACAAAAATAGTGATCATTGGGTTTAGCTGGGAAAAGAGACAAGTAGCTTGCTATGTCCTTTGGATTCCCAAAGCACATCACTTATGTATTATTGCATTTAACACTCTGTACAGAAGCTTGTCATCTCCACTTACATTGTAAATTGCTCAAGGACAGAGACTTTATTCAATTCACCTTTATATTCCTAATCCCTAGCAGAGGATCAGGCACACAGAAGATAATAAATGTTTTTTAAACAGGCGAGGTAAGGACAGGATTCCCTATCTAAATTATTTTAATTACTTGTTCAGGTTATTTACGGGGTCTCTCAACTACAAAATCATCACTCTAGACTGCTCTGTGGTGCTGGGCTGAGACTCTGCAACTGTATTTCACTAACTCTTCTGCCAGGGGAGGTTCATATTAGGCCTTGCCAATGGAGGTAAGAAAGCAGTAAAAGGGCTGAGGGGACTTCGTTCTAGTCACTGGCAGAAACAACTGGTTCCAGCCTCCAGCTTCTTTCAGTATTCCCCAGAACTAGCCTAATCAGCAGCTCAACAAGACTGACCTCAAAAGTTTAGAACTAGGCCAATAGAACCTCTTCTCTGAGCTCTCTGCATGATTACTATGTTCTCTTTCTGCTCCTACATTCATCTAACCATCTCCCTGTATTAAATGCCTTCTGTTCAAACTCCTATTGAAGTTTCTATTTTGTCTATTGGACACTAATACACTAACAGCTCTCCTCTGAGATATCTTGCTATTTTATTAAAGGGGAAAGTAAAGGAACTTTGAAATTATTCCTACAGATAAAATATATTTTAGAAAGAATAATGCTAAATTCTTTAAATTTGTGTCTGTTATGTTGCAACAGAAATATCACTTAACTTTTGCAATTTAAACTATCCAGCATGCAGAAAAACACAAAAAAGAGAGAGGAAATGAGAAATATTTAAATAGTTCAGGTTATCCCAAGCACACTCCCCAAGTTCTCTCAGTAGAGCACATGTATCCCAGAAAAAATGAGCACAGCTGATCTGCGACTCCTCAGTGGTCTCAGTTCCCACAAGCCTCTCCTAGTATGAGCATGAGGACATGCTGAATGTGATTCTTAAAGATTTTTTTTTTTTTTTGCTGTGTTCAACATGGCCCATAGTGCAGGCTGACTACTTCACCTAGTGTTCAACGAAAGAAACAGCAGTCTGTTCCAACACTAAAGCTGAACTGAACTTACTGGCATGTTCTTCCCATCCTGAGAGATTTCAAGCATAATTTTTTTATTATATGTGATTTTCATTCTACACATTGACTTTAGAAGCAAACTTCATAAAATACAACTCCACGCTACAGCAAAGGCACAGAAAAAAATCCCTCCTGCAGGAGAGCTCCAAATGAATACAACTGTTGAAAACAAACGACCAAAATGCTTTGATATTTTTATATGGCTTGTTACTTCATTTAATAAGATGTCCTCACTAGGCAATTTAATCTGAGGTTAATTTCAAAAATAATTTTTCATTATTGTACTTAATAAACAATTTTTTAAATTACAACAAAATGGTAGTTAGTAGAGAAAAGGCAAATTCAAGCGACAAGAATCCTTCTCCGAATTCTTAGCAATGTATTTGTATAGCTCCTGAGCATCCAAAAAAGTATGACTAGGCCCAGACATATTAGTCCACTTCAGCTGCCTAATAACCAGAGGCAAAAGAGAAGTGAAAAAAATTTTAAACTTGAAAGTTCCACTGGAATTCCTCCACACAGCATAAAAATGGAGAGTGGGTCACCTTGCCCACTTAGCACCTATAAAGTCTGGGACTCATCACCTACCTCCTGCCTATGGACATAATAACACCAGTTGCTGTTAAATCAAAAGTTTTGCTACCACAGTCAGTATATCTATGTAAAATTAACCCAAGCTCTACACCTAACAAGGGACACCAGAGGACCTGTTTGACCCATTAGGTAAAAAAAATGAAAAAGCTGACAGGGGAAGAGACAGGATATCTCAACCTACAAAGAATGGACACGGTAAATGTTACTGTACCTCTGTATTCAAATTATATCAGGATCTACTCATTTCAATGCAAATAATTATTCAATATGTTACTATAATAACTTATTGATAAAAGATTTCAGAGATGAAAAAATCAGGAAATTAAGTAACTAGTGTCTGATGACAATGTCTGTCTTCCACATGTCTAACAAACAACACTAATTAAAAATCAAATGTAGATCTACACCGGCAGTCTATATAATCTTACAGTGTTTTCCCTTTTTTAAAAACTGTAAACTGTGATGCATTGTCTAGTTTCCTGAGATTTAACAAGGGAGTGGATATAAAATTCCAAATGCTTTAACTCATATCAGGAACCCAGCCATGATTTTAATACAGTGCTTTTTAATGTTAGCTCACTTCTCTCACTGGAAGGAATTATGCTTCTGTGCTAATGTACAGAAATGAAGCTGTCACTGAAACATCTGGTTATATGTTATTCACTAGATATATATCACCTTTACTCCAAAGACTGCATAATATAAACACAAACCACAAATAAATCAAATTAAGGAGATAGACCTGACACCACATGCTGAAGGTCAGTGATAGACAAATGAAATTCCAAAGATGTTTGCTGACCTGCTCCATATTTCTCTCCTCACAGACCTGGGAGCTAGCAGTCTGAGAGTTCCACACAGGCAGACGAAAAACTCAAAATTCTCAGTATGCTGAATGTCTGCATTGTCTACATTATGTTAATGTTCTAATTTAATATTTTTCTATGCAGCACATTTGAGAACCATCAGCATATTTTTCTAATACTCTAGCCCACTAGCCTACTCTGGCAGTTGTCCTTCATAAATTCTCCATTTCACTCTCACACCTACTATAATTAACCTCAAATGTGTATTCCACAAAGGTACCTGAAAGAAATGTCACCAATCCTCCAATCCTTAGAAAAAGTAAGGGGCCATATTTGCTGCTATAGCCTTGGAAAATGAAGTCTTACACACCCATTGTTTTATTAAAAATCACATTAAACATACAAACAAGATTTTTTAAAAATACCTGTTGATTGTAACAAGTAGAAATTTTAGGCGGAAAAGGGAATAACTAAGTCATATTGCTGCCATTTAAATTCTTGATAAATCAAAGGATGAAATGGCCACTTGAAAAACACAAGTTCTACTACCAATCCGAGTTATTAAAATATTCAAAAACTACACTCTCTTGCAAGTGAGGAAAGTAGATTCTCTGCCAATTAAACTAAGTATTCTAGCTGATCATCTTGGAACTACTAAAAGTAGATTATGCAATGCAAATCACACATAATTAGTTTTCAGCATAATTCTCAGCCTAAAACACTGAAATCATGTCTCAATTTTTTTTTAATTTTTAAAAGAAATAAAGCATATTACGAAAAGGCCGAATGCAAACCTATCCTGTTCACAGCAAACCAATCTTTACACACCTCCGAGGAACCTGACATTTTCAAACCATTTATCCACGTTAAAGGCACACATTCTCTAAAACTTCGGAGAGCCAGGCAGTGGAAACCCAAAAAAGGTTTCAAGGAGATAAGCCTGTAACTGGTCTTCAGGTCCCCCCCCCCCAAAAAATTGGAAGGAACCCCAAAAGTTTTGATACATTTTTTTTTTTTTTTTTTTACTAACAGTAGCTCTGGGCTCAGGGAGACGACCTCACTAGGAGGAAAACGATCCTGACAACCGGGACGAGGGCTCCCCGGCGTACTCGACGGGGTTCAAACTCGCGAAGCTTCCAACAGGAACAAACCCAGACGTCCCCTCCCCCCACAACTCCTCCGGGGCACCCTCGCGGGTTGGAGAGCGCAGCAACAGATACTCCGGAGCAGGCAGGCGGCACTCCAGGAATGTTTTCACCAGGAGGGGTCTCCCCGCCGCCTACAGGGAACCCCGACGCCGAGGAGCGCCTCGACACGCTAACCCCGACTCCGGCACCCCGGGGGCAGAGCGGGCTGGGCGCACAAAGCGCCCCTACCCCACCCTCACAGCGTGGACACACACACACACACACACACCCACACACACCCGGCCGCGAGGGGGAAGCCCGAGCCGGGAAAACCCTGCCTTCCACGCGGTCCGTCTCCGGAGAGGGGCCGCGGAGAGGCTGGGGGACACGACGGGGTGCCGCAGCGCGGCCCCGGCCTCCGCGCAGCGCGGGCGGCTCGCTCGGAGGACGGAATCCCCGAGCTTCGCCCACGGGGGCTCCTCCTCAGGCCGGACTCCCACCCCCGCCAAGACCCTCGAAGACCCGGGAACAATGAGAAGCCGCCCAGCCCGCCGTCCCCGCCCCGAGAGCGGCCGGGGGCGGCGGCGCCATCTCCCCTCACGCCCCCGCGGACACACACACCCGCCCCGCCTCGGCTCTGGCCGCCGCGCGGCCGTCAGCGGCCGGCAGCCCCGCCGAGCTGACGCGCAGCCGAGCCCGCCGCGCCCGCGCCCCTCGCCTCACCGGCTCCTGCCCCAACCCGGGGCTCCGCGGGCCGCGGCCGGAGCGAGACGCGGGCACGAGCCGCCGGCGCCGCCGCACAATATGGCGAGCCTCGGCTTCCGCAATGGAGCTCGGGAAATACAACAGGGGCCGCTCAATATTCATGAGAGACCGAGGGGAAGCCGGCTTGGCCGGCGCGGCGGGGAGGGCGGGAAGGAGCGGGCGGGCGAGGGGGCGGAGGCGCGGGACGCGG
>ML663557.1:6830585-6977241 GCA_007570785.1 Antilocapra americana
GGGCGACGCAGCCCCCGGGCGACGCCCGGATGGCGGCGGCGCCACCTCGTTCTCGGCGCTCTCTCTCCTCGAGCTCGCCTACCCCTGCCTGCGCCCCTCACGGCGCCTCCCTGGCCCGCTGCCGGGTTCGCGCTCGGACTCCTGCTCTGGCCCGTGACTGCCTCCCGTTCTTACACCCACCCCACCCGGCGGACGTCCTCGTCAGGCTCTCACCTCGAGAACTTCACCTGAACTTCGGCATTCCGCCTTCCCCCACCCCACACACGCACTTTCCGTCCTTGCGGAGTGAACCCGCAGGACCCAATTCCAGGGAAAACGACCTTCAGTGCTAAGCGTATATTCTTGGACGTCTGTAAGCGCTCTCGTGGTTCTCATCGGCTTACTTACCTTGTTTTAATCCTTCCTCAGCCCCTCCCAGTATTATTTTCAGAGGTCGAGAATACGTGATAGATGTAATAGATGTAATCGTTACCTAAAACACAACCAGTTAGTCTACCAAGTATATAAAATGTGAATAGATTAAGCTACAAACTGAAATAACTGAAAAGAGTTCCTGATCGCAAGATGTACTGCTATTGGTGAGATATCTGTTCTCTTGAAAAATAACCAACAATTTCAGGCAGCAAACTGAAGGCACTTGGGACACAAAGGAAGGGAGTGCGCTGAGAATTGGGCAAACTAAGTTTACAGCCTCCAGTGTATCCCTACCTGTGTGACTTAACTAAAGTACATGATTGTTCTGGACTTTACTTTCCTCAGGTGCAGAATGACAGGATTGCGTTGAATGATTCTTAGGTCCTTTCTAGCTTTTGAACTCTCTAAACTCTCTACAAGCAATGCCAAATATATGAATTTACATACGATTTTGGGAAAGAAAAGGATCCATTCTAGCTGATGTGTTAGCGGAGATTTCCTGAGGAGCTCAGAGTTGAGTAGGACTGTGAGGGATAGCTTTGGATAGGTAGAAAGAAGACAGGCGTTAAAATATTTAAGACAACACATCATATGCCCTACCTAACAATCCATTAAGCAAAGCCAGGGACTTAAAACTTTCACTTACTATCTAAGGCTTTAAAGAAGAAATGACAATTCTCAGACTCTACAAGCCCTTCAAGGTTAAGCTGTTTTTCCAATATGGAACAACAAAAAAAAGAAAGTCAGGAATGCTCCTGCTTCCCCCTTCTTGTCAGGGTCCACTTTCTAGAGAGAATGCAGTTGCAGAAGTGTCTCCTTTCTTTGTTCACAACTGCGTGTGTCATAGCATTAATGCTGTTCATAATTCAGAACATTTTATTCTAGTGAAAATGCATATGAAAATAATATGTGGTGAGGTTATGATTTTGAGAAAAAACTATATAAAAAAGCACAGGGATTTTTATGGATAGTAGCTAAAATAGTACTTTAAAAAGATTGACAAGAGAATTAGTAGAAAAATGGAAAAGTTATGGGATATCTGGATTAAATGTGATTAACAAGCTAGACCTCAGGCTAGCATCCTTAATTTGAAAGACGCTACTGACAGATTAATGGAGCTCTTATTATCTATTTTATCTTTTCCTCAAAAACTAGGACTGAGAGTGTTATGAATGTCCCCTAACTACATTAATCAGGAAAGGCTATGTTCTGGTACAGTAGCAGACATCTCATCTCCCAAACCTTCATGCCTTGGCACACCACAAGTTTATTGCTTGTTCACGCTTCTCGTGAATCAGGCTTATTCTATTCCAGTCACTCCAGGAACCAGATTGGCAGAAGGCTTACCCAGAACACAGCGACTGAGTCTCTGTGGCAGAGGAAGAAAGTGACTGAAGAATCCCTATGAACTTTTCACATCCTTAGGTTGGGAAGCAGACAGATCCCTGATCAAACGTCATGGCCAAAGCTAGTTACATAGCCTCGTCCATCTTCACAGGGACTGAGTCCTTAAACTGAGGCTGAACTGAGTTCAGGAGAGACAGTGATATTGGTGAACAGTACTTATGTCAATCACTCTGAGCCCACCAGTTAGTTCTACATATTATGAGAAAGCTCTAAGTTTTATTTCATAACACTGGCCCTCTTGAATGCCTTCAAGAAAGGTATGTTTTCAAAACAAACAAACAAAAAAAAAAAAACCTCACTGTACTTGTTCAGAGTCTACTATCATATAAACAGAATGCACTTTTCATCTTTCTTCCCCCTTTTTAAATTGTATTGTACATTAAATCAATGTCAGGTCCGTAGTCAGTCTATCAACAGTGATTTGACATATCTAGCCTACATTCTTTTTGCTATTTTTTGACCTGACATGAGGGTCACCACCCTCTAAAACATTTCCTGTTAACACTCTTCCCTCTTGTTAAAGCAGTAATTATGTTTTAACCTGGAAGACACTAAATTAATACTATATAATACAAATATTTTAGGTGGATGACGAGATGACTTCTAGTTAGAAAGTTTCTTTTCCCTCAAAACTTCAACAGTAGTACCCTGTTAATCACATGGTGAGTTGGGTAGACATCTCTGATATCAAAAATCACCTCTTTCCTCGTTTTCTGTTATGGTGATACTACAAAATGAGATTAGTTCAGCTTGGTCAACTTTTGTTGAGCATCTACTATGTGCTAATACTTTGCTAAGTGCTTGAAATAAAGATATTAATGTAACTAGGATACAAGTTCCTTGAGAGCAGAAATCTTGTTTACCAAAAAAAAGTATATACCTAGCACGATGTTTGGCATATAGTAGATGCTGAATAAATAGGCATTAAGAGAATGAAAGACTGGGAATCTTTGATCCCAGTGTGTATATGAAGTAGAATAGTTCATATGATCTTGGTATGGCTCACTTTATTGCAAAAGAGCAGATATTTTTATCAGAATTGCAGTTAGTCCCCTAGAGGCTTTCTCTACTTAGACAGTTTGCCTTAAATGGAAATTCACACCTGCCTATTCTATCTCCACCCCATGGATTTCTTTTCAGCTGTGCTCCAGATATCTAATTGTTGCCTGCTTATCTGAGATGATGATTGCAGTTCATCAGCATTTTGTTAATAAGAAGCTATAGGGACTTCCCTGGTGGTTCAGTGGTTAAGACTACATCTTGCATTACAGGAGATGTAGGTTCGATCCCTGGTCAAGGAACTAAGTAAGATTCCACATGCTGCAGAGCAACTAAGCCCCTGAGCTGCGATACTGAGCCCAGGTGCCACAACTAGAGTCTGAATGCAACAAAGATCCCACATGCACAACAAAGACCTAACACATCCAGATAAATAAATTTTTTAATCTTTATATAGATAGATAGATAGATACATAAGCTGTGAGATATATATGTCACAGTTTATCAAACACTTTTACAGTCATTATTTCAGTGACTCTTCAGAACAATTCTCCAAGGTATTATTCCTGCTTCATAGAAGAGGAAAATGTCACTTCTATGGTTAACTAACTTTCCCAAACATTGAGCTCATAAGCAGCAGAGCTGAGACTCAAAGCTGGGCATCTGACTCCCAAGTCCAGGCTACACTCCATGATGCCACCTATACCTTCCCTCTCTGTGCTACGTACACAGCTCCAGCATTTTCCTTCTTTCTAATGGGTAAGCAGGCTGAGACAAATACCTCCATGACATCCTCTCAACACTAGTGTTTATTCCTAGTGTTTAATCATCAGTATGGTTCATTTTAAAGGAGCTAGAGACAATGCTATATATAATAGATTATATCTATATATAATAGTATAAGAACCTGACTTCTTATAAAAGTTACATAAGAAAACAAAACTGAAAGGTAGGTTAAAGGACTGGAATATATTGGGATTTAATCACTATAAGAAAACAAAAACAAAACCTGAATCTGCCTGCCAGTGCAGGAGATGCAAGAGATGCTGGTTGGATCCCTGGGTCAGGAAGATCCCCTGGAGGAGGGCATGGCAACCCACTCCAGTATTCTGACCTGAAGACTCCCATGGACAGAGGAGATGGCAGGCAATAGTCCATGGGGCCACAAAGACTCAGACACAACTGAGCAACTGAGTGCGTGTGTGCACGCACGTGCACACACACACACACACACGCACACACACACACACACGCACACACACACTCTCTCTCTCTCTCTCTCTCTCTCTCTCTCTATAATTTTCAAGGGATTCCCTGGTGGCTTAGAAGCAAAGAACTCGCCTGCCAATGCAAGAGATTCCTGTTCAGTCCTTGAGTTGGTGGGATCTCGTGGAGAAGGAAATGGCAACCCACTCCAGTATTCTTGGTTGGGAAATCCCGTGGACACAGGAACCTGGTGGACTACAGTCATGGAGTCTCAAGAGTCAGACACGAGTTTAGTGACTAAACCACCACACCACCACCATAATTGTCAAACTACATCTACCAGCATCTTTGTCATCTTTTAGATTTGTTGCGCTTTCTCTGAAAGGGTGAAATTAAGTAGGAACATTGTAGGAAGGCCTAAAGAGACCTATAATTCAAGATGGCTTCAGGAAGCAGGCAACTCGAGATTTACTACCTCTTCAGCTGAAAAAATATAGCTCTAGCCACAAGCTTTACTGAAGTTTTATTTGGATTTCAACATAGTGCATTTCTTTTTGTGACACTTCCCTTGGTGTTTCAGTTCATTGTTCTTTTTTTATATTCCCAAGACAATCAAAATAATTGGTGCTACTCTTAACTGTTCAGCTTAGAGTTAAACAGATTAAATGAGATGGGCTAGTTAAGCTTTGGGGGAGAACTAAATACTATTGCTATTTCCCTCCTATGGAGACTTGGAATGGTATTTTATATGTCCCAGATGTGGCCACATTCTGCCTAACATCTGTTAGTGCATTTTATTAAAATAATGAACTAGCATGTGTTTGAAAAGTCAGAAGAATGAGTAAAAGTTTTCATTCTGATGCAGCCTGACTAGCCAACTGTATCTTTCTAGTTAATAATGGAGGGTATTATTGTGATATCCAACTTGATATATAAACAAAGTATGCTTTAATAATTACTGGCTTTAGTTTTCTAATATGAAGTAAGTTTATTCTATTAAAACAAACTTTGTAGGTTTTTTCCTTGCAAAATGTTTACTGCAAGTGGTGAGAACTGTGCCTTGGCATTGATCTAGGAACACCAAGAATAATCCTGGAAACTAACAAGGAATAGATAATTAAGATCAAAACTTAGAACTAAAATGGAGATTCTCTGGAAAAGAAGCCTGGAAGAGCCTGGGGGGAAAAGTACAGATGAAAAGTGCGAAATATTTACATCAAGTTACAGCTTGCTCAGACTGCCCTTGTAGACATTTTAATTTTTCCCTCTTAATACAAGCCACGGAAGAATAGCTTTTGTGGGATGAGAGAGTGGAGGGTAAAGACCCCTCTTTTCTAACACATTTCTTGGATATGTTTTTAGTAAAGAATTTAAAAGAACTGCTAAATCCCAAGCAGATAAAGAAAATGTCTTTATTTTAGACTACATCAAGATGTGGAAAACTGCAGTATCCATCTGCTGAATCATTAGCATTTTATACTTCACAAAATAAACCACTTATATATGCATCAAAAAACGTACAAAGGTTATAATTCAGGTAAATATGAAAATCATTCTGGTCAACCAAGAATACCAAGGTTTTATGTGCTACAACCAGGAAGAGATATTTTCTAAAGATTTTAGTCTGTAGAAAAATTTTTGTTTTATGCTTTTAAAACAGTGTATTGAAGAACTGTTAACTTATAGTATTATTAGGTTTCAGGTGTACAACATGGTGTTTTGATATTTTTATAGACTGCATACCATAAATATTATAAAATATTGACTGTATTTCCCTGTGTTGTACAATGCATCTCTGTGACTTATTTATGTTTATAACTACTAGTTTATACCTGTTAATTCTTTCACTTGTTCTGCCCATTCCTCACCCCTATCTCTCTGGAAACCCCTAGTTTGCTCTATCTGTGAGTCTGTTTTTATTTTATTATATTTGTTAGTTTGTTTTGTTTTTTCCATACACAGAGGAACCAGAGATCAAATTGCCAACATCTCTTGAATCATTGAGAAAGCAAGAGACTTCCAGAAAAACATCTACTTCTGCTTTATTGACTATACCATAGCCTTTGACTGTGTGGACCACAGCAAACTCTAGAAAATTCTTAAAGAGATGGGAAGACCAGACCACCTGTCCTGCCTCTTGAGAAATCTATATGAAGGTCAGGAAGCAACAGTTAGAACTGGACTTGGAACAGACTGGTTCCAAATAGGAAAAGGAGTACCTCAAGGCTGTACATTGTTGCCATGCTTATTTAACATATGCAGAGTACATCATGAGAAATGCTGGGCTGGATGAAGCGCAGGCTGGAATCAAGATTGCCGGGAGAAATATCAATAACCTCAGATATGCAGATGACACCACCCTTATGTCAGAAAGTGAAGAAGAACTAAAGAGCCTCTTGATGAAAGTGAAAGAGGAGAGTGAAAAATTGGCTTAAACCTCAGCATTCAGAAAACTAAGATCATGGCATCTGGTCCCATCACTTCATGGCAAATAGATAGGGAAACGGTGGAAACAGTAAGAGACTTTATTTTGGGGGCTTCAAAATCATTGCAGATAGTGACTGAAGCCATGAAATTAAAAGATGCTTACTCCTTGGAAGAAAAGCTATGACCAACCTAGACAGCATATTGAAAAGCAGAGAACTTATTTTGCCAACAAAGGCTCGTCTAGTCAAGGCTATGGTTTTTCCAGTAGTCATGTATAGATGTGAGAGTTGGACTATAAAGAAAGCTGAGCACTGAAGAATTGATGCTTTTGAACTGTGGTGTTGGAGAAGACTCTTGAAAGTCCCTTGGACTGCAAGAAGATCAAACCAGTCCATCCTAAAGGAAATCAGTCCTGGGTGTTCATTGGAAGGACTGATGCTGAAGCTGAAACTCTAATACTTTGGCCACCTGATACAAAGAACTGACTCATTGGAAAAGATATTGATGCTGGGAAAGATTGAAGGCAGAAGAAGAAGGGGACAACAGATGATGAGATGATTGGATAGCATCACTGACTCAATGGACATGAGTTTGAGTAAACTCCAGGAGTTGGCAAAGGACAGGGAGGCCTGGCGTGCTGCAGTCCATGGGGTCGCAAAGAGTCAGACATGACTGAGTGACTGAAATGAACTGAACTGAAAGAAAAATACACAGTATTTGTTTTTCGTTAGTGACTTATTTCACTAAGCATAACACCTTCCAGGTCCATCCATGTTGTTGCAAATAGCAATATTTCATCTTTTTTATGGCTGATATTCAATTGTATATATTGTTTCATCATTTTTAATGAGACACACTTCATAAGTCATGCTTATAAGGTCAGAATTGACTGTGATTCCTTAAGAATTTTAAGTTCTGCCACATATGGGGTAAGATAAAATAAAGGTAGCTGCAAATGAATCTTCTTGTTATAGTATCTTGTAAAGAACATATGAGTGGCCTAAACCACCTGGTTCTATCTCTCCCCAATACTCATTCATCCTCTGATCTAATAATGTTTTGTTCTAGAACAGTATTGATGTTCCAAGTTAGTGGATTTCTAATTCCTTGACCTCTTGACTCCTACCCATCCTTAGTCTCCCGTTTCACATTTTTTTTTTAATGGCATTATCCTATAGGTCCTCTATTGTTTTTTACTTTTTCACTCTACAGTGTTTTATTTATTTATTTATTTTTGACTGTGCTGGGTCTTCACTGCTGCATGTTGCCTTTCTCTAGTTGTGACAGGCAGCGACTCCTCTCTAGTTGTGGTGCATGGGCTTCTCATTGTGGCTTTTTGGCTTTTCACTGTTGTGGCACAGGCTCTAGATGCATAGGCTCAGTAGTTGTGGCACACGAGCTTAGTTGTCCTGTGGCATATGATCCTCCTGGACCGGAATTGAACCCGTGTCCTATGCATCCGCAGGACGATTCTTCCCCTGAGTCACAGGGGAAGCCAGGCAGGACGATTCTTAACCACTGGACCACTGTTTCACTTCTGGACTGCGTCACATTAGCTTCCCTGATTTGACTCTCCCTTTCCTAAAATTTGAAAGACTACTCTGGGCCTGAGCTCAACACAGCTGTCCTTTCTCCTACATGATCTAGTTCCTAGCTATATATCAGCCTATTCATTTCTTGACTTGTCTCTTTAATTAGACTTGGCCATATTCTCATCCCAGCCTTTAGCATATGGCTTGACACATAGTGAATACAAATGACATTACAGGAAGATGTCACATATATAGCCTATAGACACCATGTCATTCATAGTATGGAAAAAAGGCCATCTCTGTCAATAGATACAGAAGATCGAGAACTTTTTAGTGGAAGAGAACAGAGAAGCAATGAATTTTCCATCTTTGGAACTGAATACTCCAGGAATGATCTTGAGTAGGAATGTCATATGAAATTGCAGCTACCCAAAGAAAAATTATGGCCAACAGGAAAGCTTGTTATTGGTGGCCTTTCAAGTCAAACTGCATTAGGATGTAGATTTTAAAGTCTTGCCAAACACAATAACATTTCATACTATAAGTTTAAAATGCTGTATTTTAATCCTAAATTCCCATCGGAATGCTAAGTTTGTTGTTCTATTCAGTCACTAAATCATGTCCAAATCTTTGCAGCCCCATGGACTGCAGCACCCCAGGCTTCCCTGTCCTTCACTATTTCCCAGAGTTTGCTCAAATTCAAGTCCATAGAGTAGGTGATACCATCCAACCATCTCATCCTCTGTTGTCCTCTTCTCCTGTCCTCAATCTTTCCGAGCATCAGGGTCTTTTCCAATGAGTTGGCTCTTCACATCAGGTGGTCAAAGTAGTGGAAGTTTGTGAAGTCTGAGTAGTTCTCAAACCACATTTAGTTCTCTCTCCCATTTACTAGTTTAGATTAGCAGTGTGCACGTATGTCCTCTCCCACACTGCAGAGCGAAAGTAGCAGGAGGGCAAAATGTCATTATTCATCTTTCAGCACCAGTCATTATTCACACTTGACACACTGTAATATACATATTGTGTTCATGCCCAGTCACTCAGTCATGTCCAACTCTTTGTGACACCAGAGTCTGTAACCGATCAGCCTCCTCTGTCCATGGGATTCTCCAGGCAAGAATACTGGAGTGTGTAGCCATTCTTTTTTTCTTCAGGGGATCTTCCCGAACTGGGGATTGAACCCTGGTATCCTGCATTTCCTTCTCCCAGAATAAGGAAATGGCAACCCATTCCAGTATTCTTGCTTGGAAGAATCCCATGGACAGACGAGCCTGGCTGGCTACAGTCCATGGGGTTGCCAAGAGTTGGACATGACTGAGCAATTCTCACTCACTCACTCACTCCTGCATTGCTGCCAGATTCTTTACCATCTGAACCACCAGAACACAATGGGGTAAATAAACTAATTGCTCTAGATCAGGCATCATCAACAAACAAACAGGAAAACAGAACTTGGAAATTCTTTGCTTCATTTCTAGAGATTCAGTCCTGTCTGATTCTTTGCGACCCCTATGGATTGTAGCCCACTAGCCTCCTCTGTCCATGGATTCCCCAGGCAAGAAAACTGGAGTGAGTTGCCATTTCATTCTCCAGGGGATCATCCCCACCCAGGGATCGAACCTGTGTCTCCTGCATTGGCAGACAGATTCTTTATCACTTTGCCACCTGGGAAGCCCCATTTAGTAGTACAGTGGCCTTGAAACTCAGGGTTTCAAATGGCTTGTTACTACACCTCAGTCTCTAGTTCCTTAAACATGCCTAAACCTTCCTGGTAATAATTTAAGCTAAACAGAGGCCAATCAATGCTTATAGAGCCCTCAAATAGCAACTCTTTAAAAGCGTTCTAGGACCTGATTATCTTAGGATTCTCTTCCCCTCCTGCTAAATAATATCCCACGGACTCTAGGGCAGATATTAGGTGGTGTTTGCTAATTAGACTCCATAGTGCCCCCTTAAGAAATTCCTACTGATTTAGCATGTGATTTCAGGAAGCAATTACAAATTATAAGCTGAAAATCAAATATTTGAATTTTCCATCTTGTGCATCTCTATTCTGGGGAAATTTCTCGGCAAACTCTTTGTGCTGTGCTAAATTACTTCAGTCATGTCTGACTCTTTGTGACCCCATGGACCATAGCCCACAAAGCTCTTCAGTTTGTAGGATTCTCCAGGCAAGAATGCTGGAGTGTGTTGCTGTTTCCTTCTCCCTCAGACTCTGTAAGATCACTCTATAGTAAAAAGTTTGGGCAGTATGTTAGGGCAGGTTCAGGAGACTTGATCTTCCTCCAACTATGGCTCAGATGACCTAAGAGGTGATAGCAAAAATGCTAGCCACTGAAGTTGGGGTAAAATGGGGATGGGGTTGTGCAGAAACAGAAGGACTCAGAGACAGACTGGAAATTACAGGTGGTTTCTCCAGAGTGGCTGAATGCCCAGAACTAGAGCAAGAATATAGTACTCAAGAAGGAAGAAGTCCAGGAAAGCAGGGCTTAGGATAAGTTTAAGGGGGTGCAAGGCACCCATCTGAAAGTTGAATCACACAGTCTGAATTCAAGAACATCAGTCTTTCAGTGGAGGAGATGACCAGAGAGGTGAGGAATAAGGGCAAGGTACACCATGGCTTATATGAGATTGAGGCTGCAAAGGGACCCCCTGGCCCCATGTCCTCCAGTTGAAAGTGGGCCTCTGAAGACACATGTAAAACAGAGAATCATTGAGTAAAGGTCATGAGAAGCAGAGGGGCAGTTAGGAAATTTAGACATGTGGATCCAAACAGTGCACTGAAATTGGAAAAACCTCATGAGATAGATGAGAAGAATCAGAAAGTGAGTTGAAAAGAGCCAGAGACAATGAGAGCTGAGCATATGATGATTGACTTTCTCTGTGTTCCGACCCACTCTAGACCAGTCTTTCTTGTGGCTTCTAATCATCACCCCAAACTAAGTTTTGGAATGTTCCAGGCTTTAGTCTTAGGACCTTGTTTCCTGTTAATTTGTATCCCCTCCCTGGGTGATTCCTATTCAGTCACATGACTCTAAGTACTACCCATACTGACAACTCCCAGTTTTCTCCAAACTTATAAATTTCTGTAAGTTTCCAGAAATTAAGGAATCTCTCCAAGTTTATGTCCACCCCTGTCCCCGCTTCAGCCCCTCCACTTGGATGTCTGATGGTCATCTCAAATATAAGACACCTGAACTGTGACTTCATCTTTGAAATTGTAAACAAAGAAAAACGTGATTGTTAAATGGTCTTTTTTTTGTAGCTGTAATGTCTATATTGCTCTACTGCTGCTGCTGCTGCTAAGTCGCTTCAGTCGTGTCCGACTCTGGGCGACCCCAGAGACAGCAGCCCACCAGGCTCCCCCGTCCCTGGGATTCTCCAGGCAAGAACACTAGAGTGGGTTGCCATTTCCTTCTCCAATGCATGAAAGTGAAAAGTGAAACGGAAATCTCTCAGTCGTGTCTGACTCTTCACAACCCTATGGACTGCAGCCTACCAGGTTCCTCCATCCATCGGATTTTCCAGGCAAGAGTACTGGAGTGGGCTGCCATTGCCTTCTCTGAGATACCGTGCTAGGGCTTCCCTTATGGCTCAGCTGGTAAAGAATCTGCCTGCAACGTAGGAGACCTGGGTTTGATCCCTGGGTTGGGAAGATCCCCTGAAGAAGGGAAAAGCTACCCACAACAGTATCCTGGCCTGGAGAATTCCCATAGACTGTATAGTCAATAGGGTCACAAAGAGTCAGACACAACTGAGCAACTTTCACACTCAGACACACTAGGGCTTCCCAGATGGCACTAGTGGTAAAGAATCCCACCTGCCAATACAGGAAAGGCAAGAGATGTGAATTTGATCCCTGGTTTGGGAAGATCTCCTGAAGTAGAAAGTGGCAACCCACTCCAGTATTCTTGCCTAGAGAATTCTATGGAAAGAGGAGCCTAGCAGGCCACAGTCCTGGGACTTCAAAGAGTCAGATGCAACTGAGCATATAATAATAATAGATGTTGTGCTAAGTAAGGTGGCTCAGCAGTAAGGAATCCTCCTGCAATGCAGGAGTCAGGGCTTTGATACCTGGGTCTGGAAGATCCCCTGGAGGAAGGTAAGGCAACCCGCTCCAGTATTCTTGCCTGGAGAATCCCATGGATCGAGGAGTCAAGGGGACTACAGTCCATAGGGTCACAAAGAGTCCAACACAACTGAGGCGATTTAGCATTTTATAAGCTTTATCTCAGTCAATCTTTACAACAACCCTATGAAGAAGTTACTACCATCATTACTAACATTTTATGGATTCGAAAATAGAAATTTAGGAAGTTCTCTGGTGGCTTAGGTTCCAGGCTTTCACCACCATGACCCAGGTTCAATCCTTGGTCAGGGAACTAAGATCCTGCAAGTTATACAGCATGGCAAAAAGAAAGAAAATAGAAGTTTAAAGCATTTTAATACTTGCCTAAGTCATCTTAAGCAATACAGTGGGAAAATTCATGCCCTTAACCACTCCTTTAAACTGCCCTGTCACAATTGGTAGTCCTGCTTTAACTGATAAAAATGGGGATACTTCTAAAAAAACATTTGAATTAAAATAAGAGAATAGATGCGTGAATAATCCAAATAGTGAATATCCATTACACTTTAGTAGTCATCCTGAATTATTAAATGTTATTGGATAAAAAGGACCATAGCATAGGAAGTTGTGAAAGGGTGGGTTCAATTTTTCAAAGCTCATAAAGACACAGCAGTAGCAATGATGGCTCATTTCAAGTTTTCCACTGATTGCATTTGGAGACAAGTTCTTAGTTCTAAAGCACATTCTGTATGAGCTAAGAATGGAAAAATCATCAGACTTGCAAAGGCTAAGAGAATAGAAGCCAAAACCCTATGGGAATACAGTCTTCCAAATTTATTATCTGTTAGGCATTGATTTATCACATATGGCAGGAATTTAAACCAGATGTGTACTTCATGGAGGAGGCCATCCCATGACAGACAGGGGAGAGGAATGTGACCTCAGCTTAAAAGTAAAAAATCAGAACTTCTAGGTGATTCAGAAGTTTCCTTTTATAGTAGTCATACAATAGAATAAAAGCCCTCCAATCATCTTTTCAAATTAACTGGGACTTCATTTCTTAATCTGGAAGTTGTTGAAACTTCTGGCTTTTGAAATGCAGTTATTTTCATTGAAATGCAATTATATTTGAAAAATATTTCAAAGGTCTAAGATTATCTGAGTAACTTTTACTTAATCTAAAGCAAAACATCCTTGAAAAATACAGCTCTGGTATGTAAATATGAATATTTACTCATCCCCATTGTCTCTTTTTCCATCTTGAATTTCAGATATCACATTTCAATAGCTAGAATTCACTAACACATCTTTGTCTGACATCTGCTTTTTAACTGAAGTTATAAAAATAGTCTATTCTTTCAAGTCACATTTAAGTACTGAAAGTAATTTCATTTTAAAGACCTGTATCTAATGAAAAAAGGTTATTTTCTACATTAGCATAACATATTTAAAAAGTTTTACAATCTTTCTCTTTTTCAAAACTTTAAAATTATTAGTAAAGAAAAGATTTCTCATAATAAGTGTTTGAGTTTGGAAACAGTCTTAGAACAAAAAAATACATAATAGAAAATAATTTTGTAGTCATTGCTCTAGTTTGAGGGGAAATTATCTTGAAAATCATGAGTTAAGCAAAAGTGCTTTTCTCAAAAATATTTGGGATTTGGTTTTCAGCTTATTTTTACTATTCGTTTAGGCAATCAGACAAAAATTTTAAAAGTAATTAATCAATTTAGAATTTAGTTTCTATCAATTGATCACACTGTGAGGACATCCACACACACAGTCATACATGCCTATTGACCACCACCAAGAGTTAATTTGCTCAAAGTTAGAGTGCTCATTGAGAGTTGAAGAAAAGCAGAGAAGGAAAGGCCCTCTCTCTGTGAAGAGTTATGGTAGGAAACCAGACACATGCCTAGAAGAAGCTACTTGAATGTCTAGTTGCATGGCTATCAACTTTTAAAACAACTTCTTCATTTAACTTTCCTCACATGTGTCCGGAGCCCTCACTGTGTTCTGTACACTCTTCTAGGGGAAAGAAAATGAAAAAGATGTGTAAATGATACATCTTGCTTAACAAGCTTAAGGTCATATTTCTTTCTTAAGGAGGTAAAAGTGACAGGCAATGAAATGCAATATCTGTTAAGCGTACAACTGGATGAGTTTTAACAAATGTATACATTCATGTAGGCGGTGGTGATGGATAGCTGCTAAGTCTATAAAGAAAGCTGAGTGCAGAAGAACTGATGCTTTTGACCTGTGGCGTTGGAGAAGACTCTTGAGAGTCTCTTGGACTGCAAGGATATCCAACCAGACCATCCTAAAGGAGATCAGTCCTGGGTGTTCACTGGAAGGACTGATGTTGAAGCTGAAACTCCAATACTTTGGCCACCTCATGCGAAGAGCTGACTCATTGGAAAAGACCCTGATGCTAGGAGAGATTGGGGGCAGGAGGAGAAGGGGACGACAGAGGATGAGATGGCTGGATGGCATCACCGACTCGATGGACGTGAGTTTGGGTGGACTCTGGGAGTTGGTGATGGACAGGGAGGCCTGGCGTGCTGGGATTCACAGGGTCGCAAAGAGTCGGACGTGACTGAGAGACTGAATTGAACTGAACTGATGATTAATGATATTAGGTGTCTTTTCACAAGTTTACTGGTCACTTGTATGCCTAGTTTTGTGAAATGTCTGTTCAAGTCTTTTGCCCATTTTAATTTGGGTTTTTAAATCCTTTTATTTTTTGTTTGTAGGAGGCCTTTAAATATAATGGTATAATTACATAAATTCTTTATTGAATATATGTATAAGAATATTCTCTCTCAGTTTATGGCTTGAATTTTTAATAGACTTTACTTTTTTTAGAACAGTTTAGATTTGAAGCAAAACTGAGCAAAAGTACAGAGAATTATACCTCATGTCACTACCTATGCACAGCCTCCCTCACTATCAACATTCTGCACCCCAAGTCCGTGGTTTACACTAGGGTTTTCTCTTGGTGCTGTACATTCAATGGGTTTAGACACACAGCCACCACTATAATGTCTTACACAGTAGTTTCAAAGCCCTAAAACTCCTCTATGCTCTGCCTATTCATCCCTCTCTCCCGTGAACCCCTGATGACCACTGATCTTTCTACTGTTTTTTGTAGTTTTGACTTTTCCAGAATTTCATATAGTTGGAATCATGTAGTATGTAGCCTTTTCTGATTGGCTACTTTCATTTAGTAAAATGCATTTAAGATTCCTCTGTGTCTTTTCATGGCTTGATGGCTCATATTTTTAGTATTGAGTAATATTGCACAGTTTATCCATTCATCTACCAAAGGACATGTTGGTTGCTTCCAAATTTTGGCAATTATGAATAAAGCTTCTATAAACATCCATACACATAACTTTTCAACACATTTGTGTGAACACCAAGGAGCGCAACTGTTGGATCACACAACAGGAGGAGAAGGGGACGACAGAGGATGAGATGGCTGGATGGCATCACCGACTCAATGGACATGGGTTTGGATGGACTCCGGGAGTTGGTGATGGACAGGGAGGCCTGGTGTGTTGCAGTCAGTGGGGTCACAAAGAGTCATACATAACTGAGCAACTGAACTGAATGATGTATAATATTGATCATATTTTTCATATGCTTATTTGCCATGTGTATATCTTCTTGGATGAGGTAGTTGTCAGTTTAGGTTTTTGTCCATTATTTAATTAGATTGTTCTAATTAAAGAATTTGGTAAATATATGTATACATTGTGAATAAATTAACACTATCAAGATAATTAACATATCTATCACTTACTGTTTTGTGTGTGTGTGGTAAGAATACTTCAAAGCAACTGTCTTAAAAATATGGACTGCTTCTTGAATTTCCACATTATCCTTGTGTGAAGTCTCTGTATCATTCTAATTTCAGTATACAAGACCCTGAAATGAGTGCTCGAGTTTTCTTTTTTTCCATACATTTTTTCCAAGTGTTGCAACACTATTTAACAAACTTTCCTATCCCATTGAATTAACTTGGCACCATTGTAAATATGCAATTAAATGTATATAGGTGGGTCTATCTTTTATTTCACTATATTGTTTTACACACAGACACATACATTTTCTGACTGTGTTGTGTAATCCAAGCTGAATTTATTATTATATTTTTATTATAGTTATACCCAATTTTAAAATTCAATTAAAAAAAACCTGAAACACGTTTTAATGGGTCCATAAAAGCATTGTGGGCCTTGGGCACTGTGTACTGTGCCTGAGAATAATTGGCTGTGGTGGGGATAAAGCTAGCACCTGTAGCCATGCTGGGAAAGAAGCACTGGGGCCTATGAAATTTCTCTGTGAGCACAGGCTGGGCTCCAGCCCCTGAAAGCATAGGTTTTCTAGTAGCCTGTGATAGGTTACTTTTAACACAGCATTTTCCTCATGTTATTCCTGACCCTTCAGTAAACTCTTTTAAATATTGAGATCCTGACTTAGTTGGTCTATGGGGAATGAAGGAAAATGTCTTTATCGGAGAGGATTCTTGGTTGCAAGCAACAGAAGCTGACTTTGGCTGACTGAGTGGAAAAGGAGTTTTAGGAAAAGGTATGAGGTAGTTCACAGAATGGTTGGAACATTAGACTCAAAGCTAAACTTTTAGGAAGAATGCCCAAAACCACATTCCATGAGCAGGTCTAATGAGGAAAATATTGCCACCACTAAGCACTAGAAGTTACAGTTTACCCCACTGGATCTATGCCAGGAAAGCAGTTATCCTGCTATTGCTCTAGTCATTAGCCCCAGTGTATTATTTGTGCCCAGAATTCAATCTTGCAGCCTCTGTACTGCTAGTACAGGGTGAGAGATTGAATGTTTCATCAATAATTATGTAAAAACACTTTGTCACGTATGAGACCACCCAAAATGTCTGAAAAGCAGAAAGTGAGAATAGGGAATTTTCCATTTCCTGAGAATTCCTTAAGAAAACAAAAATATTGCATAATACATGTCCTCAAGGAGCTCACAGTTTTCTGAAAGAGAAACGTATTCACAGCTACTAGTAAAGCCATTCTCTTTAATACAAATGAAATGCTGTGGGAGAAGAGAGGAGAAGACTACTTCAAACAAAGAGTGTTTGAGCCTTAAATCTTGAAGAAGAAGCAGGATTTTGGTTAGCAGGAAATGACACATTCTAGGATAGAGGGAACCAAAACAAGCCGAGTTCAACTACAAGGTGTATTTGGGGAGTTCTGTGAAATTGGAAGTCGTCAGCCGTGTCCGACTCTTTGCGACCCCATGGAATATACAATCCATGGAATTCTCCAGGCCAGAATACCGGAGTGGGGTAGCCGTTCCCTTCTCCAGGGGATCTTCCCAACCCAGGGATCGAACCCAGGTCTGCCGACATTACAGACAGATTCTTTACCAGCTGAGCCACAGGAGAAGCCCAAGGAGCTCTAAGTGTTTACTAAGAGTGGTGGAGAGGCCGTGTGGTGAGATGAGAGGCTGAAGAGGTAGATGACTATTATAGCCTGAGAGCCTTACTTGGGTATGAGCTCTGGAGTTCACGTTTTACTCTGGAAACCCATTGGAAGGTTTTGAAAAACAAGAAATAATATGGTACTCAACTTCATCACTGTGCTTGAGATGGATTAATTACCCTAGATTAGAGGAGCACCAAGAGACTCCCGGGAAGTGATTCAAAAATTAAATGGACTTCGGACTAGCTTACTTCCAAGTGCTTCCTGACCACAGGACTTGATCACTGGAGAGAGAAAGGCAAGGAGACAGCAAAGAGTGACAAAAAGTACTTCAGGAATAAGGTAATAAGAACCTGGACCTGGTGGTGACAGAAGAAGTGGAAAAGAATACAGACATTTGAGAGACATATTAAAGAAAGAAAACGTATGTTAGTGTCAAACTGAACATGAGAGTGAGAGAAAGTCCAAAAATTCTCTAGGATGCTTGAGTACAACAGAATTCTCAAAGTTCAGGAAGAACTGTGGTCCTGAAGTCATTGGATTCACTTTGATGCTTCTGAAAAGAAAATCTGTTGAGCTCTGTTTTATTACAACAACTTAAAAAAAAAAATAGTGGGGAAATGGGGAAATACTTAATCCACCAAGAAGCTTGTCTTTCCTCAACAGATGGAGCTGTAAAGCTTGAACTTGGTCTGGGGCAACCCTCTTCTATAGCAATGAAACAGAGCAAGATGCTTGCCATAAATTTGACTTGAATTGGGAATGTCACCCTTAAGTTCTGTGTGCGAGCGCTCAGTCATGTCCGACTCTTTATGGCCCCATGGACTGTGTCCTGCCAGACTCCACTGTCCATGGAATTTTCCAGGCAAGAATACTGCAGTGGGTTGCCATTTCCTACTCCAGAGGATTTTTCCAAACCAGGGATCAAATGTGCATCTCTTCTGCCTTCTGCATTGTCAGGCCAGTTCTTTACCCTTAGCACCACTTGGGAGCCCTAGTGTTTAGTTTTGTTCCCCCAGAAGATTCTACTCTAGATATGTTTATTTTGTCCTTAAAATCCCCAATTCTCTTTTTTTCATAAGGCTACCATTTTTCACATCTTCAGCCTGGAGGAATATTAGTATCGAAAAGTGAAGGTCAGAGGGAGTACTAATTTGTGAAAAAAGATAAAGAATTTTATCTCAGATGAGTTGAGTGTGAATTAAAGGCAAGAAATCTAAGTGCAAATTTCCAGCAGTAGGTAAAAAACACAGATCTGAGCATAAAATGGAAATTGGAAACAAAGGTACAGGTAGAAAGCCCTGGTCAAGAGCTGAGAGTTAAAGTTGCTGAAGGTTCCAATGGAGAGCAGATATAGGGAGAGCCAGAGGGCTCTGCTCTGTAACTTGGAGCTTGGTCACCTTCATGCAGTTCAGGAGAGGAAGGAAGAGTGAATGGATCCAAGAGCAAAAGAGGAGGTGAAGACAGATGAAAGAAAATCCAGGAGACTGTGGATTTGATCCCTGGTTGGGAAGATCCCCTGGAGAAGGGCACGGCAACCCACTCCAGTATTCTTGCCTGGAGAATCCCATGGATGGAGAAATCTGGTGGGCTGCAGTCCATAGGGTGGCAAAGGGATGGACACAACTGAAGCAACTTAGCACAACGCACATAGCCTCATGAAAGCAAGGGAAACCGTTTCCAAAAGAAGAGGATGATAATCTATATTGGTTAAAGTTTTTTAAGTTTAAAGGGTTTGTCTAAAGGGAGGCCAAAGAAAAACAATATAATAGTATAGAATTTGATTGGGCAGGAAGGAGATTCTTACCAGGTCACAGTAACAATTAAGGCTGCATATTGCTTGTCTGGAGGTATATCCTCTGTCTGCTGGGATCTTCAGCAACTCTAACTCTCAGTGTCTGATCAGGACTTTCCAATCTGTATCTCTTTTTCTAGCTTCCTTTCTGATTTCATTCTGTTTTCTGTCTACTTACTCGGTTGGAAGAAAATGGGCAGACAGGAGAATACTCTTCACTGCAAGAAAGGGCTCAGAAAATGCTCCTACATTACTCATCTCTGATAGATCTAAGTCTATACTTTTCTTGCTGTAGCACAGATGAGGACCTCGCCATTTCAGTGAGACAGAACCTCTTTATCGTGGATTGTCTTGAGCATTCTAGGAAATGACATAATCGTATGATATGGTGGCTGCCCTCAAAATGCTTATCATCTAGTGGGAAAGAAGAGGTTGATATTCTTCAAACAATGCATGTCACTTGTAAGATTGTAGATGATTGATTTGACTTAAAATTCTATGAAACCAAAGCAAAACTGGTGGGTCATAGGCAGCATCTAGTGATCGATCATTGTTTTCTTGTGTTCCATCACCAGTAGGTGGTTTGGTTTTTTTTTTTTTTTTGACTCGCGCTACTTGGTATGTGGGGTCTTGGCATGTGGGGTCATAGTTCCTGACCAGAGAAGCCCCCCGAAGTGGAACCACATAGTTTCACCCACTGGCCCACCAGAGAAGCCATCATGGGTATGTAGTATGGTTTCAGATTCCCTACAGAATTCTAGCTGTCAGCAAAAATGCTTTCTTGAAACTGTGTTGTAAAGTGTTCAGACCCATTCCAGATGTAATACATGTCATCATTGCTGTGATTACACTCCACAAGCTCCTGACCACCACTACTTCCATTCCAAATTTCCTCTTTGGTAAGAGCATCTCTGGTAATAATTATTACTTGGCCAGTAACCATACCTGTACCTTTTCTTTCACCTTTAAATAGGTTTTGGTTTGTTGTTTGAATATTATTAACAATCTGTGAAACAGACCCTGCTTTAATTTTGACTCTTGAATCATGCTGTAATGTGATTTTAATTTAACCAGTACCTGCTTTTCGGTCTAGATACACGTTTGCCTCACAATAATAGGTGATATCATCTCTTCATAGGCATATGCTCTTATTAAAGTTCTCTCTTGTTGAAAGTACCATCTTTTTGTGGGAAACTATGTAGCAACAGCTCAGCTTGTGTTTGGGGGGGATGGAGGGAATGATATAGTTCCTCCTTAGCGTATTATAATTAGAGATATTTGTGTGAAAATAGAATCTCTGTTGCCTAAGTGTTGCTCAGCTCCTGCTGATCAGTTCTCACTCACAGGCATCTTCCTTTGTGGTATAATAGTTAGTTGCTGTGGAGATGATTATACTGTCATGGAGAAAAGAGACTTATGAATTTAAATGAAGAACGAGCAGCAGGAGCAAAAGAACTATGCCAAAAGCTAGCATTTCATCCAATTTAATTTTCTCGTGCCTTTTAAATATATACTATATCATAAAGTTGGATGTATTGACTTAAATACTACAGTTTCGAGATTAATTATGAATAATGACAGAAGGAAAATTTAAAAAGAAAGGCAAAATATAATGCTGACACTTCACATAGAGGCTAGAAGTTAAAGAAAAGTTCAAGTTAAAGAAAACTTGAAATAATAAACATATACTATTGGGCTTCCCAACTGGTAAAGAATCCTCCTGCCAATGCATGAGACCCAGAAGACGTGGTTTTGATCCCTGGGTCAGGAAGATCCCCTGGAAGATAAAAGGACAACCCACCCCAGTATTCTTGCTTGGAAAATCCCATGGACAGAGGAGCCTAGCGGGCTATAGTCCATAGGGTTGCAAAGAGTTGGACGACTGAGCACATGAACACCACAGTTTAGATAAACAAACTATTTGGACAGTTCTATTGCATCAAAAACCACTTTTCATGAGTTGCTGAAGTAACTCACACATCATTCAACAAGTAGGAAGCAGAACGTTGAAAAAGAAAGAGAACAGACTTTGTGTGAGGAAGGCCTGGATGGAAGTCATTGATTTTTGGCAGGCCACTTGACCTTCTTTGAACTTTATCAATTTAGGCAATTATGAAATTGGGATAAATTTGTAGAGTTATTTTCTGGGCCGTTCATCTGGTATGGACTCATATACCCATATCAGCTGTGTAGAGCCAATGATTGGTCATTACATCCATTCTGATAGTCAGGGCCCATTCTGTACTAATATTTAATTAGTTATTAAATATTCTGAATGTCATCTATGTTAGTCAGGACAGGGAAGACTATGCTGCAGCTACAAATTTTTAAATCTAAGTGGTTTAACACAATGAAATTATATGTTTTGCTCTCATTGATTCCAGTATGGATGTGGCAGCCCTCCCTCTTGTGACTAATAACTTTCAATCCAATAATTTTATATCAGAAGAGGAATGGAGGTGGCATACTAGCTTTTAACTTCCTTGGCCCTAAAGAGACATATATTTTTTCTATCTAGTGCATTGGCCAGAACTAGTCACATAGCCCTAACCTATCATCAAAGGAGGATGGGAAACGCAAAGGCTATGGAGTCATTAGTGAACTCTGTCTTTGCCACATCACCCTCTTTTGTGAGGATTAGATGAGATAATGTATATAAAGGATTTACAATTGTACCTGAAGAGGTAGGTCAGAGCACACAGGCTGTTTCAGGTTTGAAGCTTGGTTTGAATGACCAGTGGGTTGAGATTATTTTCATTTTCACCTGTAACCAACAAAGAAGCAGAGTAAAGGATACACTAGAAATTGATCAAGAATACAGAGTAGCACACGTTGAATGCAGCACGCCAGTGCCTCCACCTGCCTTGTTCTGTATGAAAGCATGTTTCAAATTCAGCTCATGTCTCAGCAGCCTGAGTTGGGGAGGAACTTGCCAGGTCAGGAGAGCCCAGAACAGAGCTTTTGCTACCTCTCCACTATTTTAGGTTGGGCTGGACTGTGGTGATGTGAGTGTTGGGAAAAGTTAACAAGTAAAGGTTATCTACTCTGTTAGCACAGAGGGATTTAATCCTGAATTATAGTTGCTTATTACATAATTTATTCCCTACTGTATCTTTGGGATTGCATTAATTAAAATTTTCCAAGTTCATACTTTGTCTAAGGTAGAATTATAGTGGATGTCATAGGGGGATGCTAAAGAAAAAGAAATTCTAGTCTCTTCTCATAAGGAATTTATAACTAGGAGGTTAAATCACTATCAGTTAAAAAAAAAAAGTCAACTCAATAAAAGGCAAAACTATACCTACAAAAGAAAGACAATTTTCAGATAGGGCAATATAAGACTCAAAGATATAGAGAGCAAACTAGTGGTTACCAGCAAGGAGAGGGAAGCAGGGGCAAGAGAAAGGTCAATGTAGGGCTGGACGACTTTTTAAATAAGGGTTATTATGGGATTATATGAAATCGTGTGTTTGAAACTTTTGAAGATTGGAAAGCACTATAGAATTTAAAGAATCTTTCACTAAAAATAGTTAAGAAATAAAAATAGGGCAGCATATAGTAAGATTGATTTAGAGGTACAAATGACAAAAAAGGAGAGAATAATTACTAGGAAAGTTAGTAGAAGTCAGGCAGCATTAATTCTTTATGGACAATTAAAGACTATTTCAGTTTAGGTTCAGGTACCAAAGCCAGGAAGTTGCAAAGAATTTCAAATCACATTTAATTACAAAATTGGCCTTGGAGGCTGAAGAAATTCCAGCCCAGTTGCTATGGACTAGATTACACCAGAAGTAGCCTGTATGTTGTGGGAATGTAATGGACATCTGATATACCCTGAAGCTTCCCAGAAATCCCAAAGAAGACTGGGGAGACAGAGCTGAGGTCTTGCCTAGAGAGGGGCTAGTAAGAAAAAAAGTTGCACATTAATATAGCATATCAGTAGATTACAGCAATATTTAGATTACAGCAATATTTATAGTACAGTTGCAATCATTTTCTACATATAGTTCAAATTTTAATATTATGTTGTAAGCATTTCACCATATTCTGAAATAATACTTTAAATATTTGTAATAGACAGAAAAAATATGTCTCAAGTGTTACATAATGTGCTGCTTAGAAGCATACATTCTTTCATTTAATTTTTATATCTCTGTGCTGTGCTGTGCTTAGTCACTCAGTCATGCCCAACTCTTTGTGACCCCATGGACTGTAACCTACCAGGCTCCTCTGTCCATGGAGATTCTCTAGGCAAGAATACTGGAGTGGGTTGCCATACCCTTCTCCAGGCGATCTTCCCAACCCAGGGATCATACCCAGGTTTCCCGCATTGCAGGCAGATTCTTTACCCTCTTAGCCACCAGGGAAGCCCACTTTATCACCACTTAACAGATGAAAAATATGAGGCTAGAAGACATAAAAGCCACACAGCAAGTATCTGCTTGAGTCACCGTCAAATACTAGTATGACTGATCTGAAAACCTACCCTCTAACTAGCATATTATACTGCCTTTTCTACTGTCAACGTGCCATCAGTGAATAAATAAATCCCTTGTTAAACCTCCAATGCATGTGTGCTAAGTTGTTTCAGCTGTGTCCAACTCTTTGTGAGCTTGGAGCAGGACACTCAAACCGATTCTTTACCATCTGAGCCACCAGAGAAGCCCAAGAATATTGGAGTGGGTAGCCTATCTCTTCTCCACGGAATCTTCCCAACCCAGGAATCGAACTGGGGCCTTCTACATTGCAGGTGGAATCTTTACCAGCTGAGCTACCTGAGAAGCCCCGTAGGTCCTTCCATGTTGTCTTAAACGGCAACATTTCATTGTTTTTTTTTAATGGGTGAGTAATATTCCATCATAGGCTTCCCAGGTGGCTCAGTGGATAAAGAATCTACCTGCAACGCATGAGACATGGGAGACGCAAGTTTGATTCCTGAGTAGGGGAGATTCCCTGGAGAAGCGCATGGCAACCCACTCCAGTATTCTTGCCTGGAGAACCCCACGGGTAGAGGAGCCTGACGAGCTACAGACCATGGGGTCGCAAAGAGTCATACACGATGGAAGCAGCTGAGCATGCATGCACCCACAATATTTCCACTGTATATATATATACATATACCACACCTTCTTTATCCATTCATCTACTGATGGGCACTTGGCTTGCTTCCACATCTTGGCTGTGGTAAATAAGGCTGTAATAGACGTAAGGATGCATATATCTTTTTGAATTAGTGTTTTCATTTTCTTTGGATAAAAACCTAAGAGCAGAACTGTTGGATTTTATGGCAGTTTTATTTTTAATTTTTTGAGGAAACTGTGTATTGTTTTCCACAGTGGCTGCACCAATTTATAGGCACACCAGCAATGCACAAGGGTTCCCCTTTTTTCACCTTCTTGCCAACACTTTTAATTTATTATATTATTTATTTAATAAATTAATTATTAAACAAAATTTAATAATTTAAAAAATAATTTAAATTTATTTATTAATTTAATTTATTACTCTTTGATAATAGCCACTCTGACAGGTGAGAGGGAGCATTTCACCATGTTTTGGTTTGCATGTTTCTGGTGGTTAGTGATGTGGAGCACTTTTTCACGTGCCTGTTGGCCATTTGTGTGTCTTCTTTGGGAAAAATGTCTATTCGCATCTTCTGCTTACTTTTTTTAAAGCAATGATATATCACTTTTATTTATTAAAAAATGTTATCAGAGTAGAGTTGATTTATGATATTGTGTTAGTTACAGCTGTAGAGCAAAGCGAATCAATTATATATATGCACACATCCACTCTTTTTAATATTCTTTTCCCACATAGCTCTGCCTACTTTTTAAAGGGGTTGTTTGTTTTCCTGATGTTGAGTTGTATGATTATTTGTATATTTTGGAAATTAATCCCATATCAGATACATGATTTGCAAATATCTTCTCCCATTCAGTAGACGGCCTTTCCGTTTTGTTGACAGTTTCTTTTTGCTGTGCAAAAGCCTTTTAGTTTGATGGAATCCCATTTGTTTATTTTCTGCTTTTGTTTTTCTTGCCTAAGGAGACATATCCCCCCAAATATTTTCTCCCCAAAATATTATTAAGGTATTAAGACCAATATCAGAGATTGTACTATTTTTTATTTTAGGAGTTTTATGGTTTAAGTTTTACATTTAAGTCTTTAACCCATTTGAATTTATTTCTGTGCATGGTGTGAGAGAGTAGTCCACTTTGATTATTTTGCATATAGCTGTGACATTTCCCCAACACTATTGATTAAAGAGACTTTCTTTTCCACACTGTATATTCTTGCCTCCTTTGTTATAAATTGCCCGTATAAATGTGGGTACATTTCTGGGCTCTCTACCTGTTTCACTGATCTATGTGTCTGTTTTTGTGACAATACCATACTGTTTTGGTGACTAGCTTTGTACTATAGCTTGATATAAAGAAGCATGATACCTCCAGTTTTGTTTTCCTTTCTTGTTTGTTCTGGCTATTCAGGTCTTTTGTATTTCCTTACAAATTTTAGAATTATTTGTTCTAGTTCTGGGAAAAGTTTCATTGGTGTTTTGATAGATTTTGCATTGAATCTGTAGATTTCTTTGGGTAATATGGTCTTTTTAACACTATTAGTTCTTCTAATCCAAGAGCATGGAAATGCTCTTTCCATCTATTTGTTTCATCTTAAATTTCCTTCATTAATGTCTTATAGTTTTTGGAATACAGGTTTTTTACCTTTTCAGTTAGATTTATTCCTAGGTATTTCATTCTTTTTGATGAGACTGTACATGGAAGTTTTTAATGTAAACTGACTCTATTACATATTTATTTAATATTTTCCCCCAGTTTTATTGAGAAATCATTGACATACATCACTGTACAAGTTTAAGGCATTCAGCAGGATAGTTCTATTTATATATATAATGAGATAATTACCACAATAGAGTCAGCAAACATTCATCTTCTCTTACAGATACAATAAAAAGGAAAGAAAGAAGGAAAAAAATGAAAAGGAAAAAAAGTTTCTCCTTGTGATGAGAATTCATAGACTTTCTCTCTTAACAACATTCCTTCATATCATATAGCAGTGCTAGCGATAGTTGTAATGGTCATGTTGTACATTGCATCCCTAGTACTTATTTATCTTATGAACAGGAGTTTTTACCCTTTGACCACTTTCTGCCAGTCTCCCCTTCCCCCACCCCCTGCCTCTGGTAAACAGTGTTTCAGGTATACAACAAAGCAATTCAGCAAAGAATTGCAAATCCACTATACTTCCAAAAAAGTTATTTTTCTTAATAATAATTGCTAATAAATAAAAATTTAAAAATATTTTGTGTATTTATTTATGGTTTTGGAGAAATAAAACCTGCCAGGATTTAGTAAATAATGTCTAGAAAATATGTATAGCTCATAATAAAGAAGTAAGTTTATTAGGTGAAAAGCAATTTAAATGTTTCTTGAATGTATTAAAATTACTTGAAGCTAGTGGCACTTTTCTGGTAAATAGTGCAATGCTACCTTAACTGTATCTGTTCAACACACTGAGGCACAGTATCTACGAGAGAGCTACATGAATTCCTAATTTTGGATAAAAATACCCATAGAACAAATGTGTGTAGAATGTGGAAATTAATAGCACATGACAAAATTTTATTATATTAAGGGCATAGGTTTTTGAGTCAGAAAAAAAAAACATTGAATTTATAACAAGTTCTGTCACTTGCTAGCTATTTAATTTGAGGGTGAGGGGGCAGTTGCTTAACCTCCTTCAATGTCATTTCCTGAGTTACATAATAGGGATGCTTATATTCACCGGGCACCAGATCTTAAGACATAAAGGAAAATATGCATCTAAAATGACTACACATAATACATAGCTAATAAGTGTTACCTATTTTTTTCGTCCAGCATGTTCTTGATAGAGAGAGTAGTCATTCCAGATTCATCATAATTTGCTTACTTACAAGAAGTTGTCATTCTCACTGGGGGTACTATTAAGTGTGAGGTAAACAATCTGTAGTTTGTGGTTTTCAGCTAATAGTAATACAAGCTAGTCTCCAGAGGGAAAAAAAAAAAACGGAGACTAAAGGTGAAGGCAGTAGAATAAAAAATAACTCTTAGAGAATTTTGAGGAAATTAATTGTTTCAAGGTTGATATTTAGATATGGGCAGGGAATTTTGTGCTTTGGGTGGACACGGTTTAGCACTAAACTCTTTAATATATTTTAATAGCATCATAATCTGTTAAATAGCTATATGTTTTTATTTTTACATATTTTATGCAGCAAAATAAATCGGCATTTAAGTGCTTTTTGATGCGTGAAGTAGTGGACTTTTTAATTGCCACTTGTAAGTGTCCTTAATTTAGTGAAATCTCTCCCCTGTCTGTTGATGATTTCGCTCTTTGATAAGACAGAGAATATTTATTTACTTGCTGGTAATCATTTTTTATAAGCATGGTGATAAGGGATTCAAGAATGATATGCAAATAGATATATATGGAGATTTATATGAGTTGTATCAGGTAAAAAATTCTCTTTATAAGTGGCACTTGAATTTATCTTATGGAGGGAATTGTCTTACTTTAAGAAATACTTCAATCAGCTGCTTAGGGTAAAACATGAGACTCTCAGCAGAGTCAGCAGGAGACATGAGAACAAAAGAGGTACAATACTGCTTAATATGGGAAAGGAATGATGTCTAGAGAAGCTCGGAGAAGAGAGGTTGAGGAAGGCAAGAGGATGGTTTGCTAAGATAAATCATCTGTTTGCTAAGTGATGGTTATTGAACTTGGGCTCCTACCCTCCAGAGACTGGGAGACAGCGGTTGTATCTTTTCTGATGACTACATTTCAGAGAGCTGGCTCCCAGGTCCATGAAAAGCACATTCTTAAGTGTAGAAGACAGATCTCAAAGAGACAGGGAAAGAATTTACAATTGAAAGTCCTTTTAAAAAGTAAATGCTCCATGGCAGAAATCACAACATTGTAAAAAAGGGGGGGGGGGGGGGGAGTAAAAAGAGCTGACTCGTTGGAGAAGACCTTGATGCTGGGAAAGATTGAAGGCAGGAGGAGAAGGGGATGACAGAGAACAATGGGTGGCATCACCGACTCAATGGACATGAGTTTGAGCAAGCTCCAGGAGATGGTGAAGGACAGGAAAGCCTGGCGTGATGCAGTCTGTGAGGTCGGAAACAGTAGGACAAGACTGAGCAAGTGAACAACAGCTGGTGGCTCAGAGATAAAGAATTCGCCTGCCACAAAGGAGACTTGCGTTTGATTCCTGGGTCAGGAATATCCCTTGAAGAACTAATGGTTATCTGCTCCAGCATTCTTGCCTGGGGAGAAGGCAATGGCAGCCCACTCCAGTAGTCTTGCCTGGAAAAGACCATGGAGGGAAGAACCTGGTGGGCTGCAGTCCATGGGGTTGCTAAGAGTCGGACACGACTAAGCGACTTCATTTTCACTTTTCACTTTCATGCATTGGAGAAGAAAATGGCAACCCACTCCAGTGTTCTTGCCTGGAGAATCCCAGGGACGGGAGAGCCTGGTGGGCTGCCATCTATGGGGTTGCACAGAGTCGGACAGGACTGAAGCGACTTAGCCTCAGCATTCTTGCCTGGGAAATTCCATGGACAGAGGAGCCTGGCAGGCTACAGTCCATGGGGTTGCAAAAGAGTTGAACAAGACTTAGTGACTAAACAACAACAATAATCCCTATTTTGATGGGCAGGATGACCCTAGCTGACATATCCTATGTATGTAAAGCATTCCTGGTTTTCATTAAACTTCAAAGTTAACACTTTAGTATATTTGAAGAGTAGTTATTGGAAGAAAGAATCCTCTTAAATTAGTATGCTTACACAATTAAATTTTGCCTTAATTCTCTGCAATATTTTATGAATTTGCCCATGTCTTTTAAACTTTCAAATTTTTGGCATAAAGTTCTTCATAATATTATCTTATGAATTTTTATTATTTACAAATTCACAAGTGGCCTTTATTTCACAAAGTTTATATCCTTTAGAAGAGTTTTTTGATACAATTTTTGCTGTATGATGGTATTTAAACAGAAAATAGACAAATGCACAAATTATGTCCTTTAAGATACTTCTTTAACTTTGAGGAAATGTAAAGGTAGAAAAGTATTAGTTCCAGAGCCTGAGGAGTACATTTATTTATGTATATATTTATTATTTATTAAATACTCTGCTTTTTAATATGCTGTCTAGGTTGGTCATAACTTTCCTTCCAGGGAGTAAGCATCTTTTAATTTCATGGCTGCTATCACCATCTGCAGTGATTTTTAGAGCCCTAAAAAATAAAGTCAGCCACTGTTTTCCCATCTATTTGCCATGAAGTGATTAGCCTGGATGCCATGATCTTAGTTTTCTTAATTTTGAGCTTTAAGCCAACTTTTTCACTCTCCTCTTTCACTTTCATCAAGAGGCTCTTTAGTTCTTCTTCACTTTCTGCCATAAAGGTGGTGTTATCTGCATAACTGAGGTTATTGATATTTCTCCCGGCAATGTTGATTCCAGCTTGTGCTTCCTCCAGCCCAGCATTTCTCCTGATGTACTCTGCATATAAGTTAAATAAGCAGGGTGACAATATACAGCCTTGAGGTACTCCTTTTTCTATTTGGAACCAGTCTGTTGTTCCATGTCTAGTTCTAACTGTTGCTTCCTGACTTGCATATAGGTTTCTCAAGAGACAGGTCAAATGGTCTGGTATTCCCATCTCTTGAAGAGTTTTCCACAGTTTGTTGTGATCCACACCGTCAAAGGCTTTGGCATAGTCAATAAAGCAGAAGTAGATGTTTTTCTGGAACTCTCTTGCTTTTTCGATGATCCAGTGGATGTTGGCAATATAATCTCTGATTCCTCTGCTTTTTCTAAAACCAGCTTGAACATCTGCAAGTTCACAATTTATGTACTGTTGAAGCCTGACTTGGAGAATTTTGAACATTACTTTGCTAGCGTGTGAGATGAGTGCAATTGTGTGGTAGTTTGAGCATTCTTTGGCATTGCCTTTTTTTGGGATTGGAATGAAAACCGACCTTTTCCAGTCCTGTGGCCACTACTGAGTTTTCCAAATTTGCTGGCATATTGAGTGCAGCACTTTCACAGCATCATCTTTTAAGATTTGAAACAGCTCAACTGGAATTGCATCACCTCCATTAGCTTTGTTCCCAGTGTGCTTCCTAAGGCCCACTTGACTTCACATTCCAGAATGTCTGGCTCTAGGTGAGTGATCACACCATCGTGGTTATCTGGGTCATCAAGATGTTGCCACCTCTTTTTAATAGCTTCTGCTTCTGTTAGGTCCATAGCATTTCTGTCCTTTATTGTGCCCATCTTTGCATGAAATGTTCCCTTGGTATCTCTAATTTTCTTGAAGAGATCTCTAGTCTTTCCCATTCTATTGTTTTCCTCTATTTCTTTGCATTGATCAATGAGGAAGGCTTTCTTATCTCTCCTTGATATTCTTTGGAATTCTGCTTCAAATGAGTATATATTTCCTTTTCTCCTTTGCCTTTAGCTTCCCTTCTTTTCTTAGTATTTATATGGCCTCTTCAGACAATCATTTTGTCTTTTTGCATTTCTTTTTCTTGGGGATGGTCTTGATCCTCCTGTACAAATTCGTGAACCTCTGTCCATAGTTCTTTGGGCACTCTATCAGATCTAATCCCTTGAATCTATTTCTCACTTTCACTGTATAATTGTAAGGGATTTGAGTTAGGTCATACATTAATGGTCTAGTGGTTTTCCCTACTTTCTTCAATTTAAGTCTGAATTTGGCAATAAGGAGTTCATGATCTGAGCCATAGTCAGCTCCCGGTCTTGTTTTTTGCTGACTGTGTAGAGCTTCTCCACCTTTGGCTGCCAAGAATATAATCAATCTGATTTTGGTGTTGGCCATCTGGTGATGTCCATGTGTAGAGTCTTCACTTTTATTCTCAGAAGAGGGTGCATGCTATGACCAGTGCGTTCTCTTGGGAAAACTCTATTAGCCTTGGCCCTGCTTCATTCTGTACTCCAAGGCCAAATTCGCCTGTTACTCCAGGTGTTTCTTGACTTCCTACTTTTGCATTCCAGTCCCCTATAATGAAAAGGACATCTGTTTTGGGTGTTAATTCTAAAAGGTTTTGTAGGTCTCCATCGAGCTGTTCAACTTCAGCTTCTTTAGCATTACTGGTCAGGGCATAAATGGGTTCCCGTGATATTGACTGGTTTGCCTTGGAAATGAGCAGAGATCATTCTGTCATTTCTGAGATTGCATCCATGTACTGCAGTTCAGACTCTTGTTTATTATGATGGATACTCAATTTCATCTAAGTGAGTCTCACTCACAGTGTTAGATACAATGGTCATCTGAGTTAAATTCACCCATTCCAGTCCATTTTAGTTCACTGATTCTTAAAATGTCGACATTCACTCTTGGCATCTCCTGTTTGACCACTTCCAATTTGCCTTGATTCATGGACCTAACAGTTATTTCTCCAGTGATCTCTAGTAGCATATTGGGCAACTAATGACCTGGGGAGTTCACCTTTCTGTGTCCTATCTTTTTGCCTTTTCATACAGTTCATGAGGTTCTCAAGGCAAGAATACTGAAATGGTTTTCCATTCCCTTCTCCAGTGGACCACGTTTTGTCAGAACTCTCCACCATGACCACCATGACCCGTCCATCTTGGGCAGCCCTACATGGCATGGCTCATAGTTTCAATGACTTAGGCTGTGATCAGGTTGGTTAGTTTTCTGTGATAGTGGTTTTCAGTCTGTCTGCCCTCTGATGGAGAAGGATAAGAGGCTTGTAGAAGCTTCCTGATGTGAGAGACTGACTGAGAGAGAAACTGGGTCTTGTTCTGATGGGTGGAGTTCCATGTTCAGTAAATTTTTAATCCAATTTTCTTTTGATGGGTGGAGCTGTGTTCCCTCTCTGCTATTTACCTGGGGCCAAACTATGGTGGAAAGAAAGTAAAGTGTCTGACTCTGCTAACCCATGGACTGTAGCTTACCAGGGTCCTCTGTCCATGGGATTTTCCAGGCAAGAATACTTGAATGGGTTGCCATTTCCTTCTCCAGGAGATCTTCCTGACCCAGGGATTAAACCCGGGTTTCCCACATTACGGGCAGACGCTTTACTATCTGCACCACCAGGGAAGCCTAACTATAGTGGAGGCAATGAAAATAAAGATGATATCCTTCAAAAGATCCCATGCATGTACTGCTACACCCAGTGCCCCAGACCTATAGTAGGCCACCACCTACCCATGCCTCCGCTGGAGACTCCTAGACAGTCACTGGCAAGACTGGGTCAGTCCTTCTATAGTCTACTATAATGCTTTGGCTTCCTTTTCCAGAAAAATTGGTAAATTTGTGGATTCAGAAGCCCAGCAATCACATTTACTATGTGATAAAGTTACATTATTTGAGATAAATGTTATATATAAAGAAATTTAACTTCTCAACCAATAATGTAATAATATGAGTGATGAAATATTTATAATGTTCATTTATAAAATTAAAAGCATTCAGGATAACTTTTTTGGAGGGTTATAAATTGCACTGTTATCTTTTAAGCTTTGGGGGCAAAAATATTAACAGGGGGGCAACCAGGAGTGATACATAGGTGCCCCGATTATCTGGCCTAGATATTTGGAGAATATGGCCCTGTACACTCTGATTCTTTTTTCTCCAATTATTTATTTCTTTCGAATTCACTCTCATTGTGTCTTTCCAGTCTTAGCACTTTTCAATGAAGCTGCCCTATTCATACAAAGCTTCTGTTAATAGAACTTAACCTCTGATGATAGCTTCTGAGTATTTCACTCATTCCATCCACATATTCCTCTTTCACCTGGCTTGGGCTGCCCTTCAGCTTCTCTCTCTAACTTTGCTTGATGACCTGTTTTTTTGATGTGCTTCTCTGACTCATGCACTTTACTTTTCTTCAGGTAGTAACTGAAGGTCAGCCTCCACCTGACCCCTTACATCCTCCACCCAGGGCCTGTGGAACTGTTCAGACAGAATTAATTTCCACCAGGCCTTCCCATCAGAAGAGGGGAATATTGGGTTGGGTTCATGCATCAGTCCAGATACACTCGGCTCCCTGGTTCTTGGATAAAGATTTCCTGAGCAATCTCCAACTCCAGATGTCTGTCTGCTCTGCCACAGAGTTCATAGTTCATCATGGTTTTTGCACTTGACTTTCAGTTCTGGCCTCTTAGTTGATTTATCTCCTTTCTTTCTCCCTCTGGCAAGCCCCAGTGGGTGAGCCTTAATAATAATCCTAGTATACACTTAATGACTATTCTCTCTGCTTCTATTTCCTGAGTTTTAAAAAGGCACAACATACAAAATGGCTCAGTGGGTAAAGAATCTGCTCCTCTGATGCAGGAGACACAGGTTCAATTCTTTGATTGGAAATACCCCGTGGAAAAGGAAATGGCAACCCACTCCAGTATTCTTACATGGAAAATCCCATGGACAGAGGATCCTGGTAGGCTAAAGAGTTGGACATAAGTGTGCATATAAACTCAAAATATATAAAAAGGAATGAAGCATGAATGAAATTTGAAGACACAATGCCAAGTGAAATAAGCCAGACACAAAGGAACAATATTGTATGATTCCACTTACATGTGGTACATAGAGCAGTTAAACTCATAGAGACAGAAAGTCATTTAGAAGTTACCAAGGGCTTGGGTTAGGGGCAATGGAGAATTATTGCATAAAGGTTATAGGGTTTCTGTTTGGAGTAATGAAAAATTTTCAGAAATAGTTGTAATGGTTTGTGCAATGTGGTAGATGTAGTTAATGCCACTGAATTGTGCACTTAACAGTGGTTAAATGGTGTGTTTCATGTCACATATAATTTGCCACATTAAAACAAAATAGCACAATAATAGCTCCTTGACCTTTTCCAGCATCCTCCAGGGCTGTTCCCTTTTCGTCTGCCTCTTAAATATTAGGACTCAGCTGTTTTGGTCCTTGGTTCTCTCCTTTCATCGTCCTGCCCTCTTCCTCTGGGGAATCTCACTTAGTTTGCTAATGAGGACTAAACCTATATTTTTAGCCTAATCTCTCTGCCAAGTGGCAGACCTGGGTTATTGTGATTACTTGAAATTTCCACCTGGATATTCCAATAGCTCTTCAATCTCATCATTCCCCTTCTCAGCTCATCTTCTTCCTCCCTAAGCAGTTTATCCTTCTGTCTGTCTTTAGCCTTCTGTTCTCTACAGCCATATATATTTTTTCCAGGTGTTTTCCCCTTTCCCCCATTTCCAGTCTCTCATTAAGTCCTGTTTTTCTTACTGTACCTTGTGCAATGCCCCACCACATACCCTACAGCAAAGTTAGGCTGCTAGTCTGGCCCTAACTTGAATTCTGTGCCTTTGGAAATCTGCCTGGAGAGATTTGATCTCTTTTCTCTTCACCCTCAAATGACCTGCCCTGTCTCCCTCAAGACCTGGGTGAAAGTTCACCTTCTTTGGAAGGCTGTCTCTTACCTTCTCTTTCAATCTCCCTTTCTTTAGTGCAGTCATCTTTCTATCCTTCCTGCCTAGGGAAAGCTTTCTCCCAAATCAGCGTAGATGAAATCATTTTACAAAGCACGTTGCGATTCGCTGCAATTGTTTACAAGTCTGATAGTCTCCTCAGCTAGACTCTAATCTTTGTCGAGGGGGCAGCTGTGTCCAACTCCCAGCCAGGACCCTGGTCCATGGTAGGAACTCCTTAAGGACCTACAGTATCTCCCTATATAAACTTGAGGGAATTAGACATTTTTTCTTTTACTTTTCAACATGCTTTTGTTAAAAAAAATTCTTTCAATATGGACCATTCTTAAAGCACCCACTGAATCTGCCATAACACTGCTTCACCCCACGCCTTGACTCCCTGGCTTCGAGGCACACAGGACCACAGCTCCCCAACCAGAGTTTGAACCTACATCCCCCACACTGGAAGACGAAGTCCCAGCCACTGGACTGCCAGGGAAGTCCCATAGGCATGTTTTCAACACTTGAGATTCAAACACTTTTCAGAAAAGTCAGTTCACTTTGCGCTTCTTTGTCTCTTTTTGGCTCAATATTGCTAAGTGACTGTCCCCTAATTGCTCAGAGCATTGTGGTATTTTCCTCCGATTTTGTGTGTGTGTGTGTGGCTGCTCCAGATACTTTCCTCATAGTTCTTATTTCATATTTTAGTGATTTCAAACTTAGCAAAGTTAGGGGCCCTAAAAGGTTAGGGGCACATCTAAAGATGGATATTGTAATACAACCTGGATAAAACCTAAGGAGTGAAAAAAAAATCCCATGGGATTCCCTAAAAGTAGTGCTTCAGAGTGTTTAAATAAATCACATGTGTTTTAAAAATTAAAATGACCTGCAATTAATTTTACTTTTTCAAAATGATAGGTCTTTTTGTACTATAATTAGAGACTGTAGGACTTAAAAGCAGATTCGGAATTAATGTTTCTGAATGAATGTTAGCCAGTAAGAGACTCAGACTCCTCGTTATTTCAGTCTTATTAATACTAGTTTATTTTTGATCTGTTGCGAATAGCATAGCTTCTATATCAGTCACCATTCTCCAGAGAAACACAACTTATAAATATATATTATAACTAACCCATATGTTTTTCCAGTGTCATGTATGGATATGAGAGTTGGACTATAAAGAAAGCTGAGGGCCAAAGAATTGATTCTTTTGAACTGTGATGTTGGAGAAGCCTTTTGAGAGTCCCTTGGACTGCAAGAAGACCCAACCAGTCCATCCTAAAGGAGATCAGTCCTGGGTGTTCGTTGGAAGGACTGATGTTGAAGCTGAAACTCCAATACTTTGGCCACCTGATGCGAAGGGCTGACTCATTGGAAAATACCCTGATGCTGGTAAAGATTGAGGGCAGGAGGAGAAGGGGATGACAGAGGATGAGATGGTTGGATGGCATCACCGACTCGATAGATGTGAGTCTGGGTAAACTCCGGGAGTTGGTGATGGACAGGGAGGCCTGGCTTGCTGTGGTCCATGGGGTCACAAAGAGTCAGACATGACTGAGCGACTGAACTGAACTGAACTAAACCCAGATGTATATTTATATAAGGTTTGTGTGAGCAGGGCAGCTTCATTTAGAGGCACTGAGACTGGAAAGACAACAGAAGTGAATCCAAGAGAAATAAGTAATTGGAGCAAAAAGAGTCAGGATGTATAGGACCAAGATTCCCAAATATTTGTGCCAGATAGTTGGAGCACTGCCTGTTATTTCTGATTGCCCCTAAAGAGTGTCCTGGGACCCAATTTCGATGGGAGCAGGACACCAGCAGCTTGTCCTACAATTCAACTTAACTCTTTTTTTTTTTTTTTTCTGCATCATGCAGGACCTTAGTTCCCCTACCAAGGATCAAACCCATGCCCCTGCATTGGGAGTGCAGTCTTCACCACTGGGCCACCAGGGAAGTTCCAATTCAACTTAATTCTGACACTATCTACCTGATGCTTTTGAACTACGGTGTCGAAGAAGACTTTTGAGAGTCCCTCAGACTGCAAGGAGATCCAACCAGTCAATCCTAAAGGAAATCAGTCCTGAATATTCATTCAAAGGACTGATGCTGAAGTTGAAACTAAAATATTTTGGCTACCTGATGCAAAGAACTGACTCATTGGAAAAGACCCTGTTGCTGGGAAAGATTGAAGGCAGGAAGAGAAGGGGACAACAGAGGATGAGATGGTTGGATGGCATCACCAACTCCATGGACATGAGTTTGAGCAAGCTCTGGGAGTTGGTGATGGAGAGGGAAGCCTGGCGTGCTGCAGTCCATGGGGTTGCAAAGAGTTGAACAAGACTGAGTGACTGAACTGAACTGAATTGGTCTACCTGAAGATAGAATCAGATTCTGCAGGTTAGGGGCTCAGTCTGACAAGACTGTCCGCCCCCACCCCCTAGTTTAGATGCTGATCTCAAGTCTAGGTTGTTACCTGTACTTCTGATCAACTGGCTGAAAATCAAAGGTTCCCTCTACTCTCTTCTTGGTTTGAACTAGTTTGCCAGAGTATCTCATAGAAAGAATTTACTTACTAGATCACTGGTTCATGGTAAAAGGATACCAGTCAGGAATAGCCAGAAGGCAGGCACAAATCTTCCATGCCCTGTCTGAGCACCAGTCTTCCAGCCCCTGCAAACTCTCTGAACCCGGTCTATTTGGGTTTTCTTGGAAACTTCATTACATAGGCATGACTAATTAAATCGTTGGCCAGTGGCAACTGATTCAACCCCAGCCCCTCTCCCCTTGTGGTTGGCTTTCCCTGCAACCAATCCCCCTTGCCCTGCCCCCTCTTCTCCTTCATTAACCTAGGGCTTTCCCAAAGTCACTCATTAACATAAAAAAGACATTTTTATCATTCTCACATTTATGAAATTTCAGGGGTTTTAGGAGCTCTGTACCAGAAACGGGGATGAAGACCAAATATATATTTCTTTTTATAATTCACAATGCCACAGCCCCCATATTAATATTTTACTCCCAAAGCTTAAAAGATATCATGTAACTTCTGATTAAACAGAAAGTATTTAGGGAATTCCCTGGCTGTCCAGTGGTTAGGACTTGGTGCTTTTACTACGTGGCCAGGGTTCAATCCCTGGTTGGGGAAATAAGATCCTGTAGGCCTCATGGTGCTGCTAAAAAAGCAAATAAACAAATTTTTGAATGTTTTGATTCTTAGAGCTGAGCATTGTGAATGCTCTTCTCCCAAATTATTTTACATATATGTAAATAAATATAAAGAGATTTAATTTTAAGGAATTGATTGTGGGGACTGGTATGTTTAAAACTCATAGGGCAGGCCAGCAGCTTGGTAGCCCTGAAAAGATTTCTATGTTAGTCTTGACTCAGAATTCCTTCCTTTCCAGAAATCCTTAATTTTTGCTGTTAAGGCTTTTAGTTAATTGAATGAGGCCCATCCACTTCATTGAGGGTAATCTTCTTTACTTTATCCCTGGGTGGGGAAGATCCACTGGAGGAGGGCATGACAATCCACTCCAGTATTCTTGCCTGGAGAATCCAATGGACAGGGAAGCCTGGTGGGCTACAGTCCATAGAGTCACAAAGAGTTGGACACAAGTGAAGCATCTTACACGCATGCATGCACTGATTATGGACGTTAATTACATTTACAGAATACCTCCACAGCAATATTTAGACCATTTGACCAAACAGCTGGATACCATAGCCTAGCCAAATTGACACTTAAAATTTAATCATCAGCTACTCTAGTGGTTATATTCATCAGCATAGGATGACAGAAAGCAAAAGTATAATCATTCATTGTGTCTTTTCATTTCCCCCACAAAATGTATGGATAGTAAGTCAAAGAGAAATCTACCAAGCTAAATCCTAGTGGAATTCCAGACTATTTTGTTGCACGTACCTTTTGAGCAGCTTAGAGTTATATATTTTTATTTTAAAAGTGATCAGAAATATGTATAGAGGTATTGCTGTATTATTTTTGTATTACCCTACAGTTTGGCTTCCAAGTTAGAACATTTGCTTGAGAAAGATACTGTAGTTAATTTTGAAATTAGATAGGCAGAGTTCATGCTATTGAGCTATAGATGGAATGTTTTAGGATTGGCTAATTTCTATGATTGGACAGTTTGCATACCTCCTTTAGAAGATAACCCCTTCCTTATCTACAAAGTAGGAATAACATTTATCTCTTATTATTGTTGAGAGGTTTAAACAATGTATTGAAGTGTCTAATACAGTTCCTCATACACAGTAGGTATTCCATAAATGTTTTCTTCACTTGTCCTATAATAGTTTTCAGAACTGCAACCAGAGAGAACCTCTAAGCAACATGAACTCATTGAGCTCATGAACTGGATAAGAAGACAAAACCTCTTTCTTTGTTGCTGAACTTTCCATGAACTTTAGAATCTCATTCTCTTTCTTTGGACTGTGCAAGCCTGCAGAAGTAGAAAGAGGATTACTTTCCCTCCATTTTCTCTCACGAACGCAAGTATGCATTCATTCATTTGTCCATTCATTCAACAACCCTTTACTGAATGCCTTCATGCTTCAGCCATCATGGCAGGTACCGAGGATATGACAATGATCACTTACTGTAGTCTTTGTTCTTCAGGGGCTCATAGGAGATGATAGGGTGACCAGAACTGCTGACACACAAAAAACAGAATGGAAAGAGGTAGGTTCAGGGTTCTACTGATAATTTCATATTTAATTGTGGAGAGGATAATGATGTTGTCAGCAAGCATTTTGTAAATAATATTTTACAGCTTAAGAAAAATACAATGTACTGAAAGAAAGAAAAAGAGAACAATAGATATAGAAAAAATGTCTTAATGACAAAATATTTGCCAGCTATTAGTGTTGGCATTTTTATTATCCATCCATCATGTTCCATTTGTTAAATGGACCAGTTTAAATTACTTACATATCACAGAATAACAAAATTAAGACTTAGGAGAACAGATTTTGCTTTAAAATTTCTGCTGCTTTGATACTCACAGCAAATTAGAAATGATACTCATTACCCTCTGGTGCAGCCTTACTCTGGGTCCAGCATTGTGCTAAGCAGTGCAAGCATTCTGCCCTTCAGTTCTCAGAATGACTTTATGATCCCCATCTTGGAAAATGGGAAAGCTAAAGCACAGAGAAGTTAAGTAGATTACTTACGGTTGTTGGTGGAATCAGAGTTTGAACCCAGAAAGCCTGACTTCAGAACTCTCGGAACTACCTATGTTATAGGGAATCAAAAAAAAGAGAAATGTCCTAAAATGCTGAGACAGTAGAGTATATATGGAGTCATATTTTATTTTATTACAAAAGTAGGCAATGCTCTTACGTGGTTCAAAATTTTAAAGGTATAAAAGGATATGTAGTAAAAAAGCTTCCTCCAGATCTCATCTGCCAACTACCTACTCCCCCTGCCCCAACAGGCAACCAATAAGCTTTCATGTATTTATTATTAGTTTTTCTCTCCTTTTACATAAATAGTAGGCTACTATGTGACCCATTAATATCTTTCTTTTCCCCCTTCTAAATGTATCCTAGAGATCTTTCTCTCTCTTTTTTTTTAAACATAAATTGCTTTCTGTTTCTCTTTTAACCTTTGTCTAGATTTCCATGGCATAAATGTCCCAGGCGAGCTCATGTGTGTTTAGTTGCTAAGTCGTGTCTGACTCTTTGCCACCCTATGGATTGTAGCCTGCCAGGCTCCTCTGTCTGATGCTTTGTCCAGTACTTTTAAAATTACATTTTCATTTATCTGAAATTGTTTTGCATAAAGTTTGAGGTTTTTTTCATAATATATTTTATTTAATTCTATATAGCCAAAATATTACCATCAAAAATGTGATCATACAAATAATTGTTAAGGATTTTTTTCATTGTGTACTTTTCTTTGTGCTATGTCTTAGAAATCTGGCATGTATTTTTTTTTTATTAGTTTTGCCATACAATGACATGATATCGCCATGGGTTTACATATGCTCCCCCTCCAGAACCCCCCTCCCTCCCTCCTCCCTCCCCCCGGGAAATCTCGGTGCACCAGCCCCGAGCATTTACGTTTTCCAGATGGCTACCTATTGCTCCAATAAAATACTAAAAACCATCTGCAACAGTCAGTATACTTACCAGCTCACACAACAAGAAATCTGAGATAAGGCTGTTCCAGAGTTAATGGTTTCAGTGGTTCAATGTGATTTCTAGGACCCAGATTCCCTTCACATTTTCCATGTGTTGACTGACTTTCCCCCTTTATTCAAACAAAAAATTGAGGGCTTTGTCTCTTCTACATTGTTCTCAAGACAAGCTTAGCACTACAAGAATTCCATTTAATTAGATAAAGACATTTTTGTGCCACTGAACATAACAGATTTGCAGAATGTTTTTCATGCTGCAAATTAACTGAAGTAGCAATCACCTCTATCAACAGTTCCAGCTATTGTGTTCAATATAAGAAATATGACATTATTTTCTATTGGAGGCTATGTGGTTATACTCCAGAATGGGATTTGAGAAAATTGAATACAACTCTGATAGAACTGGCCAAAAACTGCCTCCACTCCTTACCAAATCCAGCAGCCCCCTGGCAGCTGAACCTCAGTATCTGTGTTTCCCTTGAGTTACGGTGGAAAAAGCATCCTTGCTCCAATCAAGGGCAAAGGCCAATTCTTTCACACAGCTGTGTATCTTCAGCTACCCCCTTGCTCTCATGTACCATCAAGTTCTTTCTGCTGCATTGTTTCCACTAGCAGTCTGATATCTCTCACTCTGTCCTCCATCCCCCACCAACTGCCACTCCATTTCTCTTCCCCACTCAACAAATTTCTGAAAGCCATGGTTAGCTTGCTACCTTTTTGTCCTGCCTCTCGTTCTTGACATAAAGCACTTCAGCCAGGCTTTCATCCCTCCTCTCCCGACCCCACATCGATAAATTCCTGTTAAGGTTGCTCGTGTAGGTGTCCCTGAAGCCAAACTCATCTGATTTTCCCCTGACTGCCTGAGGGCTCTTTCTTAGCATCTTTCCTGGCTCCTCCTCCTCCAGCAGACCTCTTGCAAGCCTCCGTGTTTTCAACCTGCATTCTTCCCTACTGCCACGGCTTTAAGTATCATCTATTCACAGACGACTTTCAAATCCATACCTCTTTTCCTGACCTCTATCCTGAGATCTAGACTTATTTATCCAACTACCTTTCAGCATTTCCTTATAAGTGTTTAATAAAAATGTCAAACTTAACATGTCTGTTTGTTGTTCAGTCGTGCCTGTTCCTTTGCGACCCCATGGACTGTAGCCTGTCAGGCTCCTCTGTCCATGGAATTTTCCAGGCAAGAATACTAGAGTGGGTTGCCATTTCCTACTCCAGGGGATCTTCCAGACCCAGGGATTAAACCCACATCTCCTGGGTCTGTTGCATTGCAGGCATATTCTTTATGGTCTGAGCCACCAGGGAAGCCCTTGATATATCTAGAGCAAAACTAATTATTTCTCCCTCCCAGTTTATTCTTCCCAGGGTCCTCCCCATCATGGTAAATTGCATCTTTATTTGTCCAACTGCCCACAAGCAGTTATCAACAAGTCCTGTAGTACTTACAAAGTATGTCTTGAGTCTGGCTACTGCTTCCTTTTTCACTGCTACATCCTAGACCAGGTGACCACCATCTAGCCTGAATTGCTAAGACAATCTTCCAATCAGTCCCAGCTGCCTGTCTTTTTCACTCTGATCCATTCTCCATATAGCAGTTTCAGTGATTTTTCTTTTTTTCATTAATGTTGTTTTTTTCCTTCAATTTTTGTTTTTTAAATTTTAATTAATGTTTTAAAATTGGCGTCTAGTTGCTTTACAATGTTGCTTTAGTTTCTACTGTACAGCAAAGTGAATCAGCTCTACATATAAAAATATCCCCTCTGTTTTGGATTTCCTTCCCATTTAGATCACCACAAAGCCCTGAGTAGAGTTCCCTGTGCTATACAGTAGGTTCTCATGAGTTATCTATTTCATACACAGCATCAAGAGTGTATATAGGTCAATCTCAACCTCTCAGTTCACCTCCCAGTTGTCCGTACATTTGTTCTCTTTGTGTCTCCATTTGTGCTTTACAAACAGGTTCATCTGCACAGTTTTTCTAGATTCCACATGTATATGTCAACTATGTCAACATACGCTATTTGTCTTTCTCTTTCTGACTTCACTCTGTATGACAGTCTCTAGGTCCTGCCACGTTGCTGCAAATGGCTAAAATGAAAATTAGGTTATGTGACTTCTCTCCCCCAAACTTAAATTGGTGTCTCATCACTCTCTGTAAGAAAACCCAACTTCTTTTCCTGATACACAGGCTTCTACAGGGTGTGGTATTTGCCCACCAAACCTCATCTCTGTTCATTTCCTCCCCTTTTCATTCCAGCAGAAGCTCTATGGCTGCTTCTCTTTCCATCAAGCACACCAAGCTCGTTTCCATGTTAGAACCTTTGCGCGTGCGCTTGGAATACTCTTCCTGTTTACATCTGCATAGGTGTGTCCTCATCACGCAGGGCTTGGCTCAAATGAGAGTTCTTAGAGATTCTGTGCTGAGTAATCTACTAAATCAGCTGTGTCTTTCCCCATGCTCTTTCATTCTCCACCACAATATTCTATACTAGCATTTTATAGCATCATTTATAAGGAACGGAAATCTCATTTACTCACTGATCACTCAGTCATCACTCTGAATATAAACTCTTTATATCAGAGCCTCAGGCTGTCTTATGCTTTGCTGTATTCTCATTATCTGAAACAGTTCCAAATATTCATCAGCAGTGGATACTCCATAAATGTTTGTTAACTGATTAATTACCCCATGTTTGTTCTGAACAAACATTTACCTCTTCTGATCTCAGTTCCTTCAGTATTAAAATGAGGAAGCTTGGAGGAGAGAATACCTGAAATTCCTTCTGGATCAGTCTGCCATGACTATGTTTCACAACTCACAGTAACTACAGGAAAAATCTTGTTGCATCAAAGATTTGTATCTACTGAAGAACATTCATTCATTCATTCATTCAACAAGCTCTTTTTGCATGCTGACCATAAGCCTGGAACTGTTCTAGGCATTGGAGGCCAAGTCATAGCCATTAAGGTTCTAGCACATAAGTCTCGACAGACAAACAGAAAACCTATAAAGTTAATGCTATCCTGTTTTCCATCTGCTTTTCTACTGATACTTTCACAACAATTTTCTTGATACTGCTTAGTTTATCAACACTGGGCTCCCTCTCACCATGGTTAATTTCCAAGAATTCTAGGATTAAGTGACATAATTTATGTGGCTATAACTTTAATAACACCATGTAAAACATAGCCATTAAGGCTGCAGAATTCCTGCCAATCTGATTTAGCTCTCATCCAAACTCTGCCACACTTCCAAATTTAATTGCAGCCTGACTTACACTAAAATTTTAAATTTTATGAATCTAATTTTTTAAAAAATGAGATCGATAAGTAACTAAAATTGTAAACGTTCAGGTAGTAATACATACAGGACTGCTAATTCTCTTGCCAAAATTTGAGACAGATGACTTTAAATTGGAATTGGAATTAGTGTACATAGAGAGCCAACCATTAATCAAGTGTCTAGAATGACAATAAATCACTTTTAAACATGACTGTAGAGAATGAAAAATGATTAAGAAAAGTAAAGCAAATTATTATATATTGTGCTAACTGCCATTTGTTGGCATAGGCTACAAATCACTCATAGAAAGCAATGTCTATTTATATTTGCTTTAATCAATTATATAAAGAGATTTCGTATAGCTACAGAATGTTTTAATCTTGTATACAAGTACTATATTTAAAGCACTATATATTGGTCAAAATGTTTTTGGTTGGAAAGGAAGACAGAAACCCAATTCAAACTTAACAAAAAAAAGGATGGGGGAGAGGGGGAACTATTTACTGTTTCATGTAACTGGGAAAGCCAGAACTGAACTAACAGAATGTCATCAGAGAACTCTTTTGCTTCAATCAAGGGCTCTCCTTCTGGTGAACAAATATTCACTAGCAGCTCAAGATTCATGTCTTACCAGTTTATCAGCCCAAGGGGAAAGGAAGCAGTTGTTTTCCTTTCAAAAATTTTTATTTATTGGCTCTGTGTTGCTGCCCGGGCTTTTCTCTAGTTGGGTTGAGTGGGTTTCTATAGCTTCTCTTGTTGCAGAGCATGGGCTTGAGAGCGTGTGGACTTCGGTAGTGGCAGCTCCTGGGCTCTAGGGTCCAGGCTCAGTGTTGTGGGGCATGAGCTTAGTAGCTCCACAGAACGCTGGATCTTCCTGGATCAGGAATTGGACCCGTCTCTCCTGCACTGGCAGGTGGAGGCTCCACCACTGAGCCATCTGGGCAGCCCACCAGTTCTTTTTCAGTAGCTACAATGGAGAAATCCTGGGCAATATTCTAACTGGCCCAGTTTGAAAAAAAAAAAAAAAGACTAACAAAATGTATTTCAAAGGCCCTTACACGCTTTCTCCTTCAGAACTGTTATTCTTGCAGTGAGCTAATCTTGGCTAACTTTTAGGATAATGTAATCTGATTAAATTGATTCACTTTAAGGTGTTTAAAAGTGATAGCTTTATCACCTACAACTTAAATGAAATGATAATTGGTGCAATGTCAAAATAAGGAAAGGAATTTAAGGCAGTGTGGATGAAGACAGTTTTAATTGGGTTCAATAAATTATGCCAATATGGAACGATACCTTCTTTCAAACATAAGGCATAGAAATCTGGACATCTCTATCCTACTCACACTATTTGTGAGTTCAAAGAGTATTGGGAAGATGCTGTGAGATGGGTCTGTCCTTGGTTCAGGCAATAAAGGATACATTGTCTGTAGAGAACAAAAAAAGCAATAATAAAACTAAGTCAGCTCTTTTTTGTGCCTAGTGCAGCCACGCTTGTGGTCCCGAGAAGCACCTGAAGCCCACAGCTGCTCCAAAGCTTTGGATGCCAGATAAACTGACTGGTGTGTTTATCTCCTCGTCCATCTACCAGTCCCCACAAACTAGGGAATATTTCCCCCTAATCATTTTCCTAAGGAACAGACTGAAGTATGCCCCCAAGAGGAGATGAAATAGAGAAGATCTGTATGCAGAATTTCATTAAAAGTGATAGCAAGGTCTGCACCAACATAACTTAGCCTGCTGGTTTTATGGATGTCATTAGCACTGATAAAACTGGAGAGAATTTTCATCTGATCGATGACACCAGTGGTTGCTTTGCTGTTCATTGTATTACACCTGAGGAGACAAGGTACAAGCTAGGCAAAGTGGGAAAGATCTTTGTGGGCATAATCTCTCATCTGGTGACCCACGATGCTCGCACCATCCATTACCCTTGATTCCCTCATCAAAGTGAATGACACCATTCAAATTGACTTGGAGACTGGAAATAGTACCGATTTAATCAAATTTGACACTGGTGCATGGTGACTGGAGGTGCTAACCTGAGAAGAATTGGTGTGTCACCAAACTGGAGAGACATCCTGGTTCTTTCAATGTAGTTCACATGAAAGATGCCAATGGCCACAGCTTTGCCATCTGGCTTTCAGAAATTTTCACTATTGGCAAAGGCAACAAACCATGGAACTCCCTTCCCTGTGGAAAGGGTATCTGCCTTACCATTGCTGAGGAGAGAGGCAAGAGACTAGAAGCCAAATAGAGCAGTGGATAAAATGATCCCTGGGTGACATTTCTGGAAAAGTCTTTGTACTTAGTTAAAGATAATACCACATTAAACATAAATGGCTAAGTTATTTTGCTCTTCCCTGGTGGCTCATACGGTAAGGAATCTGCCTGTAATGCAGGAGACCTGGGTTCGATCCCTGGGTCAGGAAGATCCCCTTGAGGACAGCATTCAACCCACTATTCTTGCCTGGACAATCCCGTGGGCAGAGGAGCCTGGCAGGCTACAGTCCATGCTGTTGCAAACAGTGGGACATGACTGAGTGACTAACACTAAGTCAGCTTGCATGTTCTTATTATCATGCATAGGAATTCTAAACAATTTCAGTGATGTAATATCCATCCCCACCTTGATGCACCAGTCCCGCTCTTACTGCATCTCCCTGGAGTTCCTTGTCAATACCTCCTCCCATCTCCCGATTCAAGCACATGGCAATAGAAGTCAGAGCGCTGGCATATTACTTTTCACAACTATCGATACCTGACTAGGAGAATTAATGCATTATATAGAAAAGAGTGAACTGAGACTGCAAAAGGAAATAATCAAGAGATTAATCTTTACAAAATGGATTATAATTAATGTCAAACTGTGCGTTATAAGCAGTTAGTATAAGCTCGTAATATAAAATAATTGAATTAGTCCCCCAAATAAATTCAACAGAAAAGTCTGCTCTGGAAGAGTAATTAATTTGTCAGCTGAGCAGAAGAAGCTTGTAAGGAATAGCTGAATAATGCCAAACGACTGTTAAACTAATTTAAAGGCAAGCATGTGAATTTGATTTGGACCAGTCTGTGTCATTTCCTTCATTTTCATGTAGCCCTAACCCAGCACGGAGTATCATAGCTGGTCCAGCAGGTGGCACTCCTCTCTTTGTGCACTTGTACTAAACTAACCACTTGTCCAAGGACAAGGTGGAGTCTTGCCTTCAGAAGAACCCTATAATCTGTTTATCTATGGCAATAATACAGTTATAGATTTTTGCAAGGGTAACTATGCTGGTCTGTTCTTTGTCAGTTTTCTTTCTTAAATCAATCTGCTCTTCCCCAGTAGCATATTGGACACCTTCTAATATGGGGAGCTCATCTTTCAACGTCATATCTTTTTACCTTTGCAAACTGTTCATGGCATTGTCACGGAAAGGATACAGCAATGGTTTGCCATTCCCCTCTCCAGGGGCTCATGCTTTGTCAGAACTCTTCATTATGGCCTCTTCACGTTTGGTGGCCCTGCCCAGCATGGCTCATGGCTTCACTGAGTTATGCAGGCCCCTTCAACCACAACAAGGCTGTGATCCATGAAGGGGCTTAAATCAGACTTGTTTTATTATAGTACATGGATGTGGGACTGATGGGAGCAGGTGGATATAGTGGGCAACACTGCCCTGATATAGCATTGTATGTCCATCCTGATAGCCATGAATGGGCTAAAGGTGCCACCACACTGCATCATGGTTTTCCTGATACCACACATCAGCTCTTGACCCCACATTCTGACACTGAGAAGGGAAAAGGTGCCGAAGAGCACCCCAACCACCATGCCCACAGCTCAACCCATCACAAAATCCATCTTCACGAGGTGGAAATAACATGGCTGGAACTGTGCTCAGGGATCCGAGGCCACCAGCATCTCACTTGCGGCCTTGGTTGCTTTTGGTCTTTATTAGATTTGAAGACTGGTACATACACCTCTAATTGCCCTATTGGGTCTAGAGTTTGTCATCCTTAGTTTCAAGCCTTTGTCAGTTTCAGTTAAAATACTTTGACTTCTACTCTATGTCTAAGGTCTTACACCATGCTGGAGATATACATAAAATTGAGATGATTCATATTTGAAAAGCACATTGAATCAAAGCAATCTTTATCAAATCAAAAAAAGAAGACTTTTTCTAATAAAAATTCCACACATCCTTGGACCTTCTGAAACTTCCCCTCAAGAATCACTGATGAGCAGAAGTTGGATTCCATCTTCTACATATTCTCTCTATTTTACCCAGCTTCATTTTCTATAGTGTGTCTCATGAAAACAATTTTTTTTCAGATATACAACTAAAATATAATAGGCATGTTGTTTTCCCTTTCAAAATTTGTCCTGATGCCCTGCCTCCTAGAAAGTGTGATTTGTTGGACACAAATTAAAGGTACCATAATAAGCACAAGAATAAAAAGAATTAACATTATTATGTTAATAAAGCACATTTTCATTTATTACCTTTTTTCATGCTTGCTTCATGTAGAGATTGTGAAATATATGCTGGACATATTAGTATGTATTATGTGTATTATATATATAGTCTGATCTCATTTAATTTCACAGATACTCATTTTGAAGAAAAGAAATATAAAGACTAGAAATTTTAAGTTACTTCCCAAAATCATGAGGCAAGTCAAAGTCAGAATACTGACTGGAGATTCTAAACCTTGTATCTCTGAAAAAGACAAACCATATTAGAGTATTGAAACAATCTTGCTAGTGTGTAGGAGTTTCATTTTAAAAAGAAACAAAAAACTGTTCATAAAATGACTTTCAATAGTTAACACTATTTTGTACAACAACCTATGAGAGTTTTGTTGATAAAGTTAGGCATTCTTTAGAAATTGTACAAAGACAAGAGAGAAAAGAATGTTAAGGAAAGATGGGAGAGGTTCAGAGACAAATTTAATTAATTTTACAGTTTGCCTACAGTTAGCACAACCCTCAAAGATTATTCAAGGGAGAACATTAGGAAATGTGTTTTACTGTGGGCAAGAATCCCTTAGAAGAAATAGAGTAGCCATCATAATCAACAAAAGAATCTGAAATGCAGTACTTGGATGCAATCTCAAAAACGACAGAATGATCTCTGCTTGTTTCCAAGGCAAACATTCAGTATCACAGTAATCCAAGTCTATGCCTTGACCAGTAATGGTGAAGAAGATGAACAACTCTATGAAGACCTACAAGACCTTCTAGAACTAACACCCAAAAAAGATGCCCTCTTCATTTTAGGGGACTGCAATGTAAAAGTAGGAAGTCAAGAGATACCTGGAGTAATAGGCAAATTTGGCCTTGGAGTACAGAATGAAGCAGGGCAAAGGCTAATAGAGTTTTGCCAAGAGAACACACTGGTCATGGCAAACAGCCTCTTCCAACAACACAAGAGAAGACTCTATACATGGATGTCACCAGGTGGTGAACACTGAAATCAGATTGATTCTATTCTTTGCAGCCAAAGATGGAAAAGCTCTATAATGTCAGCAAACAAGACTGGGAGATGATTGTGGCTCAGATATTGAGCTCCTTATTGCCAAATTCAGACTTAAATTGAAGAAAGTAGGGAAAACCACTAGACCATTCAGGTATGACCTAAATCAAATCCCTTATGAGTACAGAGTAGAAGTGAGAAATAGATTTAAGGGACTGGATCTGATAGACAGAGTGCCTGAAGAACTATGGACGGAGGTTCGTGACATTGGGAGATAGTGATCAAGACCATCTCTAAGAAAAAGAAATGCAAAAAGGCAAAATGGCTGTCTGAGGAGGCCTTTTAAATAGCTGTGAAAAGAAGGGAAGCTAAAGGCAAAGGAGAAAAGGAAATATATACCCAATTGAATGCAGAATTCCAAAGAATATCAAGGAGAGATAAGAAAGCCTTCCTCATTGATCAATGAAAAGAAATAGAGGAAAACAATAGAATGGGAAAGACTGGAGATCTCTTCAAGAAAATTAGAGATATCAAGGGAACATTTCATGCAAAGATGGGCACAATAAAGAACAGAAACGCTATGGACCTAACAGAAGCAGAAGATATTAAGAAGAGGTGCCAAGAATACAGAGAGGAACTACACAAAAAAAATCTTCATGACCCAGATGATCACCCTGGTGTGATCACTCACCTAGAGCCAGATATCCTGGAATGTGAAGTCAAGTGGGCCTTAGGTAGCATCAGTACGAACAAACCTAGTGGAGGTGATGGAATTCCAGTTGAGCTATTTCAAATCCTAAAAGAGGATGCTGTGAAAGTGCTGCACTCCATATGCCAGCAAATTTAGAAAACTCAGCAGTGGCCACAGACTGGAAAAGATCAGTTTTCATTCCAATCCCAAAGAAAGGCAATGCCAAAGAATGCTCAAACTACCACACAATTGCACTCATCTCACATGCTAGTAAAGTAATGCTCAAAATTCTCCAAGCCAGGCTTCAACAATACATGAACTGTGAACTTCCAGATGTTCAAGCTGGTTTTAGAAAAGGCAGAGGAACCATAGATCAAATTGCCAACATCTGCTAGATCATCGAAAAAGCAAGAGAGTTCCAGAAAGACATCTACTTCTGCTTTATTGACTACGCCAAAGCCTTTGACTGTATGTGAAGTGAAGTCGCTCAGTCATGTCCGACTCTTTGCAACCCCATGCACTGTAGCCTTCCAGGCTCCTCCGTCCATGGGATTTTCCAGGCAAGAGTATTGGAGTGGGTTGCCATTTCCTTCTCCAAAAGTGAAAGTCGCTCAGTCTGTGTCTGACTCTTGGCAACCCCCTGGACTGTAGCTCACCAGGCTCCTCTGTCTGTGGAATTCTCCAGGCCAGAATACTGGAGTCGGTACCCGTTCCCTTTTCCAGGGGATCTTCCCAACCCAGGGATTGAACCCAGGTCTCCCGCCCTGCAGATGGATTCTTTACTGTCTGAGCCACCTTTGACTGTATGGGTCACAACAAACTGGAAAATTCTTACAGAGATGGGAATACCAGACCACCTGACCTGCCTCCTGAGAAATCTGTATGCAGGTCAAGAAGCAACAGTTAGAACTGGACGTGGAGCAGCAGACTGGTTCCAAATAGGGAAAGGAGTACGTCAAGGCTGTACACTGCCACTCTGCTTACATAACTTATATGCAGAATACATCATGTGAAATGCCGGGCTGGATGAAGCACAAGCTGGAATCAAGATTGCTGGGAGAAATATTAATAACCTCAGATATGCAGATGATACCCCGCTTATGGCTGAAAGTGAAGAAGAGCTAAAGAGCCTCTTGATGAAAGTGAAAGAAGGGAGTGAAAAGTTGGCTTAAAACTCAACATTCAGAAAATTAAGATCATGGCATCTTGTCCCATCACTTTATGGCAAATAAATTGGGAAACAATGCAAACAGTGACAGACTTTATTTTGGGGGGGCTCCAAAATCACTGCAGCCACGAAATTAAAATATGCTTACTCCTTGGAAGAAAAGCTATGACAACCTAGACAGCATATTAAAAAGCAGAAACATTACTTTGCTAGCAAAGGTCGATCTGGTCAAAGTTATGTTTTTTCCAGTAGTCATATGCATGTGAGAGATGGAGTATACACAAAGCTGAGGGCTGAAGAATCGATGCTTTTGAACTGTGGTGTTGGCGAAGTTTCTTGAGAGTCCCTTGGACTGCAAAGAGATTCAACCAGTCCATCCTGAAGGAAATCAGTCCTGAATGTTCACTGGAAGGACTGATGCTGAAGCTGAAACTCCAATACTCTGGGCACCTGATGCAAAGAACTGACTCATTGGAAAAGACCCTGACGCTGAGCAAGATGAAGGTGGGAGGAGAAGGGGACGAGAGAGGATCAGATGGTTGGATGCACCGACTCGATGGACATGAATTTGAGCAAGCTCTGGGAGTTGGTGATGGACAGGGAAGCCTGGCGTGCTGCAGTCCATGGGGTCACAAAGAGTCGGACACAAATGAGAACTGAACTACTGAAGCAACATGTATTTAATATGCAGTGTGTGTTACAGTATATAGGTCAAATGAGAATGTGACAAACAAGAGGTTCATAATTCTATGACATGTAAAGGAATCCTAAAACATACACACATTTTCAAGGTGCTAAATGTCTATTAAACTAATTGCTCCTTTAAAAAAAGATACTTTGAGTGAATTATATCTCAATAAAGATGCTAAAAAAGGTAACCATTTTAGTATGTGAAATTTACTTGAAAGAAATGGTCTTTAAGAGCATTTTAAGCCCCCAAATATCGATGCAGTACAAAAACTAACATTTCAAAAGAAATTTCCTAGACTAGCTGATGTGAATCACATAAAGTTGAATCTGATTCAAAAAGCTATTGAATTGCTTGGAGACTCATTTTTAGTGTGTGATTAATAAAATGATTCCCACTTAGGATTTGCAAATATTAAATACCATGACTAAAATAATGAATTTCTTAATTTTTTCTATAAACCGATTAGGGAAAAAGAGCTTTATTTGTTTGGGGAAAAAAGGGAGCAGAAGTTCTTGCTTAATGTAACATCAATGATTTTCAAGGTCCAATTAAAATCCACTTTCTCTAGAAAATTGCCTCTCTGACCACTGTTGTCCTTACCTGATAATAAAAATCCTAATTCCATTTACTGAACACTTACTATGTTCTGAGGGATAGGTTAAGTGCTTTACATACCCAATAAAATTTAATTTTGACTGCACTATGATGTGTTATTAGCTCTGTTTAACAAATACAGAGACTAAGACAGGTCAGTTAAGAAACTTGACCAGGTCACATGTTCAGGTCAGGATTCCAGGCTGGAACTGTCTGGTCATAAATCTTAATAACTACACCATACAAAATACTTCCTTGTACCTTGTTGATTCTGTGAATGCTACAAATGAGCAAAGAATGATAAACCAGCATAATCAGTCTTTTCTCAGTGTATTCCCAAACAAGAGGTGACAAAGTAAAACTCGACTCTGACAGGAGATCCAAACTAGTTTTCTTTAATAAGAATAACAGCATTATGAGGTATAATTATGTCAGTTTGTATAATGAAAGGAATTACTTCTCTGAGAAGAATGATATGATATGATACACTTCATATCCTATGAAGATTGATATGCTATGATATGATACACTTAATACTAAGAGCTGACTAGAATATTGAGAAAAGAGTTGAAGACTGAATAGCTCAAATCACTGAATAGCTATCTGGAAATGCTCTTGATCCACTAGATCACAGCTTCCATTGATTGCAGATTTTATATTTTATATCTCATTCCTTCACTTGTTCAAGAGTTATCTATTGAGCACCTATTATGTGCTAGGTGCTGTTCTAGGCATTGAACATATTATCAGAGAACATAAAAATCCCTCTCCTTAAGAAAGAAAGGACAGAAACAACAGCATCAACAAAGACAATCTCTGACCTTATAGAATTTCCATTTCAGTGGGAAGAGCCAGAAAGAAACACATGTCAGATGATGCTGGATGATATGAATAGGGTATGAGGCAGAGAGATAAAGCCTGGCGTTTAAAGAGGGGGTTAAGAAAAGCATCTCTGATATATTAGCATGTAAGGAGAGATTGAATCAAGTGAGACAGTTGGAAACGCAGCCATGCGAATTATCTGAGGGAAGAGAAAGCCAGGTGAAGGAAGAGCACGTGCAGAAAAGGCCCGAGCTTGGTGTAACCTCGCAGAGCAAAAAGGCCAGCAGGGCTGGAAGGGGAGGGAGAGTGGGTGGTAGACGAGGGCAGAGAGGAAGTCAGGGCTTGTGTCAGTGACCGACCTTGTGGCTTTTCTCTGAAGGAGACAGACCAGTTAGGAGGCATGTGTAATCATCCAGCTGAGAAATGACGAGTCGGTAGCTGTGGAGAGGATGAGAAATGGCTGGACACTGGATATATTTTGAAAGTCTCTTTGAAAGGATATGCCACGAACTGGAACATAAGATGTGAGAGACTGGGTGTGAAGTGTGAGAAATCTTTGCATTAGAATGCTAGATAAATAACTTTGGAGAGAGAAACGTGCCCCTCAGGCCTGGTTCTTGTGTGACCAGATGGTTTGACCTTGGAGGTTAAGTCAGCAGGAGTCCCCAAAGTCTGACTGCTAAGAATAGGGAGAGATGAGCGGTGACCCTTCTACCAAGCTGGTTCTTGTTTGGGAGGAGCTGCCAAGCTAAACAGCGGCTGTGGGAAAAGAACAAGCACCCTTTCTAACGGACTATTTCTAGTTTGTCAAGGAAAGGAAGGGAATCTAAAGACGCAAGAGCAGATTTTGGTCAAATTTCAAGAAGTTGCTGGACTGTAAGCCTATTGCAGGACCCAGCCTTTGGTTCTCCCTATTTATTTATTTATTTATTTCTATTTCTCTCTTTTTTCCCCTTCATCCTCCACTCCCTCTTTGCCTCAACTTCTTCTTATTATTTTTTTAAAAAATTTTTATTGGCCGTATAATTGATTTACAATGTTGTGTTAGTTTCAGGTGTACAATAAAGTGTATTCGTTATACAGGGACACGTATTCACTCTTTTTTATAGATTCTTTTCCCATATAGAGTATTGAGTAGAGTTCCCTGTGCTATACAGTAGGTTCTTGTTAGTTACCTTTTTTATACATAATCCTGTGTGTCAGTGCCAGTCTCCCAACCCCCCCCCCTTCCATCCACTGTGTGTGGAGGGGGGGGTGGTGAAAGTCGCTCAGTCATGTCTGACTCTTTGCAGCCCCATGGACTATACCGTCCATGGAATTCTCCAGGCCAGAGTACTGGAGTGGGTAGCCTTTCCCTTCTCCAGGGGATCTTCCCCTGGATCTATTCCCTGAAAGGATCCATCCCCTATCCCCCAGTAACCTTAAGTTTGTTGTCTTCATCTGGGATTCTACTTCTGTTTTGTAAATACGTTCATACAAACCCTTTGTATTGAATTAGTTGCCTCCTTAGCTCAACTTCTAGGCTGCAGGAAGGTACAGTTTATCTTTGGTTCTCAAATGTCAGCAGGCCTCAGAATTACCGGGAGAGCCCATGAAATCAGACTGCTGGGCCCCACTCCCACAGTTTCTAACTGGTAGGCTGTGTGTGTGTGCGTGTGGTGTGTGTGTGCGTGGTGTGTGTGTGCGTGGTGTGTGTGTGTGGGTGTGTGTGTGTGGGTGTGGGTGTGCGTGTGTGGGCGCGCCTAGAGGGAAAAGAGTCTAACAAGTTCTTAGGTGACGCTTGGGAAGAATTGTTGCTTCTGGTACCAAAGCAAGGTGCCCTTGACCTCCACCTCCTGAGAGGCAAGGGGGAAGGTTCCAGCGTCAGAAGTGTCCGGTCACCAGGGAAACCGTCCTTTGACCCCAAGGTGAAAATAAGAAGCCCGCGAAGAGAAGACGCCGGGAAAGTCCTTCCAGACCCGACATCCCCTGGAGCTCACCCGTGGAGCGAGGGCGGGAAGACAGCTCCGGGCCGGCCCACAGATCCTCAGAGGGCGCGGACCCGGAGGAGGCGCCCCGGCAGGCCGCGCCTCTCGGAGGAAGTTTGCCCTTTAATTGCAGAGCCCGGATCGCCGTCGCACCAACTTCCAGGAGCGGACAGCGGGCGCCGACGGGAGTGTCAGTCCCTCCCGCCCGGGCAGCCGCGGCGCTCCGCATCCTCCGGCACGGTCACCATGGGCGGCTCGGCCTCCAGCCAGCTGGACGAGAGCAAGTGCGCCTACATCCGAGGTACGCCCGCCGGGGGCTTCCCGGGAGCGCGACGGGTCCGCACGGAGCCTGGGGCCAGGCTGGCCGCCCGGACACAGGTCCCGGAGCGCGCACCCCGCGCGGGAGGCGCCGCGCTCCCGGCCTCCACGGCCCGCTCAAGAGCCGCGGGCGCGGGGATGGCCGGGGCGCACGGCCCCTCCCCAGCCACGGGGTCCCCCAGCCGGAGGGCAGCTCGCCGGAGCGCCCTGGTCGGGGTGGGGTGCGCGGGTCCAGGGCGCGTAGGCTCGGGATGCTTCGGACGCGCCGCCGGACGGTTGGGAGACGCAGGTGCGGGCTGCGGAGAGGGGACCACCCCCGGTTTCCGCCACTCTGCGGTCTTCCGTGTCTGTTCTGCACACCCCCAATCCCCGCCCCGCGCGCAGCAACACCTCGCCCCCCTGTACCTGGCATGGCACACAGTTCCGAGCCCTTTCTGAATTTGCCGAAAAGAGAACGGAGTGGGGGGGGGGGAATCCCCCTCGTTTCTAGAGATTTCCCTGGGGATTCCCGGCCTCTTGCGCTGAATTCCCCTCCTGGTACTATTGGCCGGGTTTTGCAAAACGCAGCGTCGGCCACAGCTTCACTTGAGCTTCATAATGTCACTTGTGGGATGGTTTCATCAGAGGCAGGGAGGCCAGGGTCATTCCACTCGCAGGTTGTTCCCTTCCCGGAGGGGAGGCGAGGGGCCAGGGGGGCGGGCAGGCAAAAGAGGAACACGCGTGTTGTGTAACAGTGGCTGAAGTTGTAGACGGAGAGAAACTCACTTGAGAGGCTTTCAGGGAAACAGAGATACAGTAAAGAGTGTATGGCAGAAGAAAACAAAACCCAAACTGAGCTGAAACTGCAGGAAATCATGACTCTTTATCTCCTGGGTGAAACTGGCCTCTTTCTCTTCCCTCCCCCACAAACCTTGCCGACAGCCACTACCTAACAGTTGGTTAGCTCGTGAATTTATGTTTTTCTGGCTTTAGAAATACCTGCTAAGCTAGTATTATACTCAAGGTTTTATCCTAATTCTCTTAAGAAAAAAAAAATTAAGTTATTTCTGATACCTCTTTCTGGCCCCTGAACCATTTCCTAAGAGGAAAGGATTTATTTAGTGTGCTTATTTCATATTTGCTTGCAGTTACCACAACATTGAAAACCACGTAAAATGGATATCAAATCAGGGCACGTGAGGCAATTTAATTGATTTTCCAGACTTCTGCTCTGCTACTTTCAGAGATAGATGATCACCAACAGCCCATACTGTCAGGGAGCAAAACTTGGTCAAGTATTCCTTTGCTGTTTATTTAACATGGGGGTAATGATGGATGATATTTATATTAGAAAAAAAAGCTTAACTAAGTTGTGCCTTAGTCTTACAAACTTGGCTACAGGCTTATTGTTGATATCAGTGTGTAGGGGATTGAAAGAACAATGTAATAGAACATTGTGAGAAGAGGCTTGCATTTCGTTATTAGCAAAATAGGTTTATGGCATTTATTTTATAAAACTGTATTTCACTGAAAAGCTTAGAAACACATAAAGTTGTAGCATGACTATGGCAATCATTGGAAGTCCAGCCATATGAGGGATTAACTTGCTTGAAGAAGACTTCTTGGTTACCAGGGTTATTGCTACCAATGCTAACATTGTACTCATGTGATAAGAAAACGTGGTATCTTTTTCATTCTGAAATCAAATTATTACCCATACAAAAATATGAGATAGCTCGTGCACAGGAAGGATTGGTAATAAATGCATTCTGAATGCATTAAAACTATAACAGACTTGTGACAGTCATTACATCCTCTAGTCTTGTTCTATTATACCTTCTCATTGTTTGGGAGGGCACTTTCAATTCAAAATATGTAGTGGGTGGAGGCAAGAGAAGAGTTAAAGTTAGAATACCTCCAGAGAAACTGAGAAGTCTCCTCGTTTGAGACTACTCGTCTTGCCAAAAAGAGAAAACAGCACTGGAAAAATGCATGGTGTTGTGAATTGTTAGTGCATGAGCAAAAGAAGGTCATGAGGCTGTGATTTCCTGATGGTTTTGAAGCCCCAGATCCCTGAAAAAAAACCATAACCCTATCTTCACTGCTTTGCCCATCCTTTAGCCCATAAATACTCTCAAGCTTTGATTTAATCATAAGCAGAACAATTGAAAGTATGACGGTAAAGTTTAAACACAATTTTATGACCTGTTTGTCATAAAGTAGCTGCCAGTGAAATATTATGGATTTGAAAGCTCCTGTAGCTGAGACAATAACTTTCCTTCAAGCTTAATAAACTTTGCCAACATGGAGAATAAGTAGTCAATACATTTGCAGTGAATTTTGTTAACTTAATCTTGTACGTGTTGCGAGCAGCTATATTTTAGTAGGCTGATGATTCTGAATCAGCACTTGCTTTTCGGCAAATCATTTAAGAGCTGCCATTCGGTTTGTGTGCCTCAAAACTTTGTGTTAATAGTGATCTCTGTCACATGGATATTTGAAAGGTACATTATTTCTTAGGAGTTAGTCAATTTCTAGGTAAAGGGATGTCAGAAGTGTTAAAGGTGTTACTTTGTCTCTAAAGATGTTAGTTTTGAAAATGACTAACTGGTTCATGTTTCTTAAGGACAGAATACATTTTGAGGATAGTGTCTATAAGTCTTTGAGTAATGTCCCTTGATAAAATGATGCTATTCATAAATAGTACTAAGATCGATTTGTAATCACATGGGTGGTGTCATCCGTTAGCCTTCAGAAATGCTTTTTAGTAGTGACCTAAAAGGGTTTTTCTTTAAGGAAAAAGAAAGCTCATATAATGCAGGCATCAGTGGTCCTTTTAGGGCACTTTTTTCTTTTTCTGGCTTGTTTTCTTTTCCTTTCAAACCTTTGGTATGCCTAAAAGTGAACTATAGCTTCCAAAAACAGTGTTTTCCTGTTAAGGCAATAATTTTGTTTCCTTAAAAAAATTGCCGTTGAATTGTTAATGAATCAAAAGAAAACAAACTTGAAGACTCTCCCACATATGTCCGGTGGAGGGCCAGAAAAGCACTGGAAATTCAGTGCTATAGCTGAGAATTGAAGGATGCATGGGTTCTTAGTGGGGGTGGGAGAATACTAGAGGACACCTCCAGGCCTGGCAGCAGCAGATAGTCAGGAAAACCATTCTTTTCCTAGCCTTGCTATTGCAGTGTCAGCCACACTGAACCTGTAAAGTGGCTTCTGAAATGCTCATAAGGGATCTGATGCTTGTAAAGTAAGATATGAGCTTCAACTTAAAAACAACATGTATTTCTCTCAGGGGAATTTTCTCCTATTTATACCATAAGGAATAACTCGGGCAGCTAAAAGGTGAAATTCATGCTGATTGTAGTGTCTGGAGTGAAAAGTCTGCCTAGACCAGGTGAATGGACACTAGGAAGTTTGTGGTCTACGCAACCTAGTTGTGTAGTTACTAGTCTACATATTTGCTTTTTCTTCGCTTGTAATTTGTTGATAGGAGATGGGTATAAGAACTGGTCTGATCTTAGAGATCAGTTTATCTCTAGTAATAGTACAACTGACCCTTGAACAACATGAAGGTTAAGGGTGCAGACCCTCTGTGCTGTCAAAAATCTGCGTATAACTTATAGTAGGCCCTCATAACTGTGGTTCCTCACTGAGCGTGGATCCACATCCCTAGACTGAGTCAACTGTGGATTGTGTATATTTACTATTGAAAAAATAAGTGGACCCACAGAGTTCAAACCTGTGTTGCTCAACGGTCAACTGTAGGGAACTTTAGGATACAGAGTGTGGTAGACACTGTTAGATGCCACCCCAACACCCTTTCCCCATTCCTCTTTCATAACAGAACCCCACTTGTGTTAGGGTATTGAACCTCTGTGCAGCCCCCTGTTTTAGAGAGGCTAGCCCCACTTATGGCTTCTGAGAGGTGGGTGCTGATGGGTGCTGGCCTATCATGGTGGTGTCCTCTTGTCAGTGACTGCAGGTGACCCTTGAACAACACAGGTTTGAACTCATGGGTAAGATCTCTGTTTTCCATTGAAAATGCTATAGTATTACATGATTCACAGTTGGTTGAATCCTAGCACGTGGAACCACAGATATGGAGGAACTGCTGTTACCAAAGAATGCACATATGTAGGGCTAGCTCTGTGAACCATGGGCACCCTTCACACCCATCGCCCCCACCATGATGTTCGAGGGTCAGCTGTGTACAGAGCATGGGATTGTGATGAAATCTGGCCACTGAGACTTGAAGGGAACTTTGCCAGCTGCTTCTAAGAAAATTTTCTTCCCTTTTCAAAAGGGGACAGAGGGAAGAGATACATCCTTCCTCCTCTTCTTTTGGATTTTGTTGCATCTGAAATATGATGCCTAGATCTGCTGTTTTTGTCTTGAGGAGCAGGAAGGGTGCTAGCTTAAGACAGAGGCGACACGTGGAGCTGTGCCAGGCCGAGGCAGCCTCAGAGAGGAGAAGTTGGAGCCCAGCAACCCTCACTGACTGCCTGCCCTACTTTTGGGTACTTCTTGTATGAGAGATACAAGTTGGGCTGGTAGAGACTGCTAGTTATCCCCTAATATAATACTGTCTTGTTTTTTTAAAATGATGGAAACTTCAAGTATTAGCTGGCCACGTGAACTCCTACAATAAAGATACCTAGTTGGAGTCTCCTTTGCAACTAGACAGGGTCATGTAACTGAGTTTTGGCTAATGGGATGTAGGTAGAAGTGTTGTATGTGATCCCCAGAAAGTGATCTTAAAAGTAAAGGGTGTGCCTTTCTTTCTGTTGTCCTTCATACTGCTGGCTAGATTGTGAATATGACTGCAGAAGCCATCTTGGACTATGGTGTGTCCTTTAAGAAGGAATTCATGCAAAATGAAGCAAGTGGACAAAAGGAGCCCAGGTCCTGAGGACTTCATGTAGTAGAACTTCCGTACCAGCCTTGGACTACTTACCTCTGGACCATAATAAGGGAGAAATAAACTTCTATCTTACTTAAGCCAGTGTTCCCTATGCTATTACTGTTATTACAGTCAAACTCTTTCTAACTAATAAAATTGTCTTCTGTTATGACCCAAAGCATATTAGCCAGTCCACTAAGTGTAGCACCTTCCTAGATCCCCTGTAAAAAAATATTAATCCAAATAAAGTAGGATGTGGGTAAGAATTATAGCATGAGTATTTGTCTCAGTTCCTAATTGCAGAAATGAATGAGTTCTCCTAAGAAGTAAGGAATTGCAGTGCCTCAGCTGGAAATAACAGGGATGGGAGAAAAAAGGAGAGAACTCGGTATAAATAATGCAAAAATGTGTATTGATTGTATACGTCTAAATTATATCTTAATTTTAAAAATACCAATCTACTAATGAAGCTAGCAGGGGTTTTGCATTAGGAAAACTATTGCAGGTTGGGAGTTTCTGGTGGCAACTATTACTTTCTGCTACCTTTAGTCTTTGTGAATGGAAATCAATACTTTAAGAATTTAATGTGAATTGAGTTTCTTAATCTAAGAAATCTCGTTAAAAATAGGGACACGTGGCTGAGACAAACCAACGTTTCTTCTGTATTTGTGGAAAAAAGAGTGGTCTTCCCTCTTGAATCCCAATTCATGCTTTGATGAATTCATAGAGTCAGATGCTAAATCAAGATCTGGTCTTGATGAAACATATTTTTCTCCTGTGGACATTTGCTACAAGAGAACCACTTCCTCAAGAATACTTTAGTAATAGAAACTCCTAGAATGACAATAATGATTTTAAAATTTTATCTATGAATTTATTTTTTATAATAGTAACTCCTAGGATGACAAATAGTGATTTTTATTTATTTATCTTGCTGTGAACTATTGAGCTGATTGTGGTTTTACTCTGTTATTCTTTGGGATGATCTGAACTGGATTCCGAGGAAAGAAGTACAATCACAGGAGCACAATTTGTGACAGTAGTTTCTAATTCAAAGTAAATGGACTGTGAAAGTTTTACAAAATATTTTATGTGCTGTATGGCAGTGAATTTTGATCCCTTAACCAGAAATTTTCTTTTCTTTTCTTTTGTCAGTGAAGCTAGCTAACACCATTGTAAGAAAAAAAGATACCTACAACAATTTGCCTTGTGAAATGGAAAATGAAGTCAGAGGTGAGGATAATAATGCAAAGGAAGACAAGAGAACAAAAGAGCACAATTCATCTGCTACAATCTGTTTTAAAGCACTTTAGTAAAATGTGACACGAGGGCTAAAATTCTAATAGTTCCAAACTAAAACACACACACACACACACAATCCCAAATGTAATATACATTTTCTCCTTTGAAGCTGGAAAACTCATTTTGAAAAGAGACTAGCAAGATGCTGCCAGTAAGAAAATGCAAGCCAGTTTTTAGAAGTGCCTCTTTTTTTTGTACTGTATGTTTTTTCTCATGGGAGAGAACAAAAGATTTATATATGGAAGAAATTAATTCTGTTTTACAAATTGCAAGATCTAAGACCCAAAGAAGTTTATATTTCTCTGCTTGATGTGTTAGGATGTTGCTGTGCATAGATTAGAATAAATCAGAGCTTTAAACTAGGAGCCTTGAGTGCTTTTTAAAAAGTCCATAGTCTAAATATAAATAAATAAAAAGTCCACAGTCCAGAGGAATTTTAGAGAAAGAGTAAAGGTCTCTATGCCAAACCATGGGGATTTTTTTCTTTTTCTTAAAACCATTTTTATTTAAAATTAAAACATAGGCTCTAAAACCATGTAAGCAGATGCATAGCTTAATGCATCATTATAAGGTGAATATCCTGTAGCCATCACCCAGGTTAAGAATTGGAAAGAACTTCAGTAGCCATTCCAGAAGCCTCCCCTCTGTAATCTCCAAAAATACTACCCCCAGAGATTGTTGTTTAGTCCTAAAGATATTGGTCTTGCCAACAGGGTCATGAATTTCAAAATGCTAGATCAATATGTAAAATAGATAGCTAGTGGAAAGCTGCTGTATAACACAGGGAGCCAGCCTGGTGCTCTGTGACGACCTAGAGGGATGGGATAGGGGTGGGTAGGAGGGAGACTCAAGAGTGAGGGAATATATATGTGTTGTTATGACAGATTCGGAGAAGACAATGGCACCCCACTCTAGTACTCTTGCCTGGAAAATCCCATGGATGGGGGAGCCTGATAGGCTGCAGTCCATGGCGTCGCTAAGAGTCGGACACAACTGAGCGACTTCACTTTCACTTTTCACTTTGATGCGTTGGAGAAGGAAATGGCAACCCACTCCAGTGTTCTTGCCTGGAGAATCCCAGGGACGGGGGAGCCTGGTGGGCTGCCGTCTATGGAGTCTCACAGAGTTGGGCACAACTGAAGCGACTTCGCAGCAGCAGCAGCATGACTGATTCACGTCGTTGTACAGCAGAAACCAACAACACAACATGACTCTGTAAAGCAATTATCTTCAAATTAAAAAAATAAAAGTGAAGTCATTCCCCATGGTCAGATTCTCCATCCTAATTACAGCTGCCTCATGGATTGACAGCTGACTGTTGACAGCACAGTTCCTTCAACAGAAGAAAAATCAAGATTGATTTTTGAGGAGGGTAAACAAAAAGTTTTTTTATTATTATTTTACATTACTCATCTGAGAGACAAATGAAAAGTATAGATCTCGTGATTGAAAATACTATTTAAAAGTTTCCAAATTGTGGAACAGAGAATTATTCTCCTTTATGGCCTAAGGATATATTCTGCCCCTAGTGCCAAATAAATTTGAATAAAACTAGCTATTTTTTCTTTACTTAAAAAATACTACTCAGCATTAAAAAAAAATTCATTTGAATCAGTTCTACTCAGGTGGATGGAACTGGAGCCTATTATCCAGAGTGAAGTAAGCCAGAAGGAAAAACAACAATACAGTATACTAACGCATATATATGGAATTTAGAAAGATGGTAATGAGAACCCTGCACGCGAGACAGCAAAAGGAACGCAGATGTATAGAACAGACTCGTGGACTCTGTGGAAGAGGGCAAGGGTGGGATGATATGGGAGAAACATGTTAATTGCCATATGTGAAATCAATCGCCAGCCCAGGATTGATGCTCGGGGCTGGTGCACCTAGATGTCCCAGGGGGAGGGAATCGGGAGGGAGGAGGGAGGGGGGTTCTGGAGGGGGAGCATATGTAAACCCATGGCGGTTTCATGTCATTGTATGGCAAAACCAACACAATAAACTAAAGAAAATTAAAAAAAATAATAATAAAAATAAGCTCTTTCTAACCCTAAAAAAAATAATAATAATAAAATGCTAGGTCAGAGTTTGCAAGAAAGCAAAGACCAGAGCTTTTTATCGCTTAGCCTTGGAACAGCACAGTATTACTCTGCCATATTCTATTGGTTGGAGCAAGTCTCAGGGCCAGTTCAGATTCAAGAGGAAGGGACTCCACAAAGTCATGAATACTATGAGTTGTGATTCCTCAGGGCCGCCAGTATAACAATGACCACACTAGTCGTCCTAGATTGTATAGTAATGACTTCCTTACATTTTGTACGGTTTTATCACCCAACAATGTATTTTTAAACACTATAGTTTAGTCTTGCCCGTTATAAAAATCTCTGTCTTAAGTTTCCTTTAACCTACAGGGTTCCCTTATGTCTCTGATTTTTACTTGCAAATGATGTATTGGCAGATCGGGACTATCGGACATGTAGGTTTTCCACGGTCTGGAAGTTATTCATGGTGCCATTCCACACATTTCTCCTATATTTTCTACAAATTGACAGAGGGATATTGAAATGTGATCGGGTTGAGAATTAATACTTTTGTCAAGGCAATAGGTGGTGCTGTGTTCTTCATTTGGAGGCGCCTAACATTTGGTTGTCTCTTTGGGTGATGTTAGCAGACTCAGCGGGGAAAGAATCCGCCTCCTAGTTAGATTCTTGGGTCCAGAAGATCTGCTGGAGAAAGGAAAGGCTACCCATTCCAGTATTCTTGGACTTCCATTGTGGTTCAGCGGGTAGAGAATCTGCCCCCAGTGTGGGAGACCTGGGTTTGATCCCTGGGTTAGGAAGATCCCCTCGAGAAGGGAAAGGCTACCCATTGCAGTATTCTGGTCTGGAGAATTCCATGGACTGTATAGTCCACAGGGTCACAAAGAGTCGAACACGAGCCACTTTCATTTTCACTTAGCAGTTATTGATGCTTGTTACTGAGATCCATTAATATCTCTGGGATTGAAGAATGGTGATATTCTAATTATGTCATTTTGTTTTCACTCATTAGCTTGACTAACCTTATGTAGTGCTACTTTCCTTATTTACTGTTTGGTGACCTCATATGATAGTTCACATAGGAAAGGCAGAATAAAAAACTTTACCCTTTCATTTTATTTACCAGTTTTCAAGGTAATTTTGGGTTCTTGTCTTCCTGTGAAGATGATTAATTAATTTAAAAAATATTATGAACTCATGAGCTTGTTGTAATTCTTATCATTACTGAAAATTCTTATCCTTGTTGAAAATTCCCATCATTGGCAATGAAAGCCTTTTCAAGTTGGCTCCTGAGTCCTTTTGAAATTACCCTAGTAGTGTTTGATAGCTTTCTTGTTTTCTGGTAGGTCAAAATGTTCTTGGTTCATCATGTTTATTTCCTATCCCATACTTTCAATAAGCAATGTCTAAAAGAATCCCTGATTTCTCTTAGTGGAAAATGGTGTTTGAGAAGACAGTTTGGGCCTAGGGAGGCCAACTGGGTTGGCTGTTGTTTCTGGACCAGAAATATGAAAAAAAAAAAATGTGTATCTCCTACATTATATTTTTATCTCCTTTTTCTTGGTTCTCAATAGATAATGGAATTAAATACCTTCAAATTCTGCATTATCCTACTTAATACATGCAACTGTATCAGACAATAATGTGAATATTACCACCATCAATTATGATTGCAAAAAACTGTTGAACAAACTGTGTTAAGAATTAGTAGGGAGGCTCAAGAGGGACGTGAAGGTGATGGATGTATAATTATGGCTGATTTTCATTGTTGTATGGCAGAAACCAACACAAAATTGTAAAGCCATTTTTCTTCAATTAAAAAATAAATTAAGAATTAGTAACAAAAGTTTTATACATGCCATCACAATTCTCCAATTTTATTTTATGATTTTGCTGTGTCAGAACATATAACCATTACATTATATTCTTTTTTCTCAATTACTCCTTGTTTTCCAAGTAAGTGTTACTTAATTCATCAGTTCTTATGTTGATGTTCTTTGGTGTTTGAAGCTCATTATCTAGTAGATTTCTCAAATAAAGCTCACTGGAACTTAAAGAAGCATGAAGATAGTACTAATTTAGTGGCTCAGTGATATCATCAAAAGTCAGCTTATTTTTATCTTTCTGGTCTCTGTGGGTTAGCTCTCCTACTGTTGAAAGATGACTAGAGTAGCGAAAGACACCACATTCTTAAGTAAAGCAATGTCCCAGAGGCTGAGAACAGGACTATCTGTTTTTTAGTCTCTTTATAAGAGCAAACTTTCTCCAGCTTCCCATAGCAGACTTCCCTCATATGTGACCCACCGATCAGAATTGGGTGGCACATTCCTTCCTAAGCTATCACTAGCAATAGTATGGAATTATCATGATTTGGTTAGACTAATCCAGAATCACCCCTGGCTGGAGCCAGGCCATGTCTTCTCTGAAGTCCCTGTCTATAGCAACACCCAAACAAAATCGGGCTCACTTGACAAGGAAGAAGCATGAATGGCCATTATGTGGTAAGTAAGCAACATTACACGTTTTGATAAATGTTATGAATGGAATAGAAAGTGTAGTGAGATTGGAAAACTGATGGTAGGGCAAGGAGATAAGATACACTGAAGATACAGTGCTCAGCAGGATAAGGAAGAATATTTTGAGGATAGAAAACGATGTATAGAAAGGGAAGGAGAAAAAGAAACTTGAACAAACTGAAGAAAGGGTGGTATGGGTGGAGTGGAGTGAGCAAGTGAGAGAGTGTTTGGTGGAGGGGATCCTTATAGCACTCATTACCAACCAACATTTTAATAAAATGTGTTCGTTAGTTTTTTAATGCCTGCCCATCACCGACCTTTACCTTCATGAGAGCAGGGTCTTTGTTTTGAGAGATCAGTGTCTGATACATGGTTTGTTACTAATAAATACTTGCTTAATGAATGAATGAAAGGAGAAAAAATTATAGTGACTATCCTAAAAAATAAGAGAAGTATTGAGTTTGGAAAACAAGTTCAGGTCGCAAGACAATGCAAGAAATGATGATAGTAGAATAAGAAATATCTCTTGGAATCAAAAATCTAATGATCAATAAATTTAGAAATCCAGTTGTTGCTTTGGAAAACAAAGTTGAGAAAGTCTTGCAAATATAGAACAAAAGATCAAAAGATAGGAATAAAAGAAGCAATATTAAAAAACACTAAAAAATTAAAGAGTCAATTCAAAAATTTCAATGTCTGACTCTGAAGTTCTCAGAAATAGAGAACAAAGAAAATGAAGAGAAAATTAGCAGAGAAGTAATATAAGACCATTTTCTAGAATAGAAGATCACGTGTATCTGATTTTATAGAGTTAAGCAGTTCCTGGAGGTCATCAAGAGCTAGAAATGGTTTACATCCCATCATCTCAAATAGAAGGACATCAGAAAAACAACAACAGCAAAAAAATATAGGAGAAAGATCTTGTAATACATAGAGCATTGTGTGGAGTCCTCAGTAGTATGTGTGAGGGTGTGTGTGTGTGTGTGTGTGTGTGTGTTAGTCACTTAGACGTGTCCAATTCTCTGCGACCCCATGGACTATAGCCCGCCAGGATCCTTGGTCCATGGGAATTCTCCAGGCAAGAATGCTGGAGTGGGTTGCCATTTCCTTCTCCAAGTCCTCAGTAGTAGTGAACAGAAATTAACTCTAAACTCTAACACTGGTCTGAACCTGCCCTAATAAAAAAAAAAATGTGAAAGCAAACCTCAGAAGGATCAAACTGATCTTAAGTAACTTAACTGCATGCCTGAACAAAGTCTAATATTACTTATAGGAATATAATAAAATATATATACAACAATGTAAAATTCACAATACCCAGAATCTGATAAAAATTACCAGGCAAATGAAAAAACAGGAAAAGATCATAACTCAAAGGGAAAAAAATAATCAATAGAAATAGATTTAGGAATTACAGACATGATGAAATCATTTTTTATAAATATGTTCCATGTGCTAAAGTGAGGAAAATATGAACACAATGAGTAGAGAAATGGAACACAGAAATAATTCTTGTCTCCAGGTTTCTAGGAAAGAGCAATATGAATACTGTGTTTTTGGGTGTGTTGGAACAAACAGCTGTTGGAGAATGTAGTTGTATTACCTGCTACCAACATTCTCAGTAGGTTTGGGAGAGGACTGGAGCAGATCTTCATGAAGAACTGAGATCTTCATGCTGAGATGAGGGTGGTCTGGGGCCTGGACAGATGAGCAGGATTGACTGAGAAATGAAGGGAAAGTGTGGATGTTCTGGGGGCTCACACAGGACAAGTGACAGTTTCTAGGATTAGCTTAAGAATTCAGAAGTTTTTCCAATTTGGACTGAAGATGCTTGTTTTTAAAATTATTTCCTATGTAAGTCATGCTGAGTGAGTTAGATGGGTATGTCTGAATAATGGGTGTGTGCTCAGTTGCTTCATTTGTGTCTGATTCTTTGCAACTCCAAGACTCTGTCCATGGGATTCTTCAGGCAAGAATGATAGAGTGGGTTGCCATTGCCTCCTCCAGGGGATCCTTCCGGCCCAGGGATCAAATCTGCATCTCTCGTGACTCCTGCCTTGCAGGTAGATTCTTTTACTGTTAAGTCCCTGGGGGAAAAAGGTAAATTTCACTCGCAACATTAATAATATTGTGCAATATCTGGAGTAAGTGATCACACTAGTCAATCCTAAAGGAAATTGGTCCTGAATATTCATTAGAAGGACTGATACTGAAGCTGAAGCTTCAATACTTTGGCCACCTGATGAGAAGAACTAACTCCTTGGAAAAGATCCTGATGCTGGGAAAGACTGAAGGCTGAAGGAGAAGGGGACAGACAGAGGATGGGATGGCTGGATGGCATCACCAACTGGACGGACATGAGTTTGAGCAAGCTCTGGGAGTTGGTGATGGACAGGGAAGCCTGGTGTGCTACAGTCCATGGGGTCGCAAAGGGTGGGACACGATTGAGGGACTGAACTGAATATCTGGAGTATAAATATTTCCAATTGTTTCATTGTAAAGAGAGATTAAATTAGTAACATTAAATGAAATGTACTCAGTGGTAAAGAATCTGCCTGCCGATGCAGGAGATGCGGGTTTGATCCCTAGCTCAAGAAGATCCCTTGGAGAAGGAAATGGTGACCCACTCCAGTCATTTTGCCTGGGAGATCCCATGGACAGAGGAGCCTGGAGGGCTACAGTCCATGGACACGCAAAGAGTTGGACATGACTGAGAGATTAACCAACAACAACAATTTAGATTTAAGGCAGCTAAGAATTCTGGAGCATAAGACAGACCTGTGCATTCAATTGGGATATCAATTCTTAACTAAAAAGAATAATGCCTGGCCTGAGGAGTGATAATAATGATAACAGCAACATTAAACACTCACATGTATTGAGTGTCTACTCCTTGACAGGCAAGTGAATTTCTCAGAGAATAAGCAATAATATATCAAGTGTTCTTCCAGAAATTGCAAGTCTGGTCCACATAGCTTTTTCCTGTCCACATAGCTCCTTTCTGATAAAAAAGGAGCATCAACTTGATAAGATTTGAACAGTGAGTTATTCACTTATTTATAATTTTATTTTTATTTATTTGTTTATTTTTGATTGTGCTGGGTCTTCATTGCTGTGCAGACTTTTCTCTGGTTGTGGTGATAGGGGGCTACTGTCTAGTTTGGTGCAGAGGCTTCTCATTGTGGTGGCTTCTCTTGTTGCGGATCACGGGCCCTATGACTCTTGGGCTTCAGTAGCTGTGGTACCTGGGCTCAGGCTCCCAGGTTCTGGAGCACAGGCTCAGTGATCATGGCACACGGGCTTAGTTACTCTTCAGCAAGTGGAATCTTCCTGGACCAGGGATCGAACCCATGTCTCCTGCACTGGCAGGTAGATTCTACCACTGAGCCACCAAGGAAGCCCCACTTATTTACTTTAAATGAGATTGAAACATTTACTGAACCCTCGATTCCATAGCTTAATTCTAAATGATTTGACTATATTTTGAAGTGAATATTTTCAGTAGATGAGATTTTAAGTAGCTTAATCCAGAAAGTAAAATTTGTCTACATGTTAGCAAACATGATAGGGAATTTATAAATGAGTGAAAGCAGGCGTAGTAGGTCACTTTAACTTGAATAAAATGGTACCTTTAAACAACTTCTTCATTATAAAAGAAAATATACTTGGAAAGTAAGACACAAAAGTCTCATAAAGGAAGATTTTGAATTAGAAAAACAAGCATGATAATCTCCTGAGGATTTGCTGAGTCTGAGGCTGGGTTCTCTGTAGAGTTTGGATCTGATAGCTGGCTGCGCTCAGTTTCTCCTGTGTAAAGTGGGGATAGCAGTAATGCGCAGTGAAATAAAAGGAGTTCAGAAATGAAGTTCATATAATTCTGGGATTTCCCAGTCCTACTGTCAGTTTGTTTTTACTATCAGAAACAGTATCAGGCTTTCCCAGAGTAAATAATTGGCTTTCAGACTCTGCTGAATAATACCTATCTCACACATTTGTTCTGTAGACTAATTAACGTTTCAGAGTGTTTAAACACAATTCCTCTACAGAAGCAATGGCATTATAATTTGTTGGGACACTCTAGTATTGTAATTAGTACTAATTAGATTCTTTTCAACAGCTTCTGGAATGTACAAATTGGTGCAACAAAGGTATTCTGCTTTATTTATTCATTATGAAAAAGTAAGACACGATGGTTTAAATAGGAGCCATCAAGCAATTATTCTCAAGATTCTGCTTACATCCTTCCCCTCCAGCCAGGGGATGTCAATCTCAAGACACCTTTCTAGGAACTATTATGGGGAGAGCAGTTCCAATAACAGGCCAGGAGTCAGTTCACAATGGCTGCACGCACGAGTCTGGGCAGCCCTTCTAATTCCAAGTTCAGCGTCGTTGTATTGGTGGTTGAAAATCAGCCATGGTAGGCCTTTTTTTTTTTTTTTGACACTTGGTTTACCAGCACATCATTGCCAGTGCCCATCTTTTCAATGCATGGAATCTGCTTGCAGTTGTAACCAACTGGCATTGGCCTGAACCCACATTTCACTTGTACACTGGAGTGGGCTAATTGCTGAGTTCTCCTGGCATATCAGTGACTTGACATGATGATGATTTATTTCTCACTTTACTCATTTATTTCTCACTCATTCAGTGTGGGATAGAGAAGGGAGTTAGGGTCATTCAAGGACCCAGACTCTCTCCCTTTAGTGCATTGTGCCATGGAGTCTTTTGGCAGTCTGTTGAAATCTGTGGACCTCCTTCTCATAGTGACATTTTTAAATTAAAAAAAATGCATAGGCTTACAAAAGAAACCAATTTTATTGAAACACAGATATCAAAATATATTAAAAGCCTGTGACATAATAATATATGTGCTTCTTTATTAATGCATTCAATGATAAGGTCCCACGGAGGGTCTGGTAACCGCTGTCACAATGATGAAGTGCTATTGTACCATGTGCAGTTAATGAAATGTGCCGGAAGAATCTGTGATCTCTGGTGAGGGTGAGGTCACAAGCTCTGTTAAATTCTACTGTGGTTTGCCTACATTCATAATTGAAGGAAATGATTAATTCAAGTTGGAAGTTAATAAAACTAAAGACATTGTTTCCCCCCTTCCCGCTTTTGGACTCCCTAAATTCTATCTGAAGATCCCATAAAGATCCATAGACGCCAGATTAGGAACCCCTGATCTTGTGACTCCTCTATTCTATGACCACAGAGACCTTAACTGAACACACTGCATATGTCTGTAGATAAGAGAAAAGGGACAGTGTTGAATTAGGGGCAAACATTTTACTGACTGGGCCTGGAGGTGGCATACATTATTTTTGTCCAACCCTTGAATTTCCACATGACACAGCTTCCTTCTGTATCCTTCCATTTGGCCATTACCATAAAAAGTTCTATCACTTTGTTGATCATCTCTTCCCTAACATCTCCTCAGTATGTTGACCCTAATGTTTTAATGAATAGTTTTCCTACTTTAAATGTAATCTCATTTTGGGGGTAAGCTAAATCTTTAGGTAAGAAAAATTCAAGCCCCCTAAACTTGATTATTGAGTACTTGAAATACCTCTAATCCAAATAAAGATATGATGCAAGTATAAAATATGTATCAAGTTTTGAAGATTTCATAGAAAAAGGAAAGAATATAAAATATCTCATTAATATTATTTAATAGCAATTACATATCGAAGTGATATGATTTTGATCCTGTTGGGTTAAATACATATGTAAATAAAACACATAAGTACAAATAAAATTAATTCAATCTGTTTAAAAATTTTAATGTGCTTCTAGGAAACTTTAAATTATGTTTGAGGCTCATATAATTCTTTTAGGCATCTGTTCTTGAATAAAGACTGGTGGAAGATTCATAGAGCTGCAAGGGGCCTTAGAGATAAACATATCATCCAATCACCTAATTGTGATCTGAGAGACTGAGTTACTTCTGTTTGTATAGCTAGCAATGACAGATTACTAGCTATACAACAGTGGAAACAGTGGCTGATGATTTTTCTAGGCTCCAAAATCACTGCAGATGGTGATGCAGCCATGAAATTAAAAGACATTTACTCCTTGGAAGGAAAGTTATGACCAACCTAGACAACATATTAAAAAGCAGAGACAATACTTTGCCAACAAAGGTCCGTCTAGTCAAGGCTATGGTTTTTCCAGCAGTCATATATGGATGTGAGAGTTGGACTATAAAGAAAGCTGAGCACAGAAGAATTGATGCTTTTGAACTGTGGTGTTGGAGAAAACTCTTGAGAGTCCCTTGGACTGCAAGGAGATCCAACCAGTCCATCCTAAAGGCGATCAGTCCTGGGTGTTCATCGGAAGGACTGATGTTGAAGCTGAAACTCCAATACTTTGGCTATCTGATGCGAAGGGCTGACTCATTGGAAAAGACCCTGATGCTGGGAAAGATTGAGGGCAGGAGAAGAAGGGGACGACAGAGGATGAGATGGGTGGATGGCATCACTGACTCAGTGGACTTGAGTTTGGGTGGACTCCAGGAGTTGGTGATGGACAGGGAGGCCTGGCATGCTGTGGTTCATGGGGTCGCAAAGAGTCGGACACGACTGGGTGACTGAGCTGACCTGAATGACAGGTATAAGACTGGAACTCAGGTCCCCACACTCCTGGTACAGAGCTATCTTCCTCACATCCATGGTATTATAATCAAACCAAACCAAACCAAAAATCTCTAAGCTTTAAGTTTCCAGTCCATACCAGAATACACTCTAATTCAGAGTTATACACAAAATCCTGACAATGGCGTTTTTCCTTTGAATCTGATGTATTATTCAGCCTCAGGTTCAAAACTTAAGTACAGCTTCCTCCTGCTACTGAAGAATTGCAGACATAGGTGGGCAGACAGAATGGCTGGTGCTTGACTTCCTTCTTCACGAACTCAGATAAAAGAGGCTGTGAGATCGTTCCACCTCCTGTATTTCCCTCTCTTGAATGTTTAAGCTCATAAAGAAATGCTGCACTCTTGTATCTGCTGAATTTTATCTTAAAGAAATGGAAACATGTGGAACCCTCATACTTAACATGATCACCCCTTTCTCCCAGCCAGGAGGGAGCACAGTGGAGAGCAATTAAAAAAACTAAATGGTGGCCTTTGTTTTATTTTTCTCCCATTTTCTCTTCTTGGCTCCTGCTATGGACTCTAGAGCCAAATTTAAGAGGATGTCTGGAATCTTTACTGACTTCTTCATTCCAGAATATTCCTTCCCATGAATTATTTTCCCTCCTCCAACTCACTCTCCCTCTATGATGCACAGTTTCATAGGATCACATTTGGGCTATTGTGTATTTAAATAATATTTAAGATAAAAGGTTAGACAAAAAAACCCTTATCTTACATGATGTATTGCCAATACATCATTTTTTCCCCTTTTAGGAATTTTAAATAATATAAGTGCTTCTTTTTTTTTTTAATTGTTTATTTTGGCTGCTCTGGGTCTTCACTGCTGCGTGAACCTTCTCTAGCTGTGGTGTCCAGGCTTTTCATTGTAGTCACTTCTCTTGTTACGTAACATGGGCTCTAGGCACAAGGTCTCAGTACCTGAGACATATGGGCTTAGTTGCTCTGTGGCGTGGGGGATCTTCCTGGACCAGGGATCAAACCCATGTCCCTGCATTAGCAGGTGAATTCTTTACCATTGAACCACTGAGCAGGCCTTGTAGGTGCTTCTTGAAGCATATAATTTGTCGTTGCAGTTGAAATAACATAGTTGCCTTATTCAACACTCTTTGGAAAGCGTTATGTGTCACCTAGACTCTGGGATGTCCCATTTTCTCTGAAGTTACATTTTTCTGCATTTTTCAGTAGTCTCTAGAATTCTAAGTTCCAGAAGAGCCATAAAGAATGCTGCCTCTAGACCCATGACAATTTTGTGACCCACTTACCAGCATGTCTCCTGTTTTGGCATTTCCTCTCTTCAGTATTGTTCTTTGGCACTTCCATGAGAAACACTTGAGGCATACCATAACTACTTTGCTTATTTCAGATCATTACAGTTATTGACATCAATGGATGTCTGAAAAAGAGCACAAACACTTAGTGTCTCTTTATGGTTTTCATGAAAGTATTTGATGTCTTAAGATCTGTTGAGGACTAAACTCATCACTTCTCTAAAGATATTTTTTTCAATTTGCATTGTGAATTAAAAGGAAAAATATGTATATGTATTTCAAATGAGTGTAAGATGTTTGAGTTTGTAATAAAAAATTTCAAAATGGTATTTATAATATTTATCTATCCCATTTTCAGAAAAGTGGACAAAATAAAATCTACAGAGCAGATAAATCCTTTTAAAACTTTCACCATACATGTTACCTCTGCAAGTTTCTTGACTCAACAGAACATTGGCTCTGTAGATTCACTGCTCAAGTTCAGGTACTGACCCATCACTTGCCAGCCGTGCAAGCTTTTAAAGTTCTCTAACACTGCAGAGACACAACTGAGCATGTACGCATGCAACCTTCACTGACCTTCATTTCTTCATCTGTAAAATGGGGATCATAGTACTGCCTCAGATGGTAAGGATTTCCTCTACTAATCCTTATAAAGTACTTAACTTGCTAGAGACTTGGACTCTCAACTGTTAGCCGTTCATTCAGTCTAGTCAAGGCTGTGGTTTTCCTAGTGGTCATGTATGGATGTGAGAGTTGGACGGTGAAGAAAGCTGAGTGCTGAAGAATTGATGCTTTTGAACTGTGGTGTTGGAGAAGACTCTTGAGAGTCCTTTGAACTGCAAGGAGATCCAGCCAGTCCATCCTAAAAGAGATCAGTCCTGAGTGTTCATTGGAAGGACTGATGTTGAAGCCGAAGCTCCAATACTTTGGCCACCTCATGCAAAGAGTTGACTCATTGGAAAAGACCCTGATACTGGGAAGGATTGGGGGCAGAAGAAGAAGGGGACAACAGAGGATAAGGTGGCTGGATGGCATCACCGACTTGATGATGCCATGGGTTTACATATGCTCCCCCTCCAGAACCCCCCTCCCTCCTCCCTCCCAATTCCCTCCCCCTGGGACATCTCAGTGCATCAGCCCCGAGCATCAGCCCTGGGCTGGTGATTGATTTCACATATGATAAGTTGGTGATGGACAGGGAGGCCTGGTGTGCTGCGGTTCATGGGGTCACAAAGAGTCAGACACAGCTGAGCGACTGAACTGAACTATCTTACTTATTCTTAAACCAAAGCAAAAGATTTTAGATAAATTGTGCATTATATAAAGTCCTTTCCCTTAAAATTCTTAGTCAGTTGGTTTGAACCAGAACTGAACTGATAACAAATTTTCTACTGTTGGTGGAGTTGAGGCTACAGCATACCCCAAACTCGATAGAGAGCATGGACTTTAGGGACAAGTGCATGACGCTCAGCACAGAAGAACTTGCTTACGCGAGCCCTGGTTCTAGCACTTACCATATGACTTTGGCCTTGTTTTAGGCCTCAGTTTCCTTATTAGTGAAACAAGTCATTTAATTGATTGTCTCTCTACAGAACCTTACTTAGGATGAACTTATAAAATGTCATGGGACAGACCTGTGTTTTATGGTGAGGCATTCACTGCATATCTTTCCTTTCAGTCATTTAATTAAATTTAGAAAAATATTTTTATCAATTAACTTTCTGACTTTTTAGTATATTGTTTTCTCTGTATACTTTTCCTGAGTACTTACATAAAGTGAAATGCACAAACTTTAAGGGTGTAGAATTTTTACTTAGACATCTATGTAAACATAACTCATCAAAATGGGCATTTTCAGCATCTCAGAGAGAACACCCTGTTATATACAATGCCTTCATATCTCTAAGGTTATTACTGTTCTGAGAATAATAAACTCAGAATCATGTTGACTAGTTTCTCTAATTCATGTGATCAATAGTGGTCTTATAGACTCTTCTCAGATAAGGCCCCTTCCCAATATCTCTTCTTTTCCATTCTCTCTGCCATCCTCCTAATTCAGAGCCTTATTGCCTCATACCTATAACACTTTCCCCCTTGAGGGACTTTATCATGGAAGTATTGGTAGAAAAATAACCTGAAATGGGCCAAAGAACTTAACAGACATTTCTCCAAAGAAGACATAAAAATGGCTAACAAACACATGAAAAGATGCTCAACATCACTCATTATCAGAGAAATGCAAATCAAAACCACAGTGAGGTACCACTTTACACCAGTCAGAATGGCTGCCATCCAAAAGTCTACAAGCAATAAATGCTGGAGAGGATGTGGAGAAAAGGGAACCCTCTTACACTGTTGGTGGGAATGCAAACTAGTACAGCCACTATGGAAAACAGTGTGGAGATTCCTTAAACAACTGCAAATAGAACTGCCATATGACCCAGCAATCCCACTGCTGGGCATACACACCGAGGAAACCAGAATTGAAAGAGACACGTGTACCCCAATGTTCATCGCCGCATTGTTTACAATAGCCAGGACATGGAAGCAGCCTAGATGCCCATCAACTGAACGAATGGATAAGAAAGCTGTGGTACATATACACAATGGAATATTACTCAGCATTAAAAAAAAATTCATTTGAATCAGTTCTACTCAGGTGGACGGAACTGGAGCCTATCATCCAGAGTGAAGTAAGCCAGAAGAAAAAACAACAATACAGTATACTAACGCATATATATGGAATTTAGAAAGATGGTAACGAGAACCCTGCATGCGAGACAGCAAAAGGAACACAGATGTATAGAACAGACTCGTGGACTCTGTGGAAGAGGGCAAGGGTGGGATGATATGGGAGAATGGCACTGAAACATGTTAATTATCATATGTGAAATCAATCGCCAGCCCAGGGCTGATGCTCGGGGCTGATGCACCGAGATGTCCCAGGGGGAGGGAATCGGGAGGGAGGAGGGAGGGGGGTTCTGGAGGGGGAGCATATGTAAACCCATGGCGGTTTCATGTCATTGTATGGCAAAACCAACACAGTAAAGTAAAGAAAATTTTAAAAAAAAGAAAAAGAAACCGAAGAAATAGTAAGATGGCATGTGATAATGAGTATTGTGAAGAAACAGAAGAGCAGAAAAAAAGGAGAGTGTGATGGGGGCTACTACTTCAGAAAAGGGGTCAGGGAAGCCCTCTGTGACATTTAAATGAAGTGCTAGAGTGGGATACAGGAAGGTCTGGGGGCAGGTACATCCTGGGCAGGGGGAGGAGCAGGTTCGAAAGCTCTGAATTTGGAAAGGAGCTTATCCTTTCTTAGGAACAGCAGGAAAGCCAGTGTGGTTAGAGAGGAATCAGCAATGGGAGATGGGGGCAGAGAGGTAGGGGGGGCCATATCACAGAGGGACGTAGAGGCTCTGGTAGGGGTTTGGGCTGTTACTCAGAAAGAAATGAGAAACCATGGGGAGTTTTGAGCAGAAGAATGAAATAACCTGATTTCTCTGACTGCTATGTAGAGAACAGATTGTAAGAGGGAAGTGGGAGAAAGCTGGAGGTTACTTCGGAGGCTAGATCCGTGATCCAGCTCAGGGAGGCCTTGGACTAGGGGGTAGCTGGAGGTCGTGAGAAGTGGTTGGATTACACATACATATTGAAGATAGAGATGCCAGGATTTGCTGATAAGGTCTACAGAATAAGAAGGAAGAAACGTGGCTTCAAGGACAGCTCCAAGTATTCTGACCTGAGCAACACAGAGAATGGAGTTGCAACTTACTATACAGAGAAGTTTGGGGAAAACACATTTTGAGAGTGAAGGGTTAATTTTTAGACATGGTAAGTTTGAGATCCAAGTGGGACTATCAGACAATGGACATCTCTAATAATAACTGCTGTTTGTTCATTTTTAAGTTTCTATTGGAATACAGTGGATTTATAGTGTGTGTCAGTTTTAGGTGTACAACAAAGTGAATCAGTTATATACATATATATATGTGAAAGTGAAAGTCACTCAGTCGTTTCCAACTCTTTGTGACCCAATGGACTATACAGTTCATGGAATTCTCCAGGCCAGAATACTGGATTGGGTAGCCTTTCCCTTCTCCAAGGGATCTTCCCAACCCAGGGATCAAACCCAGGTCTCCTGCATTGCAGGCAGATTCTTTACCAGCTGAGCCACCAGGGAAGCCCAAGAATACTTGAATGGGTAGCCTGTCCCTTCTGCAGCGTATCTTCCTGATCCAGAAATCAACCCGGGGTCTTCTGCATTGCAGGTAGATTTTTTACCAACTGAGCTATCAGGGAAGCCCATATGTATATCTCCACTCTTTTTTTAGATTCTTTTCCCACATAGGTCATTACGAAATATTGACTAGTGTTCCCTGTACTATACAGTTAGTCCATATTAGGTATCCATTTTATATATAATAATGTATATATGTTAATCCCAGTCTCCTAATTTATTCCTCCCTGTCCCTTATCCCCCTGGTAACCATCAGTTTGTTTTCTACATCTGTGACTCTGTTTCTGTTTTGTAAACCTTTGATTATCTGACAGGCTCTGTGTTAAGAACCTTCACAAGTTATCTCATTGAAATCCTCACAATAACTTTCTGAGGTAGGTACTGTTATCACGCTTACTGTGCAGATGGTGAGACTGAGACTCAGGGAGATTATGTCTGTGGCCACAGCCACATGTGTATTAAGTAGTGAATGGTATTCCCTCTGAAATCATGGCCCTGCTCTTAACACCATCACTGTATTGTCATATGAGGAAGAGGCTGGGCTTCAGAGTAACCTAGCTGAGTTCCGTCAGTTGCCTCATCTTCTTTTTGTCTGAATTCTCATGGATACCTTGAAGGTTGTTGAATTCTGGTCAGAAATATTGTTTATTATATAGGAGCAGAAAGATGCTGACGATATGTATTTGCAACATATTTTACCTCCGGGGATTACAAATAATTTTTAGTGCCAAATACTATAATTTCAGGAGAGCAGTAAGAACTGTCATCTAATGTAATTATTGTTTTCAAAGGAAATAAGCTTGGATGCTGATCTATGTCCATTATTGTCCTCTTTTACAGCTGAACTAGGAATTTGGCCATGAATTTTCCTTTCTGGCATATCCTAATCTGAAACCAGCTTTTTATTTGTGATGCTACAGAGCAAGTGAAGTTTTTTCCATCTATATATCATGATAGCCTTTAGATGAACAAGCAGAAGTATAATCATGATGTTCTCATTTGCATAAGCATCTCCCTGACAGGTCATCAGATATCTTTATTGTTCTTGGGTACATTTCATGGACTGCTGAAGGCATGCATAATCATCTCTAGTAATTCATCTTCTTACCTAGTTTAATGGCCCCTAGTATATATCGGGAGAATGATGGAGCGAAAAGTCAGTGTGTCCATGGCCTGCCTTCTTAAGGATGTGGAGTAAATTATAGTGGGGAATAAATTACATTAGCTCTTTCTCATTATTCAGTTATCTTTTGCAAATTTCATCTTATTAGGCTAAACAATGCTAGATGACCTAAAAAAAATTATGCACTTTTTCACCAACAGGCTCAGATTCCTTGTTCAGCATCAAGCTAGCGGATGGTCGATCATGAGACCATCAACTTTAAATCAGTGAAGACTCCTCTGCACTCATGATAGATCTAATATACTCCCTTGGGTTGGGGGTGAGGTCCCTTACCTTTATAACCACTGATTTAAAATAACCATCTGGGAAATCAAGCATGTAGAGAAATGATTGTCTCCAGTGAGTTGTTTTAAATAGTCACTCCATTGAGTTACCTCTTATTGCTTCTTTTTTGGCCTCCACTCTGTTATGATGATGCGGTAGAGATGGCGATGGTTGCTGTTGGTTGCAAGAGCCTTGCATATGGCTGGGCTGTGGCAGTGCAGGGATCCAAGCTCAGTTATACATAATTTTCTAGAACTATGATCATCGCCAATTTCCAGATTAGGAACTGAAACTGAAATCCTGACTTGTGATTTTACACTTGAAAATGTACAATTCATGCCCCTTAGAATTATCCTAGTTCATTGATCTTTATTGGTGTATAGTTGCTTTACCGTGTTGTGTTGGTTTCTGCTGTACAGCAAATAAATCAGCTATATGTATACATATATCCCCTCTTTTTTGGATTTCCTTCACATTTAGATCACCACAGAGCACTAAGTAGTGTTCTTGGAGCGATACAGTAGGTTCCCACTAGTTATTTATTCATAGTATCAATAGTGTAATATACGTTCATTTCAGCCTCCCAATTCATCCCTCTAGTTGAGTTTTGATAGTTACTCTGAAGGACAGCATTATCATGAGATTACAAACTGCTTTGTTTTGAGAGGAAGTACAGTGTGCCATCTCTCTAGATTGTATTTTGTATGCAAATCTGTATACTTTTATTCCGTATTATGTCACAAACAATTCTCTTATCACCACATGCTCTTCTAAAGCTTGTTTTGCTGGCTGTGGATGATACCAGCTTCTATAAATTATAGCCTATAATTTATTTAACCATTCTCTTCTTATTGAATGTTCAGATTTTTATTATTTTTATTTTTTATCATTGTCAAATTTTTATTATTAAAAATAATTTTAGTGAGCATCCTAATGCATAAATGTTTATGTGCCTCTCTGATTATTCTCCTAGCAGTACTTCTTGGGTGTCAAAGAGGGTGAACAATTTAAAAAATCATAGCACTAAAACAAAAGGCGTAATGGATGCTTGATGTAACACTCACGTTGAATTTTTGAATTCTTTGTAATGCAGTAAGTAATCCGAGCTCTTGGGAACAGAAATTTTACCTTATGCTTTTTCTTATTCTCTTTGTATTCCATGATCTCTGTCCTTAATACTTATTTACTGAGTGAAATGAATAAATGAATAAATGGTCGCTTTGGGTTAGAGTCTACTGAATCTTCAGCTCTCTTTCAGACAGAAATGTATCTGAATTAGTCCTTCCTAAGCACCATGTATGGGCTTCCCTGTGGCTCAGCTGGTAAAGAATCCGCCTGCAATGCGGGAGACCTGGGTTCGATCCCTGGATTGGGAAGATCCCTTGGAGAAGCGAAAGGCTACCCACTCCAGTATTCTGGCCTGGAGAATTCCACAGGGTCGCAAAGAGTTGGACATGACTGAGCGACTTTCACTTCACTTCACTTAAATATACTCTCATGTATATTTAAGAATCTCTTGAAAAAAATTCCATAGGCATATTTAATAGTGATTATTATATTTGCCAATTCTTAGTTCTAAGGATAGGTTCTTCCTGCTACATATTCTTGAATATCTTGATTGTGCTTATCCAGGAATAGACTGAATAATCAAATAATCTGAGAACTCTTTTTCCTTCCCCATTATGTTTCTGTGTCACCATTATTTGAGGGCATCACTGTAAATGTCCCATAATTTAAGCAGATTTTCGTAAAGGAATGAACATCACCTGCTTACCCCTTTGAAAGGGAATTAAAGGTCATCTTCTGTTTGAATGCCCTTATAAGACTGTGAGCAGTTTTCAATACCTCCAGTAACAGGAACCTCATTATCTCCTAAGCCCAGTCTATCCATATTTGGATTATGATTTTGTTAGTGAATTCTGCCAGAACTGGATTATTCTGTTTATGCCCCTGCCTCTCAGCTGACACGGAGCTCCTGCACCAGGCCCTCTGCCACATCCTTTGCCCAGCACCAGCCAATTCTCCCTGGCCTTTGGTCCTTGGTTGGCACTCAGGCTCCTGTGTGTATAAGGGATATATTCTACAGCACAGAGAAATATACTCATTATTCGGTAATAACTTTAATAATTTTATTAATTTATTTTTGCTGGGCTGAGTCTTCGTTGCTGTGTGGGCTTTCTCTAGTTGCAGCGAGCCGGGGCAACTCTTCATTGCAGTGCGTGGGCTTCTCATTGCAGTGGCTTCTCTTGTTGTTGAGCTTGGTTGGGCTCTAGGGCATGTGGCTTCAGTAGTCACAGCTGCTGGGCTCTAGAGCATGGGCTAAGTATCTTGGTGCATGGGCTTAGTTGCTCTGAGGCTTGTGGGATCTTCCTGGACCAGGGTTCTCACCTGTGTCTCCTGCATCAGAAGGCGAGTTCTTTACCTCTGAGCCACCAGGGAAGCTCTACTTTATAATAATTTTAAATGGAGTATAATCTTTAAAAGTATTGAATCATTATGTTGTACACCTGAAACTAATATAATATTGTAAATCAACTATATTTCAATAAGGAAAAAAAAAAAGAAGGATGCTCTCAGTCTGTAAGAACCTGGGGTTTAAGCCCACGTCTGTCTGGTCAAAGCCAGACCTCTTTTATTTTGGTATAGTATATATAACACAATATTTATCATTTTAGTCATTTGTAAGTGTACAGTTGAGTGGCGTTATATACAGTCACAGTGTTGTGTAACTATCACCCCTATCTATAGTATATACCCCAAACTTTTTCATCATCCCCAATGTAAACCCTGTGCCCATTAAATAATAACCGTTATTCTGATTTCTGTCTATGAATTTGCCTATTCTAGGTAGCTCTCTGAAGTGGAATCATGCAGTATTGGTCCTTCTGTATCTAAAGCCAGACCTTTTTTTACTACAGCACTTAACTTCACAGCATCATTTACCATTACTAATGCATGTTGTCTTTATAAATTTTCTTAAACTCATTTAATTCTAAGAGCTGCCACGTTTTTACGAAGATCTCAAAAGTTTTGACTGCATGTCAGTTACTCCAGTAGAAAGCAGGGCAGGAGAAACAATGCCTTTCTTTGTCTTGGACTCTAAACTTACCTTTAGGCAGTTTCTCCTTCCTGTTTTACCAGATTCCCTTTTATGAAAATATAGAGAATGGAGAGAATGTGTCCCCCTCCTCCAAAGTAGTCATTCTAGTTTTGATCCTGCTTTTTTAAAAAAGTGCCTCTATTATTTGCCCAGTAAATTTGATAGTTGCTTCTGTTTTGAAACAGATGCTAGTTATTTATTGCTGTTGGTGTTCAGTAGCTAAGTCATGTTTGATTCTTTGTGACCCTATGGATGCAAAGGCTCCTGTGGCACTCCAGGCTCCTTTGTTCTGCACTGTCACCTAGAGTTTGCTCAGATTTGTCATCTATTTATTGCTATTCATTTTTCAATTGTGAAATTTCAAACTATCCCATTAATATTGACTCTTATCTTTCCTGGTTTTAAAATTAAGCTCAAAGTGTTAGAGATTGCAAAATCTGCGTTCATTCTTCCTCGTTTCTTTTTTTAGAACCAGATCTACATTTATCCATTCGACTCTTTCAGCACCTCAATTGTCAGCAGCAGTTTAGCCATCTTAATTGTGAACATTCTCAGTACACTGGATGGTAGCTATTTTACAGCATTCCACTTCTCATTTGAAATATCTTTACCAGTCTTGGACCTTCTTTTTCTCTTACCATATTTAGTCTACTATTTTAAGTCCAGAAATTCTTCTTGGAAGAGAAGACTAGGACAGAAATAACAGTGGAGCAGTTGTTTCTCTTTATTATTCCAGCAACAACTTTTCCTTGGTGCCGAACATCTGGCTTATCTCTTCCCGATTGTTGCTCCTCTTGTCTCTAACATAACTAAAAGAACCCTTCTTGTTGTTCTTATGAATTATCTGTCTATGTTTTATCCTAATCTGTCAAAATCAGAGGTCGTGATAGAACCATGTGGGAACTCCTATCATTTCTCCCTTGGAATCACCATCTGTGATTGTGTAGACAGAATTACAGACTATATGTACTGGAAGGTGCTACTAAACCGTCTTTCAGAATCTCTTGCCCCAGCATCTTGGTTCTGTTTCTTTTGAGTCTTTTGAAGTCTGCCTTCCTGAAGGCTAGTTTTTATCATCATATTTTCGACTGCCCACTACCTGGCTATCAAAAGGGCCAGGACAGAAGCTTTTATCTGTTGCTGTTGGAATGGAGTTGGACTGTTAATCAAAATGACAGTTAAAATAGAAAATCATAAAAAGATACATGTAATTTGAATATTGTATTTTAACTTAAAATATAGTAATGAAACAAATATATTCAGTCACCAATCTTTGACATAGGGCAAAGGTTTTTTTTTTTTTGGTACCATCTATAATTCTGTGTCATTTACAATTTTTGTAATTTTCAGTTTTGATTTTTTTTGAGTTGGGCAAAGTCTTGTAAAGAAATCTGATCACAAAATCTAAGTCCATTTTTTTGGTGTGGATTTTAAGTTTTCAAACAGTGTTCACTATTGAATTGCTTTAATTTAATTTAACAATTCTCTTTAGAACGCTATCAAAATTTACCAGAACATTTAACTTTGTTAACAGTTCTTTCTTTTTGTACTAATATGTAGTTAGTTTGTATGATATTTAATTTATTTGTCCACAACATCCAGTACAGCTGGCATGAACAGGTTAAGAAGGAAATACAACAGATGTTTGATAAGTACGTGGCGTGGCAGGTGAGTGGAGGTACTAGAGGGTAGTCTATCAAACTTGGGCCTTGAGACTCTTTGCATCAGCAAGGGTGTTTTACTAAGATAGTGAAAAACCTTGGGTGAGTAAAGGGTAGTTAAAAGGGCTTTATCATGTGCTACCATGGCATTATAGCTTTCACCCAAGGTTATCTTGGTTGTTTAGAATTAGATTTAAGTAGCTTTCCAGGTGGCTCAGCAGTAAAGAATCTGCCTGCAATGCAGAGACTCAGGAGATGTGGGTTCGATCCTTGGGTCAGGAAGATCCCCTGGAGAAGGGCATGGCAATCCACGCCAGTATTCTTCCCTGGAAAATCCCATGGACAGAAGAGCGTGGTGGGCTACAGTCCATGGAGTCACAAAGAGTTTGACGTGACTAAAGGGACTAAGCACTCACAGCAGTGTCCCTGGCTACTGCTTCTCTTCATAGAAAAGTGAAGTTTCTATCCAGTACAGGCAGCAACTTGTCAGACATTCTGTTTTCAGTTTAGAGTCATCAGTCAAATATTTGGGAAGTTGAAGTTTCCCATCAAAACTATTTTGTGCCTCTGTGCCAGCATTGTAAACTAAATTTGGAACATATCATCCATTTCTTCTATTTGGCCAGATAATCTGTTAATATGAATTTCATCAGCAAGATGATATCTTTTCCTCTCATTGAATCCTCATTCAAATGCTTCTTCATTACCCTTACCACTTAAATTGATGAATTTTCACACAGATATGTGATATTTCTTTGGCACCCTTCCTTACAAATATTTCCTTGAAATACAACCAACTCCCAGTAATTATTAGGAGGTAGTATTTACCATCTAATTTTTCAATTGTCATGCGTCTGTACTGGTCCTTTAAAACTGTGAGACCCTTGACAGTGTTCTTTTGTAAGCTTGTCCCAATTATTTTCCTATAGGAATCTTGTGGCTCCTCCTGAACTAGTCTTCACTTTCCCATGACTGACTACAGACCTTTCTGGTTCCTGGTTTTATGATTTTTCATGAATATTGCTTTCTTATTACTTTCATACTCGATTTAAAGACCACGTGATGGTCTCCAAGACTTTCTTCTTGTCCTCACGAAGTGTGCCCCAGCCCTACTCAAAGGTCATCATGAATACTGCATGGAGTCATCAAACAGAAAATGACATGTTGTTTGCAAATAATCTCTTCCTAGTAAGTTCACTTCCTCAATGTTCCCCACTTTTCCAAAGTCCTAACCACTGAGAGGAAGGGGTGTGAGAATCCCACCCCGGGCTCCTGGGTCTTTTAGTCTCCAGCCTGGGACTTCTTAGATGCTAATGATGCTCCTTCTGTCTTCTAGCTTTCACTCCCATGAAGATCCAAGGACTGAATCCCTGATTAGTGGGGTGTAGCATGTTTCAGCAGACTGTTATATTTCAGAACTAGTCACCATAAAGATGGACAGCAAGCGAGACTGCCCATGTCTTATCTGCACAGAGCCCTTAATACCCCCGATGAGGAGTGGTGACCATCACTCACCCTTTTCCTCCCAGGTTTCTATACTCTAGTGTAGAAGATAGCTGATTGGCTATCTTCTGGATGCGACTCCTTGATTCTCCATGTACACAAAGAAAAGAATAAGCAGTGTCTGCAGAGGTAATTATATAAAGGTTGCTGTACAATGTGGCAGACATAAATATAGTATATGATTTTTCTGTGTTTCTTTTTGAAATTTCATCCTACCCTTCTACCTCTCTTTTTTTGTGATAAATTTCAAATCTTGAGCTTTCTATTTTCCATTTGGGGCATAGTCTTCCACAGTGAACTATACTCTTGTATCACATACAGTGCTTAATACAGTGTGCTAGATGATTCAGCACTTAATCAAGATGTTTTAAGTCAATTAATTCATAAAGATCCCATTAATTATATGAGCAAAGATTTTGGAGTCCACATTTGAACAGTAATTTGCAGTTGCTAGGTTATTTGTTTTGACTTGCTATGTTGCATTTCCTTAGCAGGTTGCAGATATTCAAGTCTCAAGATATACGGTCAACTCTAAACATTATGGATGATTTTTTTTTCTGTGTAATTCACCATTAGCATTTGCTAGTTTAATATCATGTGTGAAATGAATTGCCAGCCCAGGTTTGATGCATGATAGAGGGTACTCAGGGCTGGTGTACCAGGATGACCCAGGGGGATGGAATCAGGAGGGAGGTGGGAGGAGGGTTCTGGAGGGGGAACACATGTATACCCATGGCAGATTCATGTCAATGTATGGCAAAACCAACACGATAATGTAAAGGAAAAAATAAATTAATTAATTAAAAAAAATAAACTTCAATTACAGCCTCTCTGTTTCTATTAAGAAAATAGAAATTTCTCTCTAAGAGATCGTGTTGATGCATGTGGTATATTAAAACTGCAATGATTTGGTACCTATTTTAATTCCAGAGAGTCACCATTTAAAAATTGAAGTTCAGTTCAGTTCAGTCGCTCAGTCATGTCCAACTCTTTGCGGCCCCATGGACTGCAGCATGCTAGGCTTCCCTGCCCATCAGCAATGTTCAGAACTTGCTCAAACTCATGTTCATCGAATTGCAGATAACATCCAACCATCTCATACTCTGTCATCCCCTTCTCCTCCCTTAAATTTAAATTTGAAGACTTAAAACTGAATTTAAGTCTAAACTAATATATTAATAAAATTTAGATGTAATCTCCTCTTTTCCTTTACTCTTTCAGGACAAGATCATTATTTTTGTGTTTGCTGGCCAAGGCGGGCTTCCCATAAAACTCATTCTGATCTAATTTTGTAACTGAGAATATTCATCTTGCTAGTTTCAGAAGGATTCTTCTCAGACAGATATCTAAATCAAAATGCCTTGACTTGAAGCCAGGGAATTTGGAGATTCAGAATTTTGTGTCCATATACCTTTATTCTGGTATCCAAAATGTACAGCATTCTGTTAAAGGGGCCTGTGACCCCCCAAAGCATAACCATTTTTCTAGACATATTAGATGACAACAGAAAGTATCATTTTCTCTCTGAAAGAAGCAAAACAGTTCACATTCTCATTGATGTTCTTATCTTCACACGTTTCTTTTTCCTATTCTGGGTTGAGGATTTGTCTAAAACATCACTGATTTTCAAGTCCCATGGAGGTGCCTTTCTCATGTTTGATGTGACAAATCACAAGGCCTGGTTGTTTTGTTAGTGCGTAGAGTTGCAACGTTGGAGTGTGAGAGTCGGCTCCCACCAGTCATTTTTTTTTTTTTTTTTTAAAAGTTTTTTTAATTTTTTTTTTTATTATTTATTTATTTATTTATTTTTATTGTGTTAGTTTTGCCATACATTGACATGAATCCGCCATGGGTATACATATGCTCCCCCTCCAGAACCCCCCTCCCTAACGAGAACCCTGCATGTGGGACAGCAAAAGAAACGCAGATGTATAGAACAGTCATTGTTTTTGTGCTACATGTGGACAGCTAGTCAGCCATGTCAGTGGACAGCATCCAGGAGAAACATGATTCCTTTTAAAATGGCATTTTTAAACATACTTTTACTCCACATATGTATGAGATTAAAGCTTTCCCTAGAGGGGAGGGAGGCCCAAGACGGGAGGATAGAGGTATAATTATGGTTGATTCTCGTATGGCAGAGAGTAACACAACATTGTAAAGCCATCATCCTCCAATTTTAAACAAAATTTACCCATAATTTGTAAAGATTTTAAGACTTCTGTCTTTTTCCTGCTGTGCTACAGATTTTCTCTAAAACTAAGTGTTGTTTTATAACCTGCAAAATGCATCTCCTTTTTAAAGCTGAAAATGGACTTTAAAAAGCATAACTTTCATGCACACAGGAGGTGGAAAGAGACAGTGATTACTATGTTCTATTTCTGATAGCTTACTATTTCATTTCTTGGCATACACAACTTTTGTGATGACCGCCATAGGCTCCCTGAGAAATTATTCTGCAGATCAATAATTTTTGTGTATTTGAATCAATGACAACTCAGGGACCTCAGGGAACTTGAAATTGTACTACTTAATTTGCTTTTGTGAACTTCAGGCTCTGTTTTGTGCTATGAATTGTCTTCTTAGAGTTTCCATAATTGGGCTGTGAGCTGCGAGAAGCTGAGTCAAGATTGGTCCTCTATTTTAACATCATTATCTCTCAGCTATTTCTGTATCCTTCCGTATTAAAAAATTTAAGTTAAAAACTTCCCATTTCTCCTGAGAACTGTGAACGTCCTTCTTAAAGACTCCCATGCTCTCTGTACTTCCCTGTTCAAGCAGCTGATACTTTAATTATAGACATGGCTATCATCACATACTCTAGTGTAAATCTTTCTAGGTCCTAGAGACACAGTCATGGAGGGATTAATATCTTTGCACTGCCTCTTTCTTAAAGAGAATTGGGAAGACAAGCCCTGAAGTAGGTGTGAGGAGGTCAAAGAGCTACAAAATGAGTGGTTGAAGATTTGCTACAAATTAGGGCAAGTATAGTCTCCTCCGTCTTCCACCAGCAGACCTGAAGCCAAATTATAGATGCGTCTCTGAGAATGTTGCAAAAACATGACAACAGACACAAATCTATGATATTTGGTCTGGACATAGGGAAGTACTTCTAATTGGTTTTTAAGTACTAACTACAATAAAGTAACTACTGTTGTAAGATATATATGTTATATCCCCACCCCCATCTGAATCCAGGAGGTCCATGGACTCTCTCCCAGATTCTTTAAATAAAAGTGTTGACATTTTAGATGTTTAACTTTCCTAATCTAGAACAAGACTTGTTGGCATTGAGAGGGAAAAGAATGCCAAAAAGCTTCAGTTGGTTTTAGTTTACTTGCCTTGATTTCTTCTCTTCTTTGAATTCTCTTTTTTCTTTTTCGTTCTTCTGTTTGCCAAATCCCAAAGTAGCTTGAGTATTGTTATAAGTAATGTCCAGTCAATAAAATGTTTACCATATTTTTTTCCATAATGTGAACCAGGAAATAAATAACTGGAACATAGAAAGGGTAGACTGAAGAGGGTGCCTTTTCTGTGGTATAGCAACAGGAGATGTAGGAAATAACCCACTCAACCCATCTCGAGTGGAGTGAGTGACAAAATATTGAGGATTTCACTGTATTTTCCATTGAAATAGAGCCTTCTCACATTTTTGCAGAGATTATTTATTTTGTCTATTAACTGAGAATGCAGAATGTCCTTGAGCATTTTTACTCATAGAACTAACGAGGACAAGTTAAAAAAATTATTGTACGAGTATTTGGCTTAACTTTCTTGCCAAATGCCTGCTGCAATAGTAAGTTAATACGATCCTTATTACTGTCGCAAGGCCTTAAGACAATAGTAGTCCTCTTGCTGCGTGTGTCACTTCTGTCCTGTCTGACTCTTTGTGACCCCATGGACTGTAGCCCGCCAGCCTCCTCTCTCATGGGACTCTCCAGGCAAGAATACTGGAGTGGGTTGCTGTGCCCTCCTCAGTCCTCTTGCTAGACCACTGCTAAAATAAACTAGAGTATACCAAATTTATACTAATTAGGATCCTGTATAGCTTTCATTGTGGTTTCATCAGAAACTGATTTTAAAGCAATACATTATAAATTGTTTTTTTTCCCATATTTTTAAGCTTCTTGGTGCTGAGTAGTAGGGTGGGAGTTCTGTGGTATTATGTGATTTGAGGAACTTTCAAAGTTCCAAGTCACTGCCAAATCTGAAAAGGTACATTTGGAAAAATGGATTCACTACAGTGCTTCCTTGCTACCATTCGCAATTGCTGATTTCTTCAAAACCGGGTGTTCTGCGGTGGATGGGGCGATTCTTGTTTTGTCTCTGAGGTCCAGCCACAGTTCTGTTGGGCCATTACCAAAAAGAGCTGTTCTAGTAAGCCAGGGTCTTTGGCTCCGGGGATCTACTGTCATAATGGTCTCTGAATGGCCAGTTAGCCACACTGTCCTTTTTCAGGACAAGGGAAGTCTTTTTATCCCAACTTACCTAGGGCCTGAGCTTCTCATCCATTCTGTCTTCCTCTCTACCTGGAGCCTTTGCCCCCGCACTGGTTTCTTCTTGTCTTGGAACTGGCGAAAGCCCTTCCTATGTCTCACATACTGATATCACCATCTTTACCTTCACCACTGGGAACTCCTTCCTTTGACCTTTTGGGTTGTTAGATCTTGAGCTGCCATCCCATTTCTCTTTTCCTTCACCATCCACCTTTTTTTCCCATGTGTAGGATTTTGTATTCATTACTTTCTTTCACTCTTTTTCACCCCATATTCCTCTCCCCACCTTCACTTGTCTACTAAAACTACTACTTTCATGTTATCAGTGATCTCTATTAATGAAATCCTTTTTTTTTTTGATCTTCCCTTTCTTGTTCTCCACTGTTGAGATAATTGCTTTCATATAAATCTCTTTTTCTACTTTGTTTCCATGAACAAGGCTGTCCTATGATTTTCTTCTCTCCCTAGCCAGTTCCCTTCTTGTACCATCCTTGTTTTTTCTTTCTTCTCCAAATTGGAAAATATGAGATTTTCCTGTCTTTTTCTGTTCTTTGTTGTCTTCTACCTCTTGATATCACTCTGTGTACATAACTCTTAAATCTGTACATCAATGTAGTTGATTTCCTTCCGAGTGCTAATCTGACTCACCATCAGCTTATTTGATATTTTCTCTTCAAGATCTTCTTGAGACACTCCCAGAATCAGATAACAGCCACAGAAAATTTTAATTTATTTGGCATTTTCCAAGTGCTGTGTAAGAGTCTGCAACTACAGAGATAAATAGGATATATCCCTGCCCATCAGAGATTTATACTCTAGAGGCAGAGACAATTTTAAGCATGTGATAAAAGCACTTAGTGAGCATTGACCTTGGTAGGTTTGGTGCTAAGCCCTTGACATAATTTATCACATGTAATGCTAACCAATCCTATAAGGATCTCCATTTCACAGATAAGGAAATCAAAGCACAGAAAACTTGAAGAATTTACCCAAAGTCCTTTGAATGTCAAGTGGCAAAACTGGGAAACTTAAAACAGGCTCAGGATGGCATATGGACCTCATTGTACCTCTCTGTCTTTTAACCTCCCATGTCTTTGGGGTCTCTGGCCCTGTTATGTATGTGGTGTTCTTGTACAAATAAAATTAAATATGATTTTCTCCCATTAAAAATAAAACATAGGAGAGACTTCTCCACCGCCTTTGGGAGAGGCTTCTCCATCACCCCACGAAATTAACAGCATTAAAGAGAGACTGCTTCATCACCAAAAAAAAAAATAAATAAATAAATAAAAACATAAAACCAGGCAATCATTCTTAAATAATACCTGCTACATGCTCTTAAAATGTGTTTGGAAGGTCCTTCTGAATGAAAAAGGAAATTTTAAATTCTAGCTAAAATTGTCAGAGAAGGCTTCCTAGAGGAAGTAACATTTGAATGAGACCAGCAGAAGGAGAAAGGAAGGAAGGAAGGCATTTTAGGCAAAGTCGCCTCAGTGGGAAAGAACAGGCTGTCTCAGGGGAACTGAAAGAATTAGGGGAGAAACCCTTGGCTCATTACATTCTGCCTCTTTGTTTATGTGGTTCTCTCAGCCAGAGAGCTTTCTTCTCCCTTCATGTCAGCCTTCAGTTATTTGCTCCGAAAGTATTACTCTTTTGAACTTTTGGAGCCCTGTCTATGGCACTTGTGGGCTGCTCAGTGCCTTCTGCCTGTACAGAATGTGCTGTATCTATCTCATCTCTCCCTTGGCACTGGATTGTGTTCTTCATTAGTTCTGTGGCTTTTCATACACTTGCATATAATAGCAACTCAATATACCATAACTGAATATTGATAAGCGCAAGAAAAGTAAAATTACTGGAAAAGTAAAAATAATCCATAATCCTTGCCAGGTGTAATGGTAATCAATTTAGTTCAGTAGTGAATTAGCCGCTGGATGTTTGATAATGTAATGTACTTCCAGTAACTTGGGTTAGCTGCTGAAGCTAGCTTTTAAGGATACAATTTAACTACTGGCTGTGGGATGTTGGTCATGATTACTGGGGTGAACTCTAAAATTCTACCTTTAATTCTGTGTTTACATTTGGCGTCTATAACTTCTCAGCACTCTGTAATTCCCATCAGTGAAAAGGAGAATTCCATCAGAATAATAACATTTTCTGAAGAGAAAGCTTAATGGGTTTTAAAAATACAGTTATAGTGGCTTCATGCTGTCAAAACAACCATTTGAAAGCTGAAAAGTATGTTTAACATACTTTTGTATTTATATCTTAGTCTGGATTTCTTCTTTGATTCAAAAGAAAGATTTCATTTGATTTTATTACAAAGAAAACGTAGAGAGGTGAAGACAGAGATGCAGATGTCACTTGAGCATCTTGGCGCCATCCTTATCTCCTGACTCGCCATTACTTGTCACAGACAGTCCCTCCCCAAATGGTAAACTCTACCTCCAAAAGGTCTCTAATAGTCTTCCTCTCTTACCCTCTTCCATGTTACTGCCCAGCTTCAAGTCTTTATGAACTTTTGCTGGGGTTATTACACTGAGTTGTAACCAATCTTCCCAGCTCAATTTTGTGTACCCCAAACCATCTCTGACATGTCTGCAGAAATCCCAGCGTGTCCCTTACCCCCTTTGAATGTCTCCAGTGTTCCCTCATGGACCTCGTGACTGACTCCGCCCACCTCTCCATGCTTATCTTATGACCTTCTTTTTAGTTACTTTGAACTTTTAATTTTTTTTTAGCCTCTGTGTGGACTGACCTGACAAGCCTTTACATGTATGCCAAGTTTCATTTCGAGTCTTACCTCTCTGTTAGGCTTCCCCAGTTCCCTCAGGCCACTTAGATGCTCCTTGCACCTTGCCTTATTAATATATATATATATATATAACTATATATATATAACTATCTAGTTGTCACAATAGCTGTTTAAAGTGACCAGTCTTTGTTTCCATTTTATAGGTAAGAAAAGTGAGGCTCAGAAAGCTTACGTAATTTGCCTGAGGTCCAAGGGCCAGGCAGTCAGTGGAGAGCTGAGATTTGAAGCCAGTTCTTCTGTTTCTGGAACCTAAGCTCTTTCTGCAGTGTGTTGTTCCGTCACTGTAGCTTCTCCTGGCACCTGCATTTATTTTCGTTCTGGCATTCATCACGTGTACTATGTTGACAATTCTCTATATCTGCTGTGTTCACTGGGGGCACCAGCCCCTCTTTCATCTTTGTATCTCCAAGGGTAAGCACAGTGTCTGAATCATGGTAAGTAGTTAAGAAATATTTATTGAGAGAATGAATGAAACAAACAACATGAAAAACCGATATATAAATTTCAACTATCTGTGAAGGAAAACATAACTTGGTCTTTTCTGTACGGTTGGAGAAGCAGAAGAAAGGGAAGACTGATAAGGGCCAGTTACAAGAGTGGAAGGGTTACTGGAGGCCAGCAGAAGGGTTGTGCAATGTCCAGAACCATCTTAGGAAGGATTTAAGAATCAGCTGCTAAAAGAAGTCTGGAATGAATACCTAGATAATTTTATTAGATTTTTTGAATGTTTATACGGCCTAACATTGGATGACCTTACAATTAATTCTTAGAGAGAAATGTGCCTCTGCAAGTAACACAGGGGTGTAGGAGGAATAGAAATGGGGTGAAGAGTCTTGCAGTGTGGCATCATATGAGACCATCGATTTCTTTATTTGAAAATATTTTTATATTAACTGTGTGAGCGACTGACTTTTGGTAACATGGTATAGTAGGCTGAAGAATGTCCCTCAGAGAAGGTATCAGGTCCTAACTCCTGAAATCTGTAAATGTTGATTTATTTAGAATAAGAGTCTTTGCCAGATGTGATTAAAGGTCTTACATGAGTGATTAAATGCAATCACGTGTATCCTTATGAGAGAAGCAGAGGGTGATTTCACATACACATGAAGGCAATGTGAATATTGAGGCAGAAATTTTTTTTTCTAATAAATCTTTTAAAGTTAATTAACTTCTGGCTGTGTTGGGTCTTCGTTGCTGTGTGCAGCCTTTCTCTAGATGCGGCAAGCAGGGGCTGCCCCCTAGTTGCGACATGCGGGCTTCTCATCGTGGGGGCTTCTCTTGTTGTGGGGCACTGGCTCTAGGGCACACTGGCTTCAGGAGTTGTGCTGTGTGGGCTCAGCTGTTGCAACTCCCGGGCTCTAGAGCACAGGCTCAATAGTGGTGGCGCATGGTGGTGCTTAGTTGCTCCATGGTACGTGGAATCTTCCCAGACTGGGGATCGAACCCGTGTCTCCTGCACTGGCTGGATTCTTTACCACTGAGCACCAGGGAAGCCCCGAGGCAGAGTTCCACGTGATGAAGCCACAAATCAAGGAATGCTGGCAGCTACCAGAAGCTGGTAGAAGCTGGATTGAATTCTCCCTGAGAGCTTCCGGAGGGAGTGTGGTGCTGCCAAGGGAAGGGGGCTACTGCATCTTCATTTTGTCCCAGTGCTACTGGTTTCAGCCTCAGGCCTCTAGAACTGTGAGAGAGCAAGTTTCGGTTATTTTAAGTGAAGAGTAATTTTCTGTTATTTAAAGTGTGTGGTAATTTAAGGGATTGACCCAGCAAGGGTACCAGGTTTTATACAGGATTCATATTGACTTGCCACATATTGAATTCTAAGAACATGTCTCTTCTAGGTTTCTATTACTAAATTGCTTTAATTTGTTTAATTGTTGTTGTTCAGTTGCTCAGTCATGTCCAATACTTTGCAATCTCATGGACTGTAGCACGCCAGGCTTCCCTGTCCTTCACCAACTTTTGGAACCCACACAAACTCACATTCATTGAACTGGTGATGCCTTCCAGCCATCTCGTCCTCTGTTGTCCCCTTCTCCTGCCTTCAGTCTTTCCCAGCATCAGGGCCTTTTCTAATGAGTTGGTTCTTTGCACCAGGTGGCCAAAGTATTGAAGCTTCAGCTTCCACATGAGTCCTTCCAATGAATATTCAGGGTTGATTTCCTTTAGGATTGACTGGTTTGATCTCTTTGCAGTACTTGGGACTCTCAGGAGTCTTCTCCAACATCACAGTTAAAAAGCATCAATTCTTTGGCACTCAGCTTTATAATCCAGCTCTCACATCCATACATGACTACTGGAAAACCCATAGCTCTGACTATGTGGACCTTTGTCGGCAAAGTAATGTTTCAGCTTTTTAATATGCTATCTAGATTTGTCATAGCTTTTCTTCCAAGGAGCAAGCGTCTTTTAATTTCATGGCTACAGTCACCACCTGCGGTGATTTTGGAGCCCCCCAAAATAAAATCTGTCACTGTTTCCATTGTTTCCCCATCTATTTGCCATGAAGTGATGGGACCACATGCCATTACCTTAGTTTTTTGAATGTTGAGTTTTAAGCCAGCTTTTTCACTCTCTTCTTTTACCCTCATCAAAAGACTCTTTAGTTCCTCTTTGTTTTCTGCCAAATGGGTGGTGTCATCTGCATATCTGAGGTTATTGATGTTTCTCCTGGCAATCTTGATTCCAGCTTGTGCTTCATCTAGCCCAGAATTTCACATGACATACTCTGAATATAAGTTAAATAAGTAGGATGACAATATACAGCCTTGAGGTACTCCTTTCCCTATTTTGAACCAGTCCATCATTCCATGTTCAATTCTAACTGTTGCTTTTTGACTTGCATACAGGTTTCTCAGGGGGCAGGTAATGTGGTGTGGTATTCCCATCTCTTTCAGAATTTTCCACAGTTTATTGTGATCCACACAGTCAAAGGCTTTAGCATTGTCAGTGAAGCAGAAGTAGATGTCTTTCTGGAATTCTCTTGTTTTTTTCTATGATCCAGTGGATGTTGGCAATTTGATCTCTGGTTCCTCTGCCTTTTCTAAGTCCAACTTGAATATCTGGAAATTCTTCGTTCATGTACTGTTGAAACCTAGCTTGGAGAATTTTGAGAATTACTTTGCTAGCATGTGAAGTGAGTGCAATTGTGCAGTAGTTTGAACATTCTTTGGCATTGCCTCTCCTTGGGATTGGAATGAAAACTGACCTTTTCCAGTCCTGTGGCCACTGCTGAGTTTTCTAAATTTGCTGGCATATTGAGTGCAGGACTTTCATAGCATCATGTTTTAGGACTTGAAATAACTCAGCTAAAATTCCATCACCTCCACTAGGTTTGTTTGTAGTGATGCTTCCTAAGGCCCACTTGACTTTGCACTCGAGGATGTCTGGCTTTAGGTGGGTGATTATCTGGGTCATGGTTATCATTTTTTTGTATAGTTCTTCTGTGTATTCTTGCCACCTCTTTTTAATATCTTCTGCTTCTGTTAGGTCCACACCATTTCTGTCCTTTATTGTGCCCATCTTTGCATGAAATATTCTCTGGGGTCTAATTTTCTTAGTCTTTCCCATTCTATTGTTTTCCTCTTTTTCTTTGCACTGTTCACTTTAGAAGGCTTTCCTATCTCTCCTTGCTATTAATCTTTGGGATCACTGCATTCAGATGGGTATATCTTCCTTTTCTCCTTTGCCTTTTGCTTCTCTTCTTTTCTCAGCTATTTGTAAGGCCTCCTCAGATAACCATTTTGCTGTTTGGCATTTCTTTTTCTTGGGAGTGGTTTTGATCACTGCCTCCTGTACAATGTTATGAACTTCTGTCCATAGTTCTTCAGGCATTCTTTCTATCAGAGTTAATCCCTTGAATCTATTAGTCACTTTCACTGTATAATCATACAGGATTTGATTTTGGTCATAGCTGAATGGCCTAGTGGTTTTCCCTACTTTCTTCAATTTAAATCTGAATTTTGCATTAAGGAGTTCATGATCTGAGCCACAGTCAGCTCCCGGTCTTGTTTTTGCTGACTGTATAGAGCTTCTCCATCTTTGACTGCAAAGAATATAATCAGTCTGATTTCAGTATTGACCATCTGGTGATGTCCATGTGTAGAGTCATCTCTTGTGTTGTTTTAATAGATCTTTTTTGTTGTTTGTTTTTCCTTGTTTTATTAATTTATTTATTTGTAACTGGAGGATAATTGCTTTACAGTGTTGGGTTGGTTTCTGCCATACAACAGTGTTAATCAGCCATAGGTATATATATATGTCCCCTCCCTGTTGAACCTCCCTCCAACCTTCCATCCCTTATCACCCCTCTAGGTTGTCACAGAGCACTAAGTTTGAACTCCCTGCATCATCCAGCATATTCCCACTGGCTAATAATAGGTCATTTTTTAAAAAATTTAAAGTTTGCGGTGATTTGTTACAGAAGCCACAGGAAAACTATGAAACTAGTCCACTCTGGGAAGTGTAATAAACTTGAGACTCCATAGACAGAAAGCGCCCTTGCATCACTCTCTACCTTGCTTCCACTGAAAATCATTCTACTTTCACTTCCCAGGGGACCTAAAGTGAAGAGTGTCTGCCTCCAGAACTTACTTCTGGACTTTGTGAATCCTCCAGTAGTTCCTTTGTCTCCCATGATTCTCTGATCCCACTATCCAGCACAGTTCCAGCAAGGCATATATGTATTCCTTTGGAGTGCATATATGGCTTTCACTGCTTGGTGATGGAATGTGGGCACAAAGCTATATTTAGATGAGGTCTGTTATAAGTGGGCAAGCTCATGTTACTTAATTAGTTTAGCATACGCGTAAATCTGTAAAGGGATTCAACTCTCCCTTGTTTTTGTGTCTGTCACAAGGCTAGCTTTGATTAGATGACAGCTATACTTTATTCTGGCTGTAAAATCCTGCTGGTCTCTCATCTACATTTGCTTTTAAGCGTGAGCCTGTAGGTCTTTCTCACTGTATAGCTTCTTCTACCTCTTGATCCAAGATGAGCTCTCAGAGTAACTTAAGATGTCTCTCAACTACTTACGTTCCTAGAGAAAGGAGGATTGTTTTTCTTTCTGGATCTCAAGTCCTAGTCAAGGCTTAAAAACCCATTAGCTCTTGACTCATTTGATGTCCCTGGCTTCAGACCTTGGAATTTATTTAACTAATCTCTTTGGTCCCCAGAATCTACTTTTGACTTAGCATCTGTGAACAGAACTTAATGAGGCCAGTCTGAATTCTTGCAAACTTTCTTCTCTTGTTCACAGTTCTTTTCTTTTAATACTTTTCTAACATGTTGTTACATTAGATCTTCCAGTCTTAAGTCAGGTCCACATAGATGAATGAATGATTTCCCCACATGCACTCTGAGATTCTCCACAGTTCTTCTCTTTCCTTTCATTCCAACTTCTGTTAAGGGTTTGGTGCTTCTTTACTTCACACAATGTCAGTTGGTGTCAGACCTTCATCTTTGCATTATTATGAACCATCATTCACCAGGAATTTTGGAACACAATTTTCTTTGTAAACACATTTTGAACAGCTGTAAGCCAGATATTTCATATAGTGTCAAGTTGTAAATTAGAATAAGATTCAATTCTTGTTTGAAGATTTTATTGTAATAGAAAAGGTAAGATGACTCGCAAATAATATCAAGTGACTGCTACTGAAATATTGATTGAAATTATAAGATGCAAAAGTCAATAGAACCTGCTTCTGGTCTCTAATAGAACCCTTGCCATGAATGTGAATTTATGAGCATGAGTTTTTTTTTTTTCACATAACCAGTAGGTCTGTGGAGATTCTATTTAGTGAGTCTGTTACATGTATTAAATGATGTAAATGCATGTGCAATACCCAGTATTACCCCTGGTACAGAGCAGGAGCTCAGTAAGAGGTTGCTGAGTTGAAATAATACTAGAGAAGAGGACTTACAGGAGGGAGAGATTCCAAGTGTTTGAGTGGATCCAAAGGGGCTTTGTGGAAGATGCAGCATTTACTACAGGTCAGAATGGTGGTTCTGCAGGCGAAGATCCTTCCATATTACTCTTTTTATCCTTAGTGTTCTACAATTAGACTGTGCTTCATATATATTGGATGAGTGGATTTTGAAGGATGGGCAGGAATCTGGAGGGTTGAGTTTGACTTGGAGAAACATTCCAGACGGAGGGCACAGCATGGACATGAGCAGATGCAGCTCTTGCTGAAAGAGCAACAGTTTGATCAGAGTGTAGGAAATTAGCAGAAGTAGAGAAAAATGCAAGCTGGGAATATTATGTGGGTCTTTAAAGGGTTTCCGGTGTTGCGGGAGACAGGGGTTCGATCCCTGGGTCGGGAAGATCCCCTGGAGAAGGGAATGGCAACCCACTCCAGTATTCTTGCCTGGAGAATTCCAGGGACAGAGGAGTCTGGTGGACTACAGTTCTTGGGATCACAAAGAGTCAGATACGACTGGGCGACTAACAGTGTTAGAGTGGGGAGTTTGTACTTAATTCAGTCACTTTTTTTTTAAACAATTTTTTTTTTATTGTTTATTTTGGGCTGCACTGGGTCTCTGTTGCTGCCCGTGGGCTTTGTCTAGCTGCAGCGGGCCGGAGCGACCCTTTGTTGTGGCGCAGGGGCTTCTCACTGTGGCGGCCTCTCTTGTTGCAGAGCACGGGCTCCAGAGCTCAAGCTTCAGCAGCTGTGGCTCGTGAGCTCTATATCGTGGGCTCCAGTGGTTGTGGTGTGCGGGTTCAGCTGCTCTGCGGATTGCGGGGTCTCCCTGGACCAGAGAGCTAACCCATGTCCCCTGCATTGGCAGGTGGGTTCTCAACCACTGGACTACCAAGGAAGTCCCACATTCAGTCTAGTTACTCTTTAACTTCTCTGTCTCCAGTCACATTTGGGGGGAGGGTTTTTTTTTGTCATTCTTTCTGAGTTATTGAAAATTCACCATTATAATCGTCAACTGTTGTGCTTCTGTCTTTTGTTGGCAGGGTTATAGGTAGTCTTTAGTAGAGATGAAGGGAAACAATTTCTATATGTTAAAGAAAACAGATATAAAGAGACCAGTACGAAAAAGGAATAGAGAAGCAGTTAAGAATTTTTTTTATTATGTCCAAACTTTGTCTTTTCTGAAATACTCTGCTAAACTTTAATAACTTTAAAGCTTTTTAAAAAAATCATTAATTCAAATCAGAGAAGCCAAATAATTTCCCCTAAATGGAAGCATTCATGATATTTGAATGAATTGGCTCTCTGCTTATAACCAGCAATCAAGGAATCAAATGTATATAAACCTATGATTTTCCAAATATTCTAGATTGTTTCAAGGAATTATGTAAAGCAGTTTATAGCTTGCGTTAGCCATGTCCATAGCTTATTTCATAATTAGATGTTATGTTTCAAATAGTAGTGTCTCCCGGAGAGGTAATTTTAATGCACAGAAACAGCTGGGAGTGTACTGAGGCCCCTGAAGGAGGGGAGGGCCACGGAGGGGATGCTGAAGACATACCTGACTGTTATTTCATTGCTTTGAATCCGATCTCACCTGTAAGTACACAACTATTTTGGGTACCATTGTGGAAGAAGGTGCTGCCCATTATGTTTAATGCTCATTGTGTACTACACATGATTTGGCCAAACTGGGTCATCATTGCTTGGACATTTCTTACGTCTCTTTTGAGATATTTGGCACTTCTACCTGCTTTCAGTTGTACTGCTTGGCATATGGTGGATAGTCCTTTGCCCGAGGACTATCCACATGATATCCACATGAACATGCAATTCAGCTACCTTCACTTCTTGTTTAAATCTCATTTAAAAATCTGAGCATTGCTTTGCAATAAGATAAGGAATTATGGTCACTTTCCCAAAGATAAATATTTATTTCACTGACATAAAACTTATCCCCCCACTCCATTTCCACACCTTTCTACTTATACAATGATTTATTTGTTTTGATGTCAAATCAGTCTGTTAAAAATGCCAGTGAAAATGCCAATTAAATTCAGTGCCAACTATCAGCAAAGTTCAGTTCAAATGATAGTCATAGCATTGTGAACAGCTATGACCAAGTCTGTGCACATACAATCATGCCATGATAGCACCTTCATGGAAGGCAATCATAAGACCCTGTTGATTATAAAACTCACTCAATTTAGAGATGTTAAAATACAAACAGACTGTACATTTTAGAAGTAATAAAATACACTTACTTTAAAACATGCCAGGGACCAGTCTATCTCTTCCTGAAGTATTGCTTCTATCAGTAAAGACTAAATTAGTTAAGCCACATCCTTTGTGGTTCTGGTTTCTTGAAATGTCCTAACACATGTCCCCAAACTATAATGTACATTTGGGGACTGCGGTTGTCTTACTTAAGGCTCTTCCAGGAGGGAGGCTGAAGCACTGAGTACCCATGTTCCTGAACTCTCTTTCCCAAACTGATTAGGCATATTTTCCTTTGCTCTCTTCCACCCATATTATGCACCAGTTGGGAGTTTATTTAATGGATGATTTCATGCTTCTGTCTTCTCATCTGATTTACTTCTTTTTTCTTCTTCTTTTTATTTATTTTTTTAAGTTGAAGGGCAATTGTTTTACAGAATTTTGTTGTTTTCTGTCAAACTTCAACATGAATTAGCCATAGGTATACGTATGTCCTCTCCCTCTTGAACTTCCTTCCCATCTCTCTCCCCATCCCACCCCTCCAGGTTGATACAGAGTTTCAGTTCCCTGAGACAAACAGCAAATTCCCATTGACTGTCTATTTTACATATGGTAATGTAAGTTTCCACGTTACTCTCTCTGCACATCTCACCCTCTCCTCCTCTCTCCCCATGTCCATTAGTCTGTTCTCTGTGTTTCTCCTTTGTTGCCCTTCAAGTAAATTCTTTGCGACCATCTTTCTAGAATCCATATATATGTGTTAGTATATGATATTTATCTTTCTCTTTCTGACTTGCTTCATTCTGTATAATAGGCTCTGGGTTCATCTACCTCATTAGAACTGCATCAAATGTGTTCCTTTTTATGGCTGAATAATATTCCATTGTGTATATGTACCACAGCTTCTTTATCTATTCATCTGTCAGTGGACATCTAGGTTACTTCCACATTCTAGCTACTGTAAATAGTGCTGCAATGAATGTTGGGGTACACGTGTCTTTTTCAATTTTGGTTTCCTCAGGGTATATGCCTAGGAATGGGATTGCTGGGTCATGGTGGTTTTATTCCTGTTTTTTTTTTTTTAAGGATTCTCCCTACCATCTTCCATAGTGGCTGTATCAATTTACATTCCCACCAGCAGTGCAAGAGGGTTCCCTTTTCTCCACATTTCTCTCCAGCATTTATTGTCTGTAGACTTTTTGATGATGGCCATTCTGACTGACGTGAGATGATATCTCATGATTAACTTCTTGATGTCTTTTCATAGACACACAGGAAAGCATGTGTTGAAACCATGTAATTTGCTCTCCTTGCATCAGTTTCATTCATACTGCTCTGAGCATGCTCGTTTCAGGCATCACTGTACTAAGGATCACACCTCACAATAGATATGTGGGAACCTGCCAAAAGAAATCAGTCTGTCAGTCTCTCTGTCATCCAGGCTGAAGGCTGATAGATACATCTGTTTTAGCAGCTTCACTTTGAATTGCACAGATTCCACACTTTCCCCTCAGTACTCTCCCTGGAGTTTAACCTCTGAAAATGATTATTTCATCACTGATTATTTGAAAGATGAATAGATTTGAGTTTTACCCTAGCCATTTTTCTCCAGTCTCTTACTGGTAAAAGAGTTACTGAGTAGGAAGTTGTGAAAGGGGATCAAGAAAAGCCTAGTAAACAGAAGGTCCTGAAAAGTCTGTGAGAGATGATGTGTAAGGAAAACACAGGGGTGGCTTTGCTTTCTGGCAGCCAAGGTCACTGAAGCACAAAGCAGACAACTGCAGCTTGGAACTGGATACACTGACCCTCTGCACATTCTCTTGGGGTGGAATGGTCCTGGATTCCTGTTTTTGATCTTATGTCTGTTACCGTGTCTGGAGGGTGTTTCTGTTCTCATCTGCTGCGTGAGGGCTGATGGCTGGTTATGTGATCATGTTTAAAGCACCAAGTACAATGTTCAGCAAAAGTTAGACAAATCTTATTCACATTTCATGATAATCTATTCAATACATTCTCACATTTTTGACTAAGTGTTCATGGAGCTGATACGATTAACCAGCCTTTGCTTTTTGTATATTAAGAAAACCTCCAAAATGTAAATTTAAGTGTTAAAGCTATTTGGTGGAGAAAAAGACTTACTTTCAGAAGGAAATTCTTAAATCAGTGAGATTTCTTAGAAACTAATGTGTGCTTTAAAACTTTAATATTTCTTCTTTTTTTCTTTGAAAAGAAATCTTCTAGGAAGTTGCTGTTTACAAACAATATTGGCATAGACCATCTTTCCAAACTTTTAGAAACCAGATTTACTAAATCTCAATAAGTCAAAGGACAACATTCTTTGGAACCATTTAAAATTTTGACCTTAGGGTACTTGAACATTTGAATGGGAATAAATGTTATTATTTGATAGATAGATGGCATGAATTGCTTTTTTTTAATTGAATCTTTGGGGTGATAAAAATATTTTATAGCATGTGGTAGTTGTATGATTATAAACATTTGTCAAAACTCACTGAATTGTACTCTTAAAATTGATGAGTTTTATGGTATGTAAATTATGTTTCAAAAATGCTGACCAAAGCAATTAAGTATTTTGGTAATTTCAAGAAAGGGAGTTTCTATAGATAAACTATAACACCAAGGTCATAGATGGCAACAGAAATGATTTATTTTAATCAGAAGTCAAATGTAATGAAACTAGTAAGAAAAATGATTGTGTCATCATATTTTACATATTTATTATACTTTCCAGTATGTATGTTTGAGTTCTTCCCCCAGTGACATTATAAACATTTGTGTCTAGAGGTGAAGTGGAATGGGAATGAGGGAGTGGATGGTAGGTATGCCTCACAGAGAAGGAAAAAGAATGAAGAAGGTAATTCGGTAGAAACTGGGGAAAATTATCCCTTCTACTTCTTTCAGTTCACTTACTGTTAGTATGTGTATGTAATAAACATTTAATATATTTTGAAAGAATCATGTGTTAAAATTGTAATATTGAAGAAACAATTAAGCAAAAATTGCTATTATTATTTAACTACAGGTTCTTTAAAATTGGGACTACATGCTTAAAATAAACTGAGTGCAAAATCATAGCTTAGCTAAATCAATTGCTTATTTCAGCTGTATAAATGTTCTTGAAAATGATGGCCGAATTAATGCTGTTTGAGAGATTACTGTTGATTACTACTCCTCTTGAAATGATTAAATTGATTATGCCATGTCTTGTCAATTAATGGAACACCCATTTACCTTGATTTTCAACTACTTATTTAATAATATGTAACGGTTTTATTTGGGTAATTGTGTGCTCTCTAGTCTGTTTTTATTTAGACCTTAACTAAGCAGGTTATTACTTTGTACTGTCTCTCTGGAGAAAGTTATCTTTCTTACCTATTTAAAAATAAAATATACCTACCAAGCATGGCTCTTTATAAAAACAGATGGAAAAAATTCATCCATGGGCTTATTATTCAGTGGTAATCACTGCTATTGTTTTAGTGATTTCTTTCAGTCTTTTTTCCCCCTCTGCCCAGCTGAGATTTTTGTTTGTTTTGGTTTTGAGTTTTTACTTCTCTGTGAACTCTCTATGTAAAACTCTATGCTCATTTTCTGGTGACTGTTTACTTTTACAACATGCATTTTTACGTGCTAGTTCTGTTCACAAATGTATTTTTAATGGTTACATTCAATTTAAAATATACCATACTTTGGGCTTCCCTTGTGGCTCAGCTGGTAAAGAATCCGCCTGTAGTGCAGGAGACCTGGGTTCAATCTCTGGGTTGGGAAGATCTCCTGGAGAAAGGAAAGGCTACCTGTTGGAGTATTCTGGCCTGGAGAATTCCATGCACTGTATAGTCCATGGGGTCACAAAGAGTCAGACATGACTGAGCGACTTTTACTTCACATACTTTACTTCCCTGACGGTTCCACTTTTTAAACTTTATTATGCATAATTCTTTTGAGAAATCCATTGCTTTTCTTTTTTTAAAAGATATTTTGACTGTGGACCATTTTAAAAGCTTCGTTAAATTTGTTACAACATCACTTCTGTTTCATGTTTGGGTTTTTTGGCTCTAAGGCACGTGAGATCTTACCTCCCCAACCAGGGATGGAGCCCTCAACCCCTACTCCTGAAGGTGAAGTCCCAACCACTGAATGGCTAGGAAAGTGCCACATTGCTTTTTGATGGAAGGAATTTTTATTTGCTTCAACTTTTATATTATAACTTTAAAGCAGCAGGTAAGCTACCAGATTTTGTAACGATTAAGATTTAAGTTCAAAACGCTGAATTTTAAATAATCCCAGATGATTATATAATCAAAAAGAGGTGTGCTTAATTGCACTTTTAAAAAATTTCCTTTAGATTTTTAATGATTTAGTGATTCACATACATTTTAGTGGCAAACTTAGAAGGGTTTATATATAATACACCTTATATCTTCTTGATGTCTCTTGATTTTCTTCTTGTGGTCTCTTCAAGTAGCCATAAAAATCTAATATGTTGTATTATTTGTCTTTGTGATAATCTAGCCTTGGGCTTTGAGATTCTCTCTTAAGTTGAGGCCCTTGATTCACCATTTTTACACATCTTGTGGGTTTCCTACTCCTAATCCACTCCAGTTGACAGCTCAAAACCACTTCCTCTTTAAAGCTTGCCTCATTTCCTGTCCATTCATTTCCCGGGCTTTGGTTGGCAGGTGTTATTTATTTAAAACCTTAACAACAAATACGTATAGATATTTTTTTTCCTAGCCCTGGGTAACTAAGTGAGACAAGACTTTCATCTCTTTCCCTCCTAAAGGAAGTTCCTTCAATCTGGAAATTATTTTTGATTATATTTGGTTAAAAAACTTTTTTTTGGTTATTGTCTAGTGGTGGTTTATTTGTTTGTTTGTTTATCTGGAGATATTTAAAGAGCCTGTGACTCATAGAAGGCATTGTGTATACAGATATATTTATACTCATTACCTAGGATGTTTGCAGAATTTCCCCCTCCCCAGGGAGTCAATATGCAGCTGTTCTTTATTTCTCACCTGTTGCCATTACCCAAATATAGACAAGCCCAAAGCACCATAGAAACCCTTCATGGAAAACAGCAGGGCAGATGACAGAGGAACTCACTTCTTTTCTTCATAAAGGTCTCTTTTTTAAAATTATTTCCACAATAAATTTGAGTTTGTTTTTCCAAGAAGCTGTGAATTTCTAATATTCATACTGTTTAAACTTGATCTCCTCTCTCCTCTCCTTCATGCTGCTGCTGCTAAGTCGCTTCAGTCGTGTCCAACTCTGTGCGACCCCATAGACAGCAGCCCACCAGGCTCCCTCGTCCCTGGGATTCTCCAGGCAAGAACACTGGAGTGGGTTGCCATTTCCTTCTCCAATGCATCAAAGTGAAAAGTGAAAGTGAAGTCGCTCAGTTGTGTCAGACTCTTAGCGACCCCATGGACTGCAGCCTACCAGGCTCCTCCGTCCATGGGATTTTCCAGGCAAGAGTACTGGAGTGGGGTGCCATTGCCTTCTCCACTCCTTCATACTAAGTGGGATTAAATCACCTAAATATTGTTATTCAGTTGCTCAGTCGTGTCTGACTCTTTGGGACCCCATGGACTGCAGCACACCAGTCTTCCTTCTCCTTTACCATCTCCCGGAGTTTGCTCAAACTCATGTCCATTAAGTCGATGATGCCATCCAACCATTTCATCCTCTGTTGCCTCCTTCTCCTCCTGCCCTCAGTCTTTCCCAGCATCAGGGTCTTTGGGGCTGCCCAAAAAGTTCATTCATGTTTTTCTCTAAGAACTTTCAGAAAAACCCCAACAAACGTTTTGGCCAACCCAATATTTTGGTGCCACTCAAGCATAGTCTTAATGTAAATTTCCACATCACAACTTTCTTAGTAAATGTGTAGCTTTCTTTGATGATTTGTTCCCGGTGGAACAGTAAACTTCAGATCAGATTTTGGAAACAAAAATAAAATGTTCCCTCTGTGAGCTCCTCTTCTGGAGCCCCAGGCTGCTGGGAGCAAATGAGATGAATTCATCAGGAGGTCACCACAGTCCAGTGTGTACCAGCTATCTAAACACTGAAGATTATTGATTTTTTTTTTTTACAATTTGTCTCATACTAAATCCTTACATAGCTAAACAGTTTGCTTCTGGATGACTCTTTTTGACAAAGTATTATTTAATGAAGGCTTCCTGGTTCTCTAATGAAGGAAAATAAACCCATAGCATGTAAGAAAGAGAATAGTTTTGGAATGGCACTTTCTAAAGAATTCTAGAGATACTTACAAGTCTAAATGTTGGTGTGAATATTCCGTTTGTTTGCCAAATTAATTTTCTACCTGCTTTTTCCTTAGTCTTATGGTGGTGGATGTTGAGAAAATGGGCAGAAAATGCATTCAATATAAAGCTAATATTTGCAATATCAATTCCCCAGATATTTATTGAGGCATACTACATGCCTGGCAGTAACCCCTCTAGGCTCTCAGGGCTTTTCACTGAGCTGGTGTGCTGGCGAAAGAGGAAAAGTGAAAGTGAAAGTCGTTCAGTTGTGCCAACTCTTTGCAACCCCGTGGACTATACGGTCTTCCCAGCCCAGGGATTGAACTCAGGTCTCCTGCATTGCAGGTGGATTCTTTACCAACCTGAGCTATGAGGGAAGCCCAGTGAGAGAGGGGATGTAAACAAGCAACGACACTACAGTGTACCACAGTGGAAAAGGGCAAACTAGGGGTTCAGCTTGGGGTATAAATATACAAGAGGGAGAAATTAATTCTGACTGAAGTGGTAGGTGAAGGGAAGTTAGGAGAAGCTTCAGGGTATGTTTCCAATTTGACTTTGAGGATGTTTGGGAGTGTGGACCTCTGGGTAAGAGCAAATGGTAGCAGCACAGGGTCAGAGATGTGCGTGCCCCAACAACAGTGCAGAGCATGGCGTGGCCAGTGCACGCTGCTCTCTGAGGATAGAAGACAGCCTGGAGAGGTGGGCTGGGGGCGACTTGAGAAGCACCTGAAGAGCCCAAGATGGTTTTTACCAGGGGAGGGATCTGATCAGTCATGCACTTTTCATGATGTTACCTTTGCTGGTGGTGTGAAACACAGATATGAAAAGGGAGAGGTCAGAGAGAGGAAACAAGTTAGGAACCCAGGAATTGTTCTTGCCAGAGGTGAGAGTCTGGACAATCCTTGATAGGAGGGCTGAAACTGCGAGCAGTTTCTGAGATCAGACGGGCAGGGTTTGATGTCTGTGACACCAAAGAGGGAAAAGATGACTGAGATTTCTACTGCTGGCACCCAGGTTGTGGCAGATCTGTTAAAAGAGAGAGGAAGCAAATTTGAAGTGCCTCGACCAACATCCACGTGGTGTATTTAGGAGGAAACAGCTGGAAATATATAGCAGTGTTCAGGAGAGAGTGGGATGATGGTCACACACATGGGAGTCATCAAGGCGTGTAGCCTGTGGTTTGGGGTTGTGTTTCTAAGGGGGAAGGTGGCTGATTGAGAAGGACATAGGAGGTGATGGATCTGGAAGCAGATTTTTTTACTTTGGTTTGTTTTTGTTTCAGGACTTGGGCACATTTGTGGGCTTAGAGGTAAAAACCAGTGGAGAGGAAGATAATGACAATCCAAGAAAAAGGACATAGTTTATGGGGTAAGAGTTTGAAGGAAGAAGCTGGGAATGTCTTTCTTTGAGACAGGCAGGAAGGAAGAAAGTATACTTGACAATGAGATGAACTTGGAAGTGGGGAAGAGAGAATTAACACTTGTTATCTTTATTTACTTAAAAGAGGAAGTCTGAGAGTAAAGGAAATTGGAGGAGGGAGTAAGGATACTGATGAAGAGGCAATAGCTGCTGCAGAGAACAGACGAGGCAATGGTGGTGGTGATGGTTTAGTTGCTAAGTTGTGTCCAATTCTTGTCACCCTGTGGACTGTAGCCTGCTAGGCTCCTCTGCCGTGGAATTCTCCAGGCAAGAATAGTGGAGTGGGTTGCCATTTCCTTCTCCAGGGGATCTCCCTGACCCAGGGATTGAACCTGAATCTCCTGCATCGAAGGCAGATTCTTTATGAACTAAGCTATGAGGGAAGTCCAGAAGAGGCAATAACCACTGATAAGAAAAGGTTTGCTGAATAATAATGGGTCCAGACCAGACTGGAGCTCATTTTTTTTTTGTGCTGAAGCTAAATGTGCATGGGTTTGTGATGTCCTCTGTGCTGCTGGGAAGCCTGCAAGAAGCAGCTGGGGAAATGGACAGAAGAGTTGATCCAGGGCTACACATGGATGCGGCAGATTTTTGAAGCTAGTTTGGGGTAAGGAAATAAAAGATACCTTTGACTGTGGAATTAGAGTGGTATCACAGAGCTCTAGAACAGGTAGTGCAGGAAGCTGAGCTGGAGGCGGCTAGGGGTTGGGAGAATCAGGAGGGGCACGTGACTAGGGGCCAGAGGTGAATAGTAGAATATTTGCTTTAAAGGAAATAAAGAGGACTTCCCTGGCGGTCCAGTGGTTAAGATATCACCTTCCAAAGCAGAGGGAGCGTCGGTTCAGTCTCTTATTGGGAGCTAAGGTCCCATATGCTTTGAGGCCAAATAAACCAAAAAGCAGAAAAACCCAATCCCATAACACATAAGCAATATTGTAGCACAGTCAATAAAGATTTTAAAAATGGTCTACATTAAACAATAAAAGGGAGAGAGAGAGATAGAAGAGTATGAATGACGAAGAAGGAAGAGAGGATGTTGTGGGCAAAAGTGTAGTGTTTTCACCCTTACCCAGTTCATTCATATGTTCATTCATTCAGTAAAAATATTTTTTTGTTATATTATTATTATACAAGATATATTTATTAGGTCGAACAAAAAGCCTCCAACCTTGGAAATTAAGCATTTTACTTAAAAAATTCCTTATTTTAAAGCATAGACCAAATTATATATACTTTATTTGGTTTTTAACATAAATTAATTATTTAATAGAGATAAAGAAGAATTAGTGAATTGTTCTACAGTTTTTCTCATAGCTAGTCTTTCTCCCATCTAGTAAAAGTTGAAATTTGCAGTTAGCCTAATGCTGTAATATACATGTTACAATAAAATGAAATTTAAAATGGAAATTCAAGTGAAGTTCCCAACCTGAGTTTCTTTTAGCTTTACACATATATATTGACTTACCTCATCATAGCTTTCTTCTTCCCCTAATTACCATCTTTTATTCCCATTTCCATGTATCCACTGTAAAGCAGCTCCAACAGTATCTATTTATATGATTCCAGATCAGTCTGCTTGATGAGAAGAACCCACAGAGTCATAACAGATACATTTATTAGCGTTTCTGCTTCTAAAGTAACAAACTTTTTTTGTACTGTTTGTATCTTCTATTAGGAGAGCCTCAAGTACTCTAAAAGAATGTCATTATGTTCTCTTAAGGAATGTAAATGAGCAGATTAATTCCGCTTATGCAAAATGGGAATGCTCACAGATTTCTGGAACTATATTGAAATTACAGAATTCCCTGTGGTGGTTATATAATATACTCCTTGAAGCAGCAGCAGATCTAGGACTGAACTAGAATGCAACCCATTTGCCAAAAAAGCCATCTTTTAATCCTACTGAGATCCTTCTTTTCTCTATTTCATGAAGTTAACAGCTTTAACATTAAAGAAGCTTTTTGTTATAAAAGATTTTTCTTTTTGGCTTCTTCCCCCATCCCTTTTTCACATCTGTTTTTCAAGTTATCTGGGTGTTATCATGACATGTTAATAGTTTTCTCTTACCTCCCTATTTCAGCTTTCTCCACCAAATTCCAAAATAATTTATCTCATCAAATAAAATCAAGATCATCCAGCCTTAAAGCAATCCATTAAGAGATCCTTGGCTTATATTGTTCTAGTCCTTTCTTTTTTTTTTTTTAATAGAGAAAATTGCATGTGACTACTTTTTAAAAAAAATGGTAAGAGTTACATAATATAAAACATACTATTTTAACCGTGTTTAACTGTACAGTTCAGTGGCACCAAGTACATTCATGTGGCTGTACAACTCCCACTGTCATCCATCTCCCGAATGTTTTGCCTTCCTAAACTGAAACTCTGTCCCCGTTAAACACCAAGTCTCCATTCTCCCTCCCCAACACGTGCCCCCAGGCATCTACCAATGTACTTTCTGACTCATGAATTTGACTATTCTAGGTACCTTATGTAATCTATTCCTTTCCATTACAACGGACAAAGGAAAACTGATTAAGTGCCCTCAGCCTTCTGGAATATCCCCCACCCCCAGAAGCACTACACTGTCTTACCATATGTCAGAGAGCTTTGAATTGGGTACTGTAGGGGAGGGGAAAAAAACAAAACTTTCCTCTACTGGCTTAAATTCAGTGGCTGGATTTGTGATTGAAAGTACAAAATCGCTAGCTTTTTCTTGAGTACAGTCCGATTCAGTAGGTCTGAGGTAGGAAATGGAATATCTTTTTAAAAAAATCAGGCAGCCTCTCTCCTATGACCAGAGAGATGAGGGAAAACACTGAGATAGGTGGTTTTTATCCCCCTTTGGAGATGAAGATATGAAGGTTTTCTAGTTACCTTACTTAGCATGGTAGCCACTAGCCATGGTTGTTAAGTTAACTACAAGTCACTGAAATATTATGCAGTTTCTCCATCACACTAGCCACACATTTCAAGTAATCAACAGCCTCATGTGGCTAGTAGCTACTCTACCACATAGAACAGATGGAGGATATCTTCACCACGGCAGTAATGCCTATTAAATGAGACTGCCGCAGAGATAAAGTAACTTGCCTATAATCATATAACGAATAAGTTATGAAACCAAATTAATGGGTATTTGGGTGCACACCTCCCAGAATTTTTGACCACTGTAAGTCCAGCCTCGTTCAGGAGGATCTGCTCAAGGGAGAGCCTTGAGGATCTGCTCAGTGTGGAGACTGAGCTGGCTTTCCCCAGAGATATCTGAAACCCCAGAAGTCTCTCATTTTGGGTGTTGGTTCTGAAACCAAATGAGCCCTCCGAGTGCTTGGTGTAAAACCTCAAATGGTGACATAGTTAGGGGACTGTGGACAGATGACAGCCACTAATATGACTGCACAGTAGGTCAAATTTGCATCCATGGGAGCAGTCCACCCCTGATCTACATTCAGTCAACCACAGAAATCCATCTTGTTTAAGAGAGAATCTCCTTTTAAAATGTTTCCCTTTTGCCAAGTGGGAGTCACAGTTTCTCTTCTCGTATCTAGACAACCCTTCGTGTACTCCACATGCTTCAATTATGTCAGTGATTTGGATTTAGCAAGGCTTTTTTTTTTTTGTAGAAACAATGTTATAACTGTTAGCTTAGTTACCAGGCTGGCCAACAACAGTCTGCAATGATGCAAAGAAATGATGCCCCTAAGTAGTAATAAGGAAGTGGAAACCCTGTTAGTTATATGTGACTGCCATTTACCACTCTTCTTTTGTGAAACTATACAATGTACATTCTAATATTGCATTCTTTCTTTAAAATATATTTATTTTTAATTGAAGGATAATTGTTTTACAATATCTTGCTGGTTTCTGCCATACATCCACAAGAATCAGCCATGGGTATGCAGATATCCTCTTGAACCTCCCTCCCACCTCCTACCCTCTGATATACATTCCTGCACAAAAGGCACATATACAACGATTCTTTAGTACATTGCTTATACTGGACAGAGGAAACTAAATATCCCTCAGTAGAGGACTGAATAAACCGATGATTCTAAACTTCACTGTGTATCAGATTTACTTGGAGGACTTCCCAAAACACAGGTTGCTGAGCCCCACCTCCAGAATTTCTGATTCAGTAGGTCTGGGGCTGGTCATGAGAATCTGCATTTCTAATGAGTTTCTAAGTGATGCTGATGAGGCTGGTTTAGGGCCCACACTTCAAGAATCATCAAATTAAACAACTGGTTTATCCATATAACGGAATACCACGTGCTGTGCTGTGCTTGCTTAGTTGCTCAGTGGTGTCTGACTCTTCATGACCCCACGGGCTGTAGCCTGCCAAGCTTCTCTGTTGATGGAATTCTCCAGGCCAGAATACTGGAGTGGGTAGCCTTTTCCTTCTCCAGGGGATCTTCCCAACCCAGGGATCGAACCCAGGTCTCCCACATTGCAGGCGGATTCTTCACCGTCTGCGTCTCCAGGAAAGCCCATGCACAGATTTAAAAAAGGAATAAGGAATGAGGACACTTTCTGTGTACCAGTATTGAAAAGTTTTCAGGACATGCTGTTAAATGAAAAGCAAGTTTTGAAGCAGTGTATAAATATGCTAACCGTTGTGTAATAAATTGTTAAAAATAAGAATATATACATACATATATGCACAGGAAAGATGTATTAGAAACTAGTAAAAGTTATTGCATTTAAGAGATAAGCAGAAATGGAATGGAAAAGAATGAGGTGGGAGGAATATATCTCAAAGTATACCTCTTTTTATCAGTTTTGTTTTTGCACTACTTGAATATTGTCATTCATTGTTCAGTTGCTAAGTTATGTCTGAGATCCCATGGACTGCAGCACACCAGGCTTCCTTATCCTTTGCTACCTCCCGGAGTTTGCTCAAACTCATGTCCATTGAGTCAGTGATACTATCTAAACATCTCATCCTCTGCCGCTCCCTTTTCCTCTTGCCCTTAGTCTTTCCCATCTTGAATACTTGAATATTACCTATTTAATTAAACACAATTAAGGATAAAATGAATGAAAGATAAGAAATCATTCAAGGCCAATGAGTCGCAATAGGGGCTAGAAGGGCCATTTCACAAATTTTAATGGCATTTTTTCAAATATTTGCCACTAATTATTGAGGGCTTGTAATGTACCAGGCACTTTGCCAGGTGTTTCACATGAATTATTCCTTTGATTCTCAGAATTCTATTTCTGAGATGTGCAGGATTCGAAACAACTCAATTACTACTTTCTCCTGAATGATAAGCATTTCTTCTCTGCTTTAATGTCCACATCTGTAAAATAGGTATATAAGTTAATAACATAGGTATATAATTCAATAACATAAAGGATTTAGGATGCTAACTATTATTATTTCCTTAGTGCTAGTATACTTCTTTGAAACATGGCTTTAGCTCTTCCTGTACACTTCCATCAGTGCCTTGCTAACATATATTCTGCACTTAGGAGGGTGGAGCAAGGATCCCTCTTATGGGTCTCTCCAGGCTCAAGGATCTCATTTTGGGAGATACCGAGCTATACAACAGCACAGCCCTACACCTCCATATACGTCTAAGGTAGTGGAAAGTTTGTAGCTGATAAATTCTCACCATCTCTACTCCACTCACCAAAACCCAAAAATTCTTAAAGGGTCCAATAAAATATTCCTCCTTCATGAAACTAGAAACCATGTTTTTGATGCTTTTCTTTTAATGCCTCTCATTGCCTTATGTCATAGTCATTTGAATATAACTATGGGTGCTCCTGGAGAAGGAAATAGCTTCTACTCCCGGTATTCTTGCCTGGGAAAGCCCATGGTCAGAGGAGCCTGATGGGTTGTAGTCCATGGAGTTGCAAGAGTTGGAAATGACTTAATGTCTTAACAATAACAACAGTAACAACACCTGTCATTTCTTTTTTCTAGGTTGTATGCTCCTTGACCTCATGGACTCTTGTTTGACTTTAACAGTTGTTGAACTTGGAAAGGACCTTAAATGTAAAAGGAGCTAATTATTTGTTGGAGTGCATTAGAAAGCCAATTGCAAGCGTAAAATGCAATTACTCCTTAGCCTGCTTTGGCATTAGCACCACAACAGCTACCCCCTTTTTTTGAAGTTATTCTGCCTTTCAGATTTTGTTTTCATCTATTATCTGTCAGCTCCTCATATCATATTATTCTATTAAAATAGAAAAATTAAGAGAAAGCACTGTATATTGTAATATTGATATTTCTATTGTATTGAATAACTATTTCCATGGAAACTGCTTTCAATCCTGAATTTTCCTAGATCTCTTAATTAAGAAAAGAATACATTGCAGTGACTACAAAAATTATTTTAAAATGAAGAATTTTGAGAAAATGTATAGGGATTCAAACTGAATAACACTAATTTAATGAACTCTTAATGAATCACAAATCTTAGAGTTTTAATTTGATAATGAACTAATTATAGATGGGGTGAAAATGCAAACAAACCCAATTTACTCTATCCATATATTTTCCAGATCTGTTGAACAGGAACATAAAAACATTTCCTAAACTGATATAGCTCATTTAATTCCCATAGAATTAAAATGTGACTTCATGTTGGGATTTAATCAACTTTAGAGTGTGAACTGTGTGTGAAGTGTGAATGAGAATTTTTAAACTTTTGGCAGAAGATATGATTGAGTATGTAGAAAGTCCAAGATAATTTAAAGATAAATTAATTGAATAGTTTAAAAAAGTTCCTGGATATAGGTCAAACATATAAAAGTTGAGTTAGTAATAACCAGTTAGAAAATGTAAAAGAAAAAAGATTCTGTTCATTAAATAGCAAGAAAAATCTATATGAAATTGGGATTTAGAAATTAACAAAGATGTGCAAAAAAGCTTATGAGTAAAAGTGACAAAATAGTATCAAAGAACATTAAAGAAGTCTTGAATAAATGAAGAATTATGCCACGCTAATGAGTGGAAACAGAGCTTCTGCCTAGGATAGTCACAATATGAGGTGTCTAGTCAAGGTCCTGCATCCCAGGAAGGAACAGCTTTCTTGTAGGGATATTAGGGCCTCTCCTGGTGGCTCAGTCAGTAAAGAATCCACCTGCAATGCAGGAGACTTGGGTTTGATCCCCAGTCAGGAAGATTCTTTCTTGAAGTAAATGGCTAGAATAGTGGAGTGGATGCTCCGTTGAGTACTCTAGTATTAGGCCTAGTAAATCCCATGGACAGAGGAGCCTGGTGGGCTACAGTCCATGGGGTCGCAAAGAATCTGACACAACTAAACAATAACAACAAATAAAGAAGAGACAAGAGGAAGAAGAGAAACTGTTGAAGGCATTTCAAATATCCTACGGATGATGGGGTTGGTCCCTAGCAGTACCTTTTAACCTTGATTTGGTACAAAACAGATTCTTAGTCAGTAGACAAGAAGATCTACCTAATTAGTGCATTTCCCAGGAAGCTTTATGGTATTAGCCAGCAGAGACAGCAGCTTTAATTGAGACAGTGATACCACTTAATTGGAACACCTTAATGAGATTAAGGGGTGCTCAGATAAGGTCAACTTGTTTTCCCTTTGCCCAGAGCTTTGCTGGATCTCTGCCTTCTGGTTGTCAACCTCTGCCAATTGGATAAAGCTGAGTGAAATACTTTTACTGTCCTTCATAAATTGCTTAAGGGAATATTTTAAATACAGACTCCATGTATTTCAGAGAGTATTCTGAAACACATTGGCATGCAGATTCTGCTGATAAATTCAGAAGTCATTACACTGAAGCCCTAGACATTTGCATTGCTTTTAACATGTTGACCCAACAGTTTAATGTACATTAAATGAAATAAATTGATAATTATGCTGGGACTCAACAATATATTTCAATCGATTATATCTATATTAGTCAGGGTGAGAAAGAGAGAGAGAGAGACAGGAGAGATGTTTTAAATAAGAAATTGACTCACTGCAATCTGGAGGCTGACAGGTCCCAAGGTCTGAGGTCAGAGAACCGGAGCTGAAGGTGGAGCTCCAATCTGAAAGTCAGCCTTGAGAGGCAGGAAGAGGTGATGTTTCAATGTAAGACAAGGGGCTGGCAAAGACCAGTGTCCCAGCTCAAGACTGTCGGGCTGGAGGAAATTGCCTCTTACTCAGGCTTTTTGTTCTATTCAGGTCTTTAACTGAATGGATGAGGCCCACTCACATTGGGGAGGACAGTGTTCGTGACTCAGTTTACTCAGTTTAGTATTTATAGAAATACTAACCTCATCTAGAAGCACTCTCAAAGGCACCCTCCTGAATGATGTTTGAACATATACCTGGACATCTCACAGCTCACTAAAGCTGACACAGAAAATTAACCATAACGACATCTTTTTACCTCAATTTAAGATCATTTCACAAAGCTTCATGACAATGTGGTTTTTATTACAAACGAGTACTTACATTCCTCCATTAGTCAAAATGAAATGCTTGAATTCCTCCATCAAAATCAGTGTAGTATTAGTAGAGAGAAACATTCTGCTAAAAACATCGACAAAGATTTTTGTAAATTTTCATGTGTACTATTACTTCCTAGTTTTGTGATCATGGGTTGATTAATTTCTTGATCTGAAGTTTGGAAGTGACCACTATGATTCCCTCCACCTCTAGAAGTCTGTAACCTTCGATCTTTTCATCAGTGTATGGAATTTGGAATGTGCTGACATTGGCATGTCTGTGCTACTGCCCAGAGGAACTCAGATCCCTTTTGTGGGTGAAAGGTAGTTTCAGTTATCTACAGTTCTATGTCATATTTCATCCCTTTGGTGCATATAATGCTAGTTTAGAACAAGTGAATTACCTGTGAGGCTTGACCTCCAAGCAGAGCTAATTTTATAAGGTTCCAGCACGTTTATTAAGCGCCATGAGAACTCACTTTATGAAAGAGCAATTCCCATAGAAAAATGGGTGATTTAAATAACCTAGTACTAAAAAAATATATAATCTGGTGCTATCTCAATAGTACTGCTGGGGGTTTTGGTGGAGGTTTTTCTGTTTCTGTTTTTAGAGCATCACATGCAATAGCTTTTAGTTAATTTTTCACTTGTGTACATTACTCAAGAATTTTAAAATTTAGTGATTAACTGATTCACTGGCTGGCAATCGTTAGGTTGGCAAAAAAGCAAAATTGGAAGTGTTTGAGTGAATATCAAGAAAATTGTATTTAGAGGTCCCAATGCTTGACTGAATCAAGTGAACAAGAGTCAGAACCATTTTGGCAGTTTTGAATTTCATGTGAGGTTTAGAAAGAGCATGCTAAAATAATTTTCCATAATGAATACTTTATCTGCCTTGTAAACAGTTTCAAAAAGTCGTGAATGTTGAAAATGTTGAACAGTTTTGCAAAGTTTTCCCGAATGTTCCCAAACCTACCAATGCCACCTTTTAATTTTCTAGCAGAGTCCACTCCTTATTATTACCTGTCTTTTCAGATTAACAAAACGAAAGCATATCTGTGTCTCAGACGTAGTTTTCTAACATCTTTTTTTTACATTAATGGCATAGATTCTTGAAGAGAAGAAGTCAAACCTGTAACAGAAGGCAATTCAGGCAAAATCGTTCTGTGCAGGAAGAAGAAAAGTGGGATAAAATAAAAAATAATTTGTTGTACTTTGTACTATTTTGCTCCATGACCATCCTGGTAGTCCAGTCCTGTCCAAGATATGTTCTTTTCAAGTTGTTTTATTCTCCCTTTCTTGAGACTTTTGTACATATTGTTTTCCTGAGTCGTGGTATCTGTAAGCTGATTTATTCTGATCAGAGCTACCGAAAGGTACCGGTTTTCAATAAAGTGTGGATTTGGAAAAAAAATTAAAAAATAAAAAATAAAAAATAAAGGACATAGCTAGGAAAATAAAACAGAATCTGGATGAGACACCAGAGAACCTTCTGGAAGGGGAATCACTTAGTGACATTCCTAAGCTTGTTGCCTGGTTAAAGTCTGGCCTGACTTTTTTTAATGTGCATGCTGTGTTTATTTGTATGGTTGAAATCTCGAAGGAAATATTATTTTCAAGATTTTGGAATAGTCTGAGAGCCTCTGATAAAATATGTGCATAAAATTAATAACCATAATTAGACTCAAAAAGAGCAAAGGGAATTTTCATTTTAGTTTTATATTTTCTCCAAGATTGTTTAATGGGTGAAATATTAGTATTCTTCCTAAATTCATAATTTTGTGATGCTTTCTGAAAAAGTAGCTGGGTCAGATTGGCTTAATACTCTTTTTCACACTTTTTCCTCTCCTTTTTGTTAAAAAAAAATAGCCAATCTGCAACTTCCTTAGGGGAGATTAGATAGTTTAGAGAAGTGGCAAAATAAACAAGATTTGTTCTCCTCAAATGTGTCATGAGGAAATTGGAGGCATGCTGTGAAGTAATGGCAAAATAATCTTGACTATTTCCAAGTGCTTTTCCCAAATGAAATGGAAGAAAATTTGAAGTTATCTTCCATCTAATTTATGGTTAAAAAATGTGTGCATACAAGTGTGGCTATATATTTATTTTTCTAACACTGTGATTGGTTTCTTTCTCTAAAAAAGAGGAAACCAGACTTAAGATCCTACAGGTTCTCAAAAACTATTCTCTGGAATAGCTGACTACAGGAGGGTTTTTATTTTTCCATAGAGTAAGGTAGTGGGGGATTGTAACTTATTAAAGGGTAGTGTTAAGGGCTTCCCTGGTGGCTGAGATGGTAAAACATCTGCCTGCAATGCAGGAGACCCAGGTTCAATCCCTGGGTTAGGAAGATACCCTGAAGAAGGAAATGGCAACCCACTCCAGTATTCTTGCCTGAAAAATTCTGGGGATAGAGGAGCCTGGTGGGCTACAGTCCAGGGGATCGCAAAGAGTCAGACATGACTGAGCGACTTCACTTTCACTTTCCTCCCAAAGACAGCCCCTCTCATTTCTTTCATACTAACCTGTCAAAGTACTGTTCTACTAAATATACAGTGCGCATGGAAACCTTAATTTATTTAAGGGGCTGTGATCATTTGTAGAAAACACTGCCTTCACTTCTGCCTCACCAGCTGGACTTGGTGCCTGACCCCTTACCTAGCATCTGTTTGGACATGTGGATTCATTGAATGCCCTTCTAGAACAGGGATTGGAAAAAAAAATGAGAGTCTTTAACAGTCCAAGGGCAAGTACACTCAGAGTCTGAAATTTCTATGAATGTCAGTTTTGGAATGAGGAAACTATTCTTTGTTCTTAAGTATGTCTGCTTTCTATCCATAATCCAGGGAGGGTCCTAGCAAGACTCATATGTTTAATATAAGCTCTTGAGAATGCAAGTATGTATTTCTCTTCTGAATACCTGAAGTAAATCACAGAGAACTTAAGTTAGTTTATGTGTCTCATTTTTAACTCAGAGTAGAGTTTCTGCCAGGTAGGATACAGGGACCTGCTGGCATCAACGCTGCCCGTGAAGAATTTTTGTAGGAGAGTCCAAGAAAACCTTTCACTCAAGTTCCAATAATAAATGTGCTTAAAAGATCATTTAGTTCCATTATGGAGAATCCAATTTATCCCAATCCGCTAAGGCATTTCCTAGAAGAAAGAGAGAGTCCTTGGGCATTATTCTGTGTAATTAGCTTTTTGCACCTTGCATTGTGAATTGGGATTTCTGATTTCCCCACCCTACGGTGCAAAGTGATAGTGCCTAGAAACCTGAAACTAAAGCAGATGTTCTAACTCATTAGTATTTTAAACTTTTATAATCTGAGAAACTCTGGGGCAAATACTAGATATTATTATACTCTATTTTATAAATATTAAAAATATTTTATTTTCAGAGGGACTTTTCTTATTCTCCCAAATTAATTTTCACCTGAAACCTCAACAGGTCTTAAGAAAGTGTGCCAAAGGCCAAGTTAACCCTTTTCTCATTCCTGAATTTGTCTCAGTTTCCAGGAAACAGCCACCTTGTTCAAAGGAACCTATTTTTGTTTTACATTTCTGTATTTTTCTGTTTCAAGTAACAATAGAAATGTAACATCTGAAAATTGTGATTTGAGAGGATAATATAGGAAAAACCAAAGGTGAAATGTTAAAGAAATAAAACTAAATACAAAATGTTATAATCTCAACTATTTAAAAAATAATTGAAAAAAGGTAAGAAGGACATATAGCAAAAGTAATGTTTGGATTTTCTGTATCTTACTGTAACTCCTGAGCTACTTTTCTAAAAGTAATTGAAACAGAACAGAATATGAATATTTCAGAGATGATATTTTAATATACCATAGTTGTTTTGATCCTGAGAATGATGGAGGAACTAGGAATAATCCATGAGAAACAGTATCTTTCAAGGAAGAAAGCTATTGGTAAAGGGTAGAATTGAGATAAACTACTTCAAGACTAGAATGTTGATAAAGAACCTTCTAGAATGAGAATATATACAAATCTATCAGGTTCTTCAGACTTCATATAATTTTTATCTAGACATTTGTATATTTCCCATTTTTATAAACTGGTCAAGAAAACATACAAGCTAAGAAAAGCTTTTGTTTTCATGTAATTCCCCATATATAATTTCAGGGACAAAATTGATCTAAAAGCTTAAACAGAGTTAACCCATAAGGGTCAGATTTTAAACAAAAAAATTATGCTATGAGAGTGCATTTTTTAAAAGTCACTTGATTATATAATGAGTATATCATTATATATGGTTGATATAATGAATATATCATTATATATAAATGGTTGGATAGCATCACCGACTCAGGATACTGAGGGACAGGGAGGCTGGCGTGCTGCAGTCCATGGGGTTGCAAAGAGTTGGACACAACTGAGCAACTGAACAACAACACTCATTATATGCATACTCACAAAATGTACATAGCTTATGTGATACTGTTAACGAACTGGTACATCACACACAGAGAACAGCTTAGCAGTCTGCTCACAATGTTAAAAACCACCACCAACAAAGGACAGGATTTATTAAACATAATCTGTACTGAAGTCATAAGCACTGTCTTTCTCTTCAGTTATTTTATCCAAGACAAAGATGGTGTAGACAGCTCAGCTGCCTGAGACCCCTCAGGTAACCTTGTGGGTCTCTTCAGGAGGGGACGTGTCTGAGCTTTTCTTTTAATCACCTTCCTCATCAACACTTTCCTGGTCAGTGTTGACATCTTCATGATCCTCCCCCTGCTCCTGCTTCTGTTCTTTCTGTTTCAGCAATTCTTCAGGTACGTCCTTTCCTCTATTACTCCATTGACCAGACCCAACAACTAGAAAAGGTTGCTACTGGCTAACCAAGGGCCCCTCAGGGATTGTATGCTGTGTAAGAGTACGTGTATGTTTGTGTGTGTCTGCGTGCATGTGTGTGTGTTCAGTCATGTCCAACTCTTTGCAGTCCCATGGAGCCCTGCCAGGCTTCTCTGTCCACGGGATTTCCTAGGCAAGAATACTGGAATGGGTGGCCATTTCCTACTCCAGGTTACCTTCCTGACCCAGGAAGCCTGTGTGAGAATACATATTTTTAATAATAAGTAGTCAGACTGAGAACTGGACCTTACTCCTTTCTTGGGGTACTGGCATAGATTTCATGATTATGATGCACTGTAATCTACTTTACTCAAATATTTACTTAGCTATTCTTTCATTCATTCAACAAATATTTGCTGAGTACATAAATACAGTATATACTTGGAGGACAGATAAGCTATATTTAAACAGCTGTAGCAAATGTGGCATAATTTTGGGAGAATACAAAAGGTGAGTGTTTCCAGCTGGGGAGAGCCAGAAAGGCTTCTTCTTGGGTTGGGATTGCCACCTGGGCTTGAAGTGAAGGAGAAAGGAGGGGTGAAGGCATGGCCATGTACTGGGGGTAAGAAGGATTAGTTTGAGTAGGAGAGGTGGGAAGTAAGAAAGCTGGAGCCAGATCACAGGGCCTTTGGTGCCAGTCTGGGTGGTTACTCTTCTAGGCAATGGGGAACTGTTGAAGGTTTTTATGTAGGAATTAACATGGTCTTGCAACAACATGTCAAATGAAACTTGGATAGCCAGGATACAGAGGATTATGGTCTATGACTATGAGGTGTGCCTCTTAAGGCTTTCAAAAGAGCTGCCTGGGAAGATTAAAGGCAAGACTTGGTTCTGAAGGACAGTTCCCTACTTTAATATTTGGGCCTTGACAACTTGTGTCAGCTTTCTCTTGAATGGGACCATGGTGGCCTCTCCTGTTCTGTTCCATCAACTCTAGACTCGTTCTGGCTGCTTCCCAGAATCTTGCCTTTGCAATGGGGACCAACCTTTGGCTGTTTCCTGTAATCCTCCAGGATCTATGTATTAGTAGTGGCATTCCGCACCCGCCCCAACTCTGGTTTTGACTTTTTTGTTCCTCTTTTAGAACTAAGAGCTGCAAAAGGTTTTTTTTTTTTTTGGTCTGTTTGTTTTGTTTTTTTGCTGTGCTGGGATCTTGAGATAGGGCAGATTAAGACAATATTTTTTGCAATATAATAAAGACTTGATTGAAGGTGTGGTGGTTGGGATGGGGAAAAGGAGATGGATTCAAGAAATATTGTGGAAATAGAAGTGACAAGATCTGATGACTGAATATGGGAACAAGGGGAAAGGAATCAAATAATAGTGCTGAGTTTTGACCCTGTATGAATTCAGATGCTTTTAAAAGGTCCAGAAGATACTTTTCATACTTTTACAAAGTTGAATTGAAGCTAAGTGTTGTAGACAGAGCTCTCATGGAGGTTTCTTTTAACTTCAGTGATGATTACCCTGAAGGGTATTAAGACCAGCCTGGTCAAGTAAATTGTACCAGCACAACGCCAAGCACAGGCTGTAATACTTAAGTAGGATTAGAAGAAATATGCCTGTGCCCAGAAAGCTGGTACAAGGAAATGTGGAAGAAGCCCTTTGTGGTTCTAGTCTTTATATTATTGAGTAACTTCCTTTTAGAGAAAGACCTGGCACTGTGTTTCAGAAACAATTTATGCAAGAGAATATGATACTAAATTGCAGAGGGTGGAGAGGAAGGTAATTCAATACTCAAGAATCTTGAGAACTGTGGAAACAAGCTGGTTTAAGCAGAAATTATTTTATGTGGTGCCTGTGGGCTGATTCACTTATTTGAATGCCCTTATGGTGGGATATTAAATAATAGTCAAAGTTTATTGAGTATCTAAAGTGTCTGATACTGCTCTAGGTACTTTTTAACCTGCAGAATATCCCATTGAATACTTATAAAACACTGTGAAACTGAGTGTCTTATAATCCCCATTTTATAGGTGACAAAATTGAGGCTCACACATTTTTCACAGAACTAGAACAAATAATCCTAAAATTCACATGGAACCATAAAAGACCCAGAATTGCCAAGGCAATCCTAGAAAAAAATAGAACAAATCAGAAGGCATAACCCTCCCAGACTTCAGAAAATACTACTAAGCTACAGTAATCAAAATAGTGTGGTATTAGAACAAAAACAGACACATGGATCAATGGAGCAGAATAGAGAGTTCAGAAATAAACCCACACACCTATGGTCAATTAATTTTTGACAAAGGAGGCAAGAATATACACTGGGGAAAAAACAGTTTCTTCATCGGGTGGTGCTGGGAAAATTGGACTGCCGCATGTAAATCAATGGTGTTAGACCACACCTTCTCACCATACACAAAAATAAAACTCAAAATGGCTGAAGACCTAAACTTAAGACGTGACACCAAGAAACTACTAGAAGAGAACATAGGCAAGACATTCTCTGACATAAATGGTACCAATGTTTTCTTAGGGCAGTCTCCTGCGCTGCGCTCAGTCGCTCAGTTGTGTCCAACTGTGAGCCCATCAACTGTAGCCCACCAGGCTCCTCTGTCCACGGAATTTTCTAGGCAAGAATACTGGAGTGGGTTGCTAATTCCTTCTCCAGGGGATCTTCTGGACCCAGGGATTGAACCAGTATCTCTTGCATCTCCTGCATTGGCAGGCAGATTCTTTACCACTGTGCCACCTGGGAAGCCCCGAAGCAATAGAAATAAAAACAAAAATAAACAAATGGGACCTAACCAAAGTTGCACACTTCTGCACAGCAAAGGAAACCATAAACAAAGCAAAAAGACAACCTACAGAATGGGAGAAAATATTTCAAATGATGCAACTGACAGGCGTTTAATTTCCAAAATATACAAATAGCTCATACAATTCAAACAATGAAAAACAGACAGTCCTACCTCAAAATGGGCAGAAGACCAAGTTAGCGTTTCTCCAAAGAAGACATACAGATAGCCAATAGGCACATGAAGACACTCGACATTTCTCTAATTATTAGAGAAATGCAAATCAAAACTACAAAGAGATACCACCTCACACCAGTCAGAATGAGCACTGTTAAATAGTCTACAAATAACAAATGCTTGAGAGGATGTGGAGAAGAAGAGAATCCTCCTATAAACTCTTGGTGGGAATATAAGTTAGTACACTGTGGAAAATAGGGTGGAAGTGCCTCAGAAAACTAAAAATAGAATTACCATATGATCCAGCAATCCTACTCCTGGCATATATCCAGACAAAACTATAGTTCAAAAATGTACATGCACTGCTATGTTCATAGCAGCACTATTCACAATAAACAAGACACGGAAACAACTAAAGTCCATTGACAGATGAATGGATAAAAATACAGTACGACTATACAATGCAGTATTACTCAGCCATTAACAAGAATGAAATAATGTCATTTGCTGCAAAATGGATGGGTCTAGAGATTATCATGCTAGGTGAAATAAATCAGAAGGAGGAAGGCAAATAACATACAATATCACTTACATGTGAAATCTAAAATAAAACAAGTGAAGCTATTTATGAAACAGAAGCAGAATCACAGACATAGAGAACTGAGTCGTGGTTGCCAAGGAGGAGGTGGTTGGGGAAGGGATGGAGTGGAAGGTCGGGGTTAATAGATGTAGACTTTTATATATGGAATGAATAAACTGTAAGGTCCTACTGAATGGCACAGAGAACTATGTTCAATATCCTACGATAAACCTTAATGGAAAAGACTATTGAAAAGAATGTATGCAGCCATGAAATTAAAAGATGCTCCTTGGAAGGAAAGCTACGACAAAGCTAGACAGTGTGTTAAAAAGCAAAGACATCACTTTGCCGTCAAAGGCCCATATGGTCAAAGCCATGGTTTTTCCACTAGTCATGTACAGAAGTGAGAGCTGGACGTAAAGGAGGCCGAGCACCGAAGAATTGATGCTTTCCAGTCGCGGTGCTGGAGAAGACTCGTAAGAGTCCCTTGGAGAGGAAGGAGATCACATTGGTCAGTCCCAACTGAAATCAGTCCTGAACATTTACTGAAAAGACTGATGCTAAAGTTGAAGCTCCAGTACCGTCCGTGGGCACCTGATGTCAAGAACCAACTCTTTGGAAAAGACCCTGATGCTGGGAAAGACTGAAGGCAAAAGGTGAAGAAGGTGGCAGAGGATGAGATGGCTGGATAGCATTAGTGACTCCATGGACATGAATTTGAGCAGACTCTGGAAAATAGTGAAGGACTGGGAAGCCTGACATGCTGCAGTCCATGAGGTCACAAAAAGTTGGACGTGATTAGTGACTGAACAACAACAGTATATGTATAACTGAATCACTTTGCTGTACAGCAATAATTAGCATTGTAAATAAACTATATTTCAATTTAAAAAAATTTATGCTCAGAGTGGGAAACTCAATGTAATACATATACTAACTTGCTTTTTCACTGTGGCTTATTAGAGCTAATGTTTGAGTTAGTTGGTTTTAATTCAGGTTGCACTGAAAGCCTCTTACATGCTAGTAAGCATTCCTGAAACATCTGTGAAAATGTAGGTTATATTTGTCCTGAGCTTTCAGTGAGTAGGACAGTGGTTTTGTAAGCATCAGGGCAGGTCCTAGTTAAAGAATTACAGTAGGCAACTTGCTTTTGACTTCTTCATTCCTTAGTTCAGCTTAAGGACCTTTCCCGGTGGTTGGCTTGAGTTCTTAATCATCAATTTAATTACTAGGGATTACTGAGTACTTTCTATGTGCCAGATACAGTGCTGAGCACTTCACTGCATTATTTCATGTAATTACGACCACACTGTGAGATTGTTACTCTTGTTTTTAACTCAAAGTATAGTTGATCTACAATGTTGTATTAGTTTCAGGTGTGCAGTAAAGTGATTCAGTATTTTTGCAGATTATATTCCATTATAGGTTATTATAAGATAAGGGGTATAATTCACTCTTCTATACAGTATATTCTTGTTGCTTATCTATTTTACATATAGTGGTTTGTATCTATTAATTCCATACCCCTAATTTGTCATTTCCCTTTCTCTCTCCTCTTTGACAATCACAAACTTGTGTTTTATATCTGTGAGTCTGTTTCTGTTTAGCATATACATTCATTTGTGTTACTTTTTATATTCCACATTTAAGTGATATTATACGTATTTGTCAGCCTGACATTTCACTAAGCATAATATTCTCTAGCTCCAGACACATTCTTACAAATGGAAATATTTCATGTTTAATGGTTGAGTAATATAACACCTTAATTCATGATAATGCTACTCTTACTGGCTTCATTTTATATGAGGGGAAGTAACTGGTGTGAAGTCTTACTACTAGTAAGTAGTAGAGATGCGATTCATCTCTTATCTAACTCCAGAATCCATCCTCCTATTTTGCCCCAACTCTAGGCTTTTCTCAAATTGTCAAGATCCCTACACGGGGCATTTTTTTATTTGGGTTTGAATCAGGTGAATCTAAAATCTAGATACATTTTGGGAATAGCTTTTAAGTTATTTTCCTCCTAGAACTTGTGATGTTATTAGCTGTTTTATTCACATTTGGAAACAGTCATTAGGTTAATTACCCTTGAAAGCTGTGATCCCTTATTTATGAGTACTCCCTGGTCACGGCTGTGTGGATTGTACCATAGGCAGATATTCAATTCACAGAAGCATTTTTCTCCCATGTTGGAAGGGAGTAGTGGCATTGTAGCATCTCAGTAAAAGCAGAACATCCTTGAGGGAGGTTTGGTGATGTGGCAGGATATCAGGTTTCAAGGTTCTGTAGAACTCATCATAAAATGACATCCATCTCCTTTTATTTAAATGCAAGTACTTGCAAGCGTGCAAAAATTAGCATCAGAAATTAACCAGCTGCTCTTCTGCTAGACTAAACAGTGGTTACTTGGACCTAATGGGCAACTTTTGTTAATCATTTATATGTTTCAGTGAGATGAGACATCCTCATTGTGGGAATTCTCAAAGATGCCCCACGCCTATACAAGAAAATTATAGACAAGTATGTAGAATTTTCCTTCTTATGTACTGCATAAAAGCTAATAAAATAATGACCAATTAGATACTTAAGAGCCTGAGCATATGAGAGTATTATGTGAATACTGGTTAATAGTAATACCACAAACTCACAGAACAAGGGAAAGCATGCCTGATTCAAATTATAGGAGCTTTTATTTGGATTTCTACAGAAGCTGTTATTAGTAGGTCTCAAAGCACCTTACAAGTAGTAATTATTAAAACTCATGAATACAACCAAAAATGTCATTTTACTGAGGGAATAAGTGAGAATTCCCCTTTACCTCATATATATTATGAGCCCTAAATGCCTGGGCTACAGTAGGATTTTCCATATAGAGAGAATGAGTTTGAGCAAGCTCCAGGAGATGGTGAAGGACAAGGAAGCCTAGCATGCTGCCATCCATGGGATCACAAAGAGTTGAATACAACTGAGCGACTAAGCAACAACTCATACACTTGTGGGTGTTTGGGGCAATGATTCCATAGGCATAGAAGGGGCAAGTATGGCTTCATGGTTCTCATATTGAATATCTTTATCTATGTGGTTATAACCCTTCACTTAGTTTTGAAATTTTACATGCATAATAGCTTTAAACAAATTTTGCCTGTATATTTTAATATTTCTCTGTTGACTGTGATATCAAATTTGAAAACAAAAATTATGCCAGGTTCACATGAGAGCATTTTAAAATATTTTGGAATGTTATATCAGATTTACTTGTTCTCAAACTAATATTTCATTCCAAGGACTAACAGCTGGTAAGCACAGTCAGTGGGACCTGTATTTATTTCTGTTCTCAGTGACAAATCCTTGAAAGGTTGTGAGGATTTCTCATCTGCTTCAGAATGCTCCTTTGCCCTTCCTCCCCTATTTTTCCTTCTTTCCTGCAGTTTGGTTGCCCAGGTTGGCAAAGCTCAAGAGTATTCCAGTGACTAACTCTCTCTCCCCCTCCATCTCCAGTCCTCATCCTCCCTCCAACATGATTGATCTTCAGCTTTATTTTCTTCTGGTGCTGAGAGATCATATTGTAGTTATTGGTCATGGTTGTCAGGAAGCTGTACTTCCATGGTTTTATTTCACTGTCATGTAGATGCCAAGAAAAGTGTGAACTAGTGAGCACCTTCTTTTATAGTTAGGACACCGGAGCCCAGAGAGAAGGAGTGACACCCAAGGTCATACAGCTGGTTCACTTCTCTGTCTTCTAGAATTGGGACTAGAATTCAGGTCTCAAAATTCCTAAGCCAAAAGTTTCCCCATGGTAATTATATAATTCTTTGAATCACAAAAAAACTATTAGGCCAGAGACATAGGAGCAAAACTAGAAGAAATAGTTTGTTGATTTTATCCAGGTCTGTGGATCAGCAGGACTAGAAGTGGAGCCCCAGGATCTGAAAAAAAAAAAAAAAATAGAGAGATGTGAGTGCAGAGCTGAAATGGTGGACCCTGGGACTGTGGTGTTGCTGTGCAGGAGGAGTTGAATGACTGGCAGTAGAGGGTGATGGAGAGCAAGGTGAAGTGGAGAACAGGATGAGGAGAATGGTGGTTGTAGAGGAACTGGGAGGATGGTTGAGTTTATGGTCATGACAGTGGACTGTTGATGTAAAGTGGAGCAAGTTGGCTATTGGATAGATGGTCCTCAGGGACCTTGAAGTCACCCAGGGTGATGCCAGAAAGGAGGAATTGATAAAGGTATCAAAGTTCTCAGGAACTGTGGGAAAAGAACAAATTCCTAGAAAGCAGAGGTTTCTAGGTGGGGAACCTTGAGGGGGTATTTATATAATTATGGAGATATGTGTCTATTCTGTGACAGATGACACATTTCTAAATTCTGATTTTCATATTTTTTTCAGGGAAAACTGAGGCAGCCATCAAAAACTTCAGTCCCTACTACAGTCGCCAGTACTCTGTGGCTTTCTGCAATCATGTACGCAGTGAAGTAGAACAGCAAAGAGATTTAACATCACAATTTTTGAAAACCAAGGTAACCCATAGACGTTTGGTTTCCATATTTCTCCCACTAAGAATGGTTTATAGCTCATAATATTTCTGAAATAAACAATAATTTGTGTGACAGTTTAAAAAATCTGTTCTTAAATCATTCTCAAAAAACTATTTGCCCAGAAGTTAGAACATATGATTTCTTGTTGATGGTGCAATCCATATAAAAAAGAAAACAAGCATAATTTCAATTTTATTATCTTTTTCCACACTGATGCTTTGATGTCAGGAAATCTGACTTGCTCTGATGAAGTTCAGTACAAAAAAGTCATAATTTCAGTGCCTCATACTTTTGGCAGTTTTATTTTGATCATTGATCAAATGTGATTTTTATCTTCTAAACTGTAGTTTATTCTTTCTCCTTTGCTCCATTATAATAATTATCCACAGCCAAAACAAATATTTATTAATACTATGTGCCAGGCCCTGGGGCTTCCTAGGTGGCGCTAGTGGTAAAGAGCCTGCCTGCCAATGCAGGAGACAAGAGACCTGGGTTTGGGAAGATGCCCTGGAGGAGGGCATGGCAGCCCACTTCATTGCCTGTATTCTTGCCTGGAGAATCTCATGGACAGAAGAGCCTGGCGGGCTACAGTCCATAGGGTTGCACATGACTGAGCAACTTAGCATGCATGCTTGCTTGCCAGGCCCTATTCTAAGTACTGGAGAACAAGACAAATTTTCTGCTTGCCTATTAATATTCAAATAGAAGAAAGACAATAAATAAATAAATGAATATCAGGTGATATCAGGTAATAAGAAATGTTATCAAGTAAAATAAAGCAGGAGTCATGAATATTTCAGAGAAGGCTTTTGTGAAGATGACATTTGAGCAGGACTAGAGTGAAATAAAAGAATAGGCTGTGTATCTGTGGAAAGTATTTGTTCTAAGCACCTGGAACAATATTGCAAAGATTTTGCAGCAGTTAAAAGTGCAGCAGGAAGGCTGGTGTGTTGAGAGCCATGTGAGCAAGAGAGGAGAGTTGAAAAAGGAATACAGAGTGACTAGTAGAAGGCAGATCATATAGGACCATCGACCGCAATAAGGGTTTCTATTTTAAGTGTGATGGGAAGTTATTGGAGGGTATGGAATATAGAGTAACTTATAATTTTAAATGCTCTCTCTGGGCTTTCTGTAGAGAACAGACTACAGGGAGGGACATGAGAGGAAACTGGAAACTGGCAAGAAAGACACTGTGGCAGTCCAAGAGAAGGATGATGGCAAACTGGACTAGGGTGGTGGTGGGAGTTGTTGTGAGAAGACTCCAAGTCAGAGCTGACTGAACTTGCAGATGGGTTGGATATGAGAGAACAGAAGAAGAGAGAAATCAGTGATGACAGCTTTCAGCCTGAGCAAATAAGCAGAAGGATTTGTCTTCTACTCAGCAGAGTCAGAGGTGAACGGGGATCCTAAGTTCACTTCTGCCCATGTTCTATTTAAGATACTTATTTGACATGCACCTGTGAAAATCTTGAAATAGATAGTTAAATGCTCTGATTTGGAGCTCAGTGGAGAGGTTGAGGCTAGAGAATAGAAATTTTGGATTTCTTAGCTCCAAACTGGTATTAAAGTCATGGGACATAATCAAGGGAGAGTGTAAACAGAGAAAAGGAGAGATTCCATGACCAAGTCCTGGCCCCGTCAGCATTTGGAGATCAGAAAAAGGAGAAGATTCCAGCAAGATGGACTGAAAAAAAAATAGTCTGTGGAGTAGGAAAAATAAATCAGGGAAGTACAATGTGCCTGAGACAAATAAAGAAGGGATTTCAAGAAAGGGTGAATGATAAATGGGTCCAATACTGCTGCAAGTTGACCAACAGATTTAGTGACATGGGTTTGCAAAGATAACTGATTGTCATCCCCATAAAACAGTTATTGAAAAAATTTTGGGAGTTTGATAAAAGTGAAAATTCTGGTCCACATCCCCAGAGATTCTTATATAATAAATCTAGGGTGAGCCCATATTTTTAACAAGCATATCAGTTGATTTTAGTGGCCCAGTTTTAAGAAGTGCTGTGCATAACAACTATAAAGTTATGCTTCTATATGGTTTCAGTCTCATTTAAAGAGGAGAGTGAGAGCCTCTTTTACATGTTAAGGAGTCCAGATAGGAGAGTACCTCATCATCTGTCTCAATACCCTGAAATTTACCTTATAAATTCCATCCCTGAGTGGATTTTTAAAAAGATGAGCATATCTATCCTCTCTGTATGCTTCGTGTAAATTTTGCTTGAAAGTGGAGAGATGTTTCTAAAGGGACTATGACTTTCTTTCATTAAGATATAGTTGGCTTACAATACTGTGTTAAAGGCACTATAGTTTTTTAATTCATGTTTTAATTGGAGGAAAATTGTTTTACAATGTTGTGTTGGTTTCTGGCTTACAACATAAATCGGCCATAATTACACATGTATCCCCTTTGAACCTCCTCCTTCCCCTCGTCCCACCTCTCTAAGTCATCACAGAGCACCAGGTTGGGCTCTCTGTGTTATACAGCAGCTTCTCACCAGCTCTCTGTTTTATGGGGCTTCCCTGGTGGCTCGTACGGTAGAGAATCTGCCTGCAGTGCAGGAGACCTGGTCTATCCCTGGACCGGGAGGATCCCCTTTACACGTGATGGTGAATATATGTCGATGCTACTTTCTCCATTTGTCCCACTCTCTCCCTCCCCCACTGTGTCCACAAGTCCACTCTCTACATCTGTGTCTCCATCCCTTCCCTGAAAATAGGTTCATCAGTTTTTCTAGATTCCACAAAAGAACGAATTTGAGTCAGTTCTAGTGAGGTGGATGAACCCAGAGCCCGTTTTACAGAGTGAAGTAAGTCAGAAAGAGAGGCACTGTAGTTTATGAATAACATAATTGTAAAGTCAGTGACACATGAAAGACAAGAGGCCCATTCCTATATTTTGAGATAATACATGAGGCAGGATGAGAATTATCCCTCACACAGTTAGCCCAATAGAGACCTGTCTAGGAACCTAACAGGGACTTTCCTAAAACGTGTATATCACCAGCATTATTAATGAGAAATCCACAAACCTTTAAACTGAAGAGGTAGAATGAAGATTTGCTGGCTCACCTGCTTGTTCTTTAACCAGGGAGCAAGCATGATCTCTTTGAGGAGGTCGGAGGTAGGTAAAGTTTTATACCTTGGGTCCCCAGAGCTTTGCGTTTGGGAAAACCATTGAGCAGTGACTATTGAGGCAGCCACTGAAGGATGACAAATAGAGGAACAGCCTGGGAACGCCCCTGTTTTTTCAGGAATTAACCCCGAGGCATATTCTGGATGCTGGGATGGATGTTCACAACTTACAGCTAACTACCTCTCTTCCTCCCTTCCACAGAATGTATGAAGAATTTATTAAGTACCACAGATATGCAAGGCATAACCTTTCTACTATAATCCCTTCTGCCATATGCTTCTGTTCTTGGAGGACAATGGAGGGAATGCAGATTACAAAATTATCGATAAGACAAATATTTGTATTTGGTTAGGAGAAGTAGGAATGGGAAATGTGGAGGGAAGTGGGGGAAACAACCATTTCCCAAGGATCTCGGCACAAGATAGTTTCTGAAAATATCCCTTGAAATACCGTGAATAGGCAGTGATAGCATGACACGCCATCTTTTGTTGTCATGGTTAATTGTATTCATCTTCTTTAAGCCACCACTGGAGCCTGGAACTGTTTTGTATGAAGGAGAACTGTCACAGTTTGCTGAGGACATAAAGAAATGGAAAGAGAGATATGTTGTGATTAAAAATGACTTTGCCGTGGAAAGCTATGAGAATAGAGAGGTAAGACATTTGCTTGTTACCGCTGGTTCTTGCAGTACTCTTAAATGTTGTCTGGGTTGATGGGAATGCCCTGTTCTTTGAGACTGACTGATTCAGTGAGCACTAACGGATTCAGGTATTTATCTCCGTCAGCAGATACTTACTGTGGGTTATAGTAGGTTCTAGGCATATCGCTGTAGGTCACACAGATGCTCGCAGTCTGGTGGGTGAGATAGACTTTGAACAAGTAATTACAAGTGAGTGTAAACATGGAAGGTTCTACTGAGTGACCAGTGCAGGAACCTTTCCGTATAATCACTGGGCTTCGAGGTCTGTCCAGTCACCTCTGACAGCTCTCCCTCTCTGCTCTGTGTCTCTGCGTCTTCCCAGTCTTAAGCCTCCTGTGTTGCTGAGGAATTATTTATTAAGATTGTGTTTGGACTTGCATGGGTTCCTAAAAATTCAGAACGTTTCACACACTTTATTCCATTTATACTTATGGATTTTTTTCGTTAGCATTTTCCTGCTTATCTCATTCTTTGTCTTGTTTGTAAAATGTGCAGAAAGCGAGGTTACGTGTAAAGTGCCCAGCACCCGAGAGGACCTCAGGTTTCATTGGCTCCCGTGTCTTTCCCCATCAGTGTGTAATGTGGTATAGATGAAAGAACACTAGGCAGGGAATCTGGAAAACTAAAGTTGAGCTCTGGCCTCCATTAAACTAGAGAGTGAGGCGGAATGATCCCACTGATTCCTTCTACATCTCATATGGTACACATACTCAGAGAATCAGTCAATAGATTCTCAAGTTCCCTTTGAAATGAACAGGGCCTATTTGTGGATTAAAGATAGTAACCAATTTAAGACTCTACTCTCTTGACTCTAAGTTCAAAACTAGTCAAGACATCCTCTACAGATACTCTGAGTAATCACCTCTGAAGCTAAACCATTAGGAAGAGGCTTCAAGCTGACAATATGTTTTCTTCCCATTTCTGATGGAAAACAAAAATAACATAGAACACAAACTTATTATACCACTTCCCAGGTATACTCATACTGCTTTCTTGGGTAGTCTTATTCTTTCTAACCTTCATTAAGCTAATAGCTTCTCTGGTTTGTCTATTTCAGGGTTTTATTCAACATTTGATTTGCTCTTTGAAGCAAATGATCAACACAGTACAAATAATAATGATGATTACAACATCTCACTTTATATTTCATGCGTCCCACTACATCATCCTCTCAGGGAAACTTAAGAAGAGGCAGTGTAGCGTAATGGTTAATATTTTGCCCTTTGAACCACACCTTTACCAGTTTCTAGGTTTCTAGATAAAAGTGTCCTTGCATAAGTTATGAATCTCCGTGAACCTCAGTTTTCTCATCTGTAAAATGGTAGGCATGGTTCTTTCATCGCGATGTTGTTGTGAGCGTTAAACACACGAATGCACTGAAGCCCTTAGCGCATGGCCAGGTGCTAGCAGAGCCCAGTAGAGAGCAGTTGTTGGTATGACAACTGACTGATGTGGAGGAAACACTCATGAACTCACTCTTGGATTTATTAAGGTTTTCATCACATTTGGCACTAACTGAAGTTTCATTTTGAATCAGATTTTTGTGTTTTTTCCCCCGTTTCATTTTAAGGTTAAAACTTGCTCCCTTAACTTGCAATTTATGAACTATATTGCTTTTTTTGCTTTGCTCATCATTTTCAAGTGAAGTTGTTCTGGTTGCTAAGATATGGTCACTGAGTTTGGTAATAACCAATTTTTTTTTAACTTGGAAAAAAATGCCCATGCAGTGTGCCATAGTTCCTCAAAGTTTTAATGATATCCTGTTTATTAATTACAAAAGGATTTTTTTTGCTTTTTTTAATGACACCTAAGATGGAATTCCTGAGTGGTCCAGTGGTTAGGACTCTGGGCTTCCACCGTAGGACTGCAGGGGCCACGGGTTCAATCCCTGTTCAGGGAACTAAGATCCTATGTGTCACACAGTAAGGCCAAAAAAAAAAAAAAAAGCCACTTACACTAAAAGCTATAAATTAAATATCTATAAACTGCCAATTCTTTTATCAAGAATCCAGTTTGGGATGGTGATTGAGCAGGAAAATAAATGAGCATTTTTATTTTTATTTTCAATTCCTGCTTCCTGCAGCTGGATTCGTCACCTTCTCACCACTGGGTCATTAATAAGTTATTTAACCTCTTTGAATTTCACTTTTCTCATTGATAAAATGGAGATAATATCTAATTCACAATGCTGTTTTGAGGATTAAATAATAGAACATATAATGTTTTTAAAAACCTAGTTTATATAATACATTTCAGATTTGAGGCCAATCTGAATCAAACTGTTCCTAAACTTTCTCAACATCATACCGTTTTCAATTCTTCTCTCTTTTGCTGTGAGTCCTGATATGCTTGAGCAGTTGACTAGTGGTTCTTACAAGAATGAAAACAGCCTTCTTAGACATACAGGAGTTTGTTTTGTTTGGGTTTCTTCAATCACTATCTTACTGATGCAGAATATGTTATTGTTACTCCGATTTTGTGGCCCTTAGCAACATTATTTTAGGTATTCCCAGAGAACCACCATGCCAGACTTAAGGTCCCACAGTTTTGTGGTTTCGTTCTCAACTTGCCTGTAGCTTGTTAGTCTCACAACTTTCCCTTGACTTAAGCCCTCCCATCAGAGCACATACTTACATTTTATCTTATCTGTATGTCCATGTGAGTATATCTGTTTAACCAACTGCTTCACTGCTTTCGCGATGCTCTGCAACCCTGTTATGTTTTCCAAACAGCAGAGCGCTTTGTCTGCTGACCAGAATTGTTCAGATGTCATGATATTATAATTCCATCCTAGACTATTTTACTGCAAAACAGCCTCATGTATAAGGGCAAGTGGTGGCATATTTTATCACTGTTACATTTTTATGCTTTTGGTAAAAATCCTTAGCAGCCATAACTGCACTTGCATGTCCCACAGGCTCATTAGTCATCAGTCTCCAAGTATTTTGCGCTGTGAATATCTGTATGCATCATCGTCCTTGTGGTTATTAGAATGATTCAGGTGCTAGCATCTGAAATGACAAGTGTAGTGTGGAATTTCTAGAAGTTACTGAGATTATGTTTCTCTCCTTTGAGAGAAGTATCTACAGTGAATCTCCCCGAGATTAGACACTGATTTATCATCTTGTGACCATTACACAAAAGTACTGAAGTACCCACGAGTAGCAAGTACGTAAACATTTTTTTCGCCTTAGCTCCAGGAAGCACCGTGACCCATGTCAGGTCAAGTAAAGCTCTACCTTGACTGAAGCAATTGCTTTAGTCTAGAGCTGGTCATATGACCTTGCAAAAAAAAAAGAGCTACATTAATCTAAACAGCATGTTATTGGCACAAAAACAGACATATGGGTCAATGGAATAGAATAGACAGTCCAGAAATAAACCCACACACTACAATCAATTAATCTTCAACAAAGGAGGAAAGAATATACAATGGAGAAAAGATGGTCTTTCAACTCTTTGTGACCCCATGGACTGTAGCACGCCAGGCTCCTCTGTTCTCTACTGTCTCCCAGAGTTGTCTCAAATTCATGTCCCCTAAGTTGATGATGCTATCTAACCATCTCATCCTCTGCTGCCCCTTTCTCATTTTGCCTCAATCTTTCCCAGCATCAAGGTCTTTTCTAATGAGTTGGCTTTTAGTATCAGATGGCCAAGGTACTGAAGTTTCAACTTCAGTATCAGTCCTTCCAATGAATATTCAGGGTTAATTTCCCTTAGGATTGACTGGTTTGATCTGCTTAAAGGTCAAGGGACTCTCAAGAGTCTTCTCCAGCACCATAATTTGAAAACATGAATACTTCAGTGTTCAGCCTTCTTTATGGTCCACCTCTCACATCTGTGCATGACTACTGGAAAAACCATAGCTTTGACTAGGCAGACCTTTGTCAGCAAAGTAGTGTCTCTGTTTTTTAATATGCTGTCTAGGTTTGTCATAACTTTCCTTTCAAGGAGCAAGTGTCTTTGAATTTCATGGTTGCAGTCACAGTCTGCAGTGATTTGGGCTCAAGAAGATAAAATCAGTCACTGCTTCCATTCCCCCCCCCCCCGCCTTTATTAATATTCGCCATGAAGTGATAAGACCTGATGCCATGATCTTAGTTTTTTGAATGTTGAGTTTCAAACCCGGTTTTTCACTCTTTTCTTTCACCTTTATAAAAAGTCTCTTTAGTTCCTCTTTACTTTCTGCCATAGAGTGGTGTCATCTGCATATCTGAGGTTACTGCTATTTCTCCCGGCAATCTTGATTCCAGCTTGTGCTTCATCCAGCTTGGCATTTTGCAGGATGTACTCTGCATAGAAGTTAAATAAGCAGGGTGACAGTATACAGCCTTCTTGTACTCCTTTCCCAGTTTGGATCTAGTCCATTGTTCTGTGTCCAGTTCTAAGTGTTGCTTCTTGGCCTGCGTACAGATTTCTCAGGAAGCAGGTAAGGTGGTCTGGTATTCTCATCTCTTGAAGAATTTTCCACAGTTTGTTTGTGACCCATACAACTAAAGGCTTTAGCATAGTCAATGAAGCAGAAGTGGATATTTTTCTGGAATTTCCTTGCTTTTTCTATTATCCAGTGAATGTTGCCAATTTGATCTCTGGTTCCTCTGCCTTTTTTAAACCCACCTTGTAAATCTGGAAGTTCTCAGTTCATGTACTGCTGAAGCCTAACTTGAAGGATTTTGAGCATAACCTTACTAGCTTGTGAAATGTGCACAGTTGTGTGGTAGAAATTTGAACATTCTTTGGCATTGCCCTTCTTTAGGGTTGGAATGAAGTCTGTCCTTTTCCAGTCCTGTGACCACTGCTGAGGTTTCCATATTTGCTGACATACTGAGTGCAGCACTTTAACAGCATAAGACCGTTATTGTGTAGTTCTTCTGTGTATTCCTGCAACTGCTTCTTAATATCTTCTGCATCGGTTAGGTCCTTGCCGTTTCTGTTCTTTACTGTGTCCATCCTTGCTTGAGGTGATCCTTTGATATCTCCAGTTTTCTTGACAAGATCTCTAGTCTTTCCCATTCTATTGTTTTCATCTATTTCTTTGCACTGTTCACTTAGGAAGGCCTTCTTATCTCTCCTTGTTATTCTCTGGAACTCTGCATTCAGTTGGGTATGTTTCCCCCTTTTTCCCGTGCCTGTCACTTCTCTTCTTTTCTCAGCTGTTTGGGAGGCCTCTCCAGACAACCATTTTGTCTTCTGATACTTCTCTTTCTTGGGAATGCCTTTAGTTACTGCCTCCTGTGTGATGTTATGAACCTCCCTCCGTAGTTCTTCAGACACTCTGCCAGATATAATCCCTTGAATCTATTTGTCTGTCACCTCCACTATATGGTTGTAAAGGATTTGATTTAGGTCATACCTGAATGGTCTAGTGGTTTTCTCTAGTTTCTTCAATTTAACCCTGAATCTTGCAATAAGGAGTTTATGACATGAGCAACCGTCAGCTCCAGGTCTTGTTTTTGCTGACTGTATAGAGCTTCTCCATATAACCAGTCTGATTTCGGTATTGACCATCTGATGATGTCCATGTGTAGAGTTGTCCCTTTTGTTGTTGGAAGAGGGTTTTTCTGTGACCAGTGTGTTCTCTTGACAAAACTGTTAGCCTTTGCCCTGTTTCATTTTGTACTCCAAGGCAACACTTGCCTGTTACTCCAGGTATCTCTAGGCTTCCTTTTTTGCATCCAATCCCCTATGATGGAAAGGAAAACTTTTTTGTTATTTAGAAGGTTTGTAGGTCTTCATAGAACCATTTATCTTCTCCAGCATTAGTGGTTGGGGCATAGACTTGGATTACTGTGATGTTGAATGGTTTGCCTTGGAAATGAACTAAGATCATTCTGTCATTTTTGAGATTGCACTGAAGTACTGCATTTTGGACTCTTGTTGACTATGATGGCTACTCCATTTCTTCTAAGGGATTCTTGCCCACAGTAGTAGATAAAATGATTATCTGAGTTAAATTATTCACCCATTCCAGTCCATTTTAGTTCACTGACTCCTAATTTATCAGTGTTCACTTTTGCTATCTCCTGCTTGACCATGTCCAATTTACCTTGATTCATGGACCTAACATTCCAGGTTCCTATGCAATATTGTTCTTTACAGTGTTGGATTTTACTTTCACTATCAGATGCATCCAACACTGAGTGTCCTTTCTACCATGGCCCAGCCACTTCATTCTTTCTGGAGTTATTTCTCCGCTCTTCTCCGGTAGCATATTTGACACCTTCTGACCTGGGCTTCATCTTCTGGTGTCATGGCTTTTTGCCTTTTCATATGGTTCATGGGGTTCTCATGGCAAGAACACTGGAGTGGTTTGCCATTCCCTTCTCCACTGAAGCACATCTTGTTAGCGCTCCCCACTATGACCAGTCCATCTTGGGTGGTCTTGCATGGCATGGCTCTTAGCTTTATTGAGTTATGCAAGCCTCTTGCCATGACAAGGCTGTGATCCATGAAATCAACTACACTTCAGTTTAAAAAAAAAAAAAAGGTGGGGGGACTTTAAGATTTAAAAAAGAAAAAAGGAAAAAAGGGCTGGGATTGGTTGACTCCTGACCTAAAATCCTCAGGGCACAGGCCCAGCTTCAGGTGCTGCTGGATTCGTGGCTCCAGTGATATCAGAACTCAGTTTGTTCTTTCTTCCATCTGAAATCTTTGCCTTCATTCAGCCTAGCTTCATTACCAGGCCCAAATCTCCATGGTCAGAAACCTTCAGACTTCTCCACAGTAACAAGATGGCAGCCCAGTGTCCTGTCCTCTCATCCTGTCAGAGCTGAGGTTTTCTGTCAGCCTCGCTTGCAAGTCCTGAAGCTCACTATGATTGGGTTGAATCAGGTCATGTGATCATTCCTGATCCAATTGCGGCATCCAGGGTATAACCAGTGGAAACTGTAAGAACCTTCCTTGCTGACCTTAACACCCACTCTGATTGGATATACTGAGGTCATGTGCCCTTCCCTGTCCTAATCACTACAGCCAGAACATAGCCAGTGAAAAGTGTAAGAACCTTTCTTTCTTTTTTGGTCCCAGAGCGAGTCCTGATGTTTACTATGACAGAGGCTTCTGGTGCAAAATATAATTTTTGTATAAATGGCTCTTACTTAATGATATAATGTGGAAATTTCTGTCTCTGAGTGTATGGTGTCTGGGTTTGTCTGTTTCTAATATTCCTGATATTTCCCAAAAAATCTAATGAGGAAAAAGTCCACTCATTTTTGCCTTTCCTTTCTTAGGCCTATCAGAAAGGAGCTCCCCCTAAAAGCCGAATTCTTCCAGCTGGTGGCAAGGTGCTAACCTCAGAAGATGAATTCAATTTATTATCTGATCGGCATTTCCCAGACCCTATTGGTGAGTTACTGAGCATTCCTTCCCAAGACAAAATTCCTAAACATGTTCTGTTTAGTTAGACCAGTGCTTCTCAAGGGTGGGGGTGGGGGGATTTCACTCTCCAGGGACATTTGGCTGTATCTGGAGATATTTTTGGTCATCACAACTTGGGAGGATGGTGCAATAGACATTTAATGAATAGAGGCCAGTAATTCTTGCTAAATATCCTACAATGCACTGAATTGTTTTTGACAGTGAAGGATTATCTGGCATTAAATATCAATAGGCCAAGGTTGAGGAACCCTGGACTAGACACACATTCTCCATAGGCAAATGGGAGATATAATTTCTCTAATTCAGGTAAATCTTGTACCACTTCTATTACTTTAAATCATATTTGGTAATACACAAGTCAGTCACTGTGTTTCTAGCATATAGAAAATGTACTGTTGGTCAGATATATTGAGGCTTTGGAATATATTGCAAGCTTTACACAGGACAGCAAAAATAAATAAGTCGGTCCCAGTCTGTGAAATGTACAATCCCATCTTTCAGTAAAACCTGTCAGAGAATGTTATTTTTCTAATTTTAGGATGATTTGCAATAAAATATCCTAAGTCAACAAAATACTTTCAGTAGGCATTAGGCATTAGAGTAACACTTAGGTACTGTGTAAAAAAGCATTGCATTAATTAGCATATCTATAAATAATAGCTGAATACTGCTATAGAAAGAGCATTGAACTGAGAACTTGAGGACTGGATTTTCATCTGCTTCTGTGATGCTTATCAAGCATTTTCCTTAGCCATTGCTGAACCTCTCAATTCTGTTTCTTCCAACTCTAGGGACTTGAAATTGAAAATCTAGAAGGTTATTACCAACTCTAACATACTTTCATTCTCATTCATTTCACTTTTTCCATGCCAAGAGTGTAAGGGATAATATACAGACCAAATAGAGCGTTTCATAGAGATTCATGAACTGTGGATAATGTAATAACTCCATCTGGCTTTGTGTAAATCAAAGCACACATTACTTAGTTTCTTAAAGAGAGTCCTGGTTCTTGTTAATAGGTATAATCATTTCACTGGAATTTATGGGGAAAAATGTAAAATAATTTTATCAATTGTTATTTCAGTGCAGAATGCTTAGTGTAGTGTTTTTAATAACACTGTTATAGGATTAGTACATGAACCATAAACCTAGATTAACAAACTCTTACTAAGTAATTCAAGCTAAAACAACACTTTATGTGTACTATATGTATTATTATATTTTCTTTTAATGTCTACTTACATATTATGTTGGCTCTGGAGCTGCCCCTAGAAATGGGGATACCAACATGTAGACTCTTTAGAACCACTTCAGAGAACTTTCCAATGAAATCAGTCAGAACAGATAATATGTTTATTGATTTTTTGATGAGATCAAATCAGAAGGAATGAAAAGGAATAAAAAGCACAAGACCTGGATGATTACTGCCACTTCACCCAGAACTTCAGACTGGGTATTTCAGTGACTTTTTAAATTGTATGTTGTGGCCTTGTCAGTTTTAAAAATAGAATATTTATAGGAGATCATTTGTGATATCCTTGTAACTCAACTCAGAAAAAATGAAGCCTAGAAAAAATGGCATTTGGAAAATTATTGTAAGAGGTTAAGTGAGTTATAACTGGAGGACAATAGAAATGAGTTTTATGGAGCTTGCTAAAGCTTTGAAACGTAAAGGGTGAATGTTGCTTTCAATTGTTTATACAATATTGTGACATCTTGGAAAGGGCAAGGAGAGTTGTTTCACAAACTGTGATTGCTGTGTGATTCTAATTTTATTGGAAAGAATAAAGGCACCACAAAGATTGGAGGAATTAATTTCACTTGAGAAAAAGCACTAAAGGGTTTATCAATACAGGTCTTCTTTACACAGTAGTTGGCCAAAACTTAGTGGCGCTGGCAGACCAAACTGCAGTGGAGGCTGGAAATGTAGTCTTTAGTCTATGCAGGCACTTGCTAAACTAAAAATCAGGGATTTTATTACTGAGAAAGGAGAGGATAGAAATGTGTTATAGCTAGAGGTCTCTGCTACAGTATTCAATCATTTATTCATTTGTTGACATTTGTATGTTGATTCATTCCTTGGTATTTTGCTTGGGACTGGTGAGCTCAAGATTGTGCTCCCAACATGTTCAACTTAACATTAAGTTCAGAAATGGAACTCCCATGTATGCCCCAGGAAATCTATTCTATATCTAAACCAATCTCAGCTTGCCGGTAGCAAGACTCTGTTCTTCAGCTTTCCTCGTGGTTATGATCCATTTCTTGGTATGCCCAGTGCTTTCAGTTGCCTCTTAGTAGGTCCCTCTCCCCTTGCTTCCCTTGAGATAGTGCCCATTACATAGGCAGGGAGCCCAGAATTCAGTTTTCCTTCTGCTTGTTTTTCACGATTCTAGAAACAAGCTGGGGCTCATTTAAATTGAGTGCAATATCATAGAAATGGAATGCATGGAAAGGAAAAAAGTTTAGACAGGAGATCTGAGTAATTGTACAGCTCAACTTGAATTTCTTGGAATCGATTTTGAAGAACGTGCTGAAAGTTCTATTGTTTAAGGCTTTAAAAATTTCCTGGGACCGCATAGCATATTTATCCATTTAACAAACTGTAGTACAGCATCTACTAGGTTTGTATGCCATGAGTTGAGCATGCAGAGATATATACGATGGAGCCCCCATCCTCAAGGAGCTCCAGGGCAGAGGTTCTGCTTCTGGGGAGAATTAATTGGAGGTTGTTGTTGTTTAGTCGTTCAGTCGTGTCCGACTCTAGCCTGCCAGGTTCCTCTGTCCATGGGATTCTCCAGGCAAGAATACTGGAGTGGATTGCCATTTCCTTCTCCTGGGGATCTTCCTGACCCAGGGATCAAACCTGCATCTCCTGCATTGGCAGGTAGATTCTTTATCTCTGAGCCACCAGGGAAGCCCTAATTGGAGGTGGGGGAGGCTTATCTCACTTTATGTCCCTCACTCTGAGCGTGGGAACCAGACACAAACACGGATCATTATGGTATTTTGGGAAGACAAGGTAGGGAGCACCCTACTCTGTCTCTGGTGGCAGAGGGTGGTGCCAACAAAGGCATCCCAGAGGAGGTGGCTTTTGAACTGAGTTTCAAAGGATGAATGAGAGTTTTCTATGCAAAAGTGTGATGGAAGGAAATGGGGAAAAGGAAGCATGAACTGCAGAAGCAATATGCAAAGTCATCGGAAGGATGATGATACCCCCTTCGGGAGAGTAGAAACCAGACAGAATAGAGTAAATAGCAACACTCAGAGAGAGAAATGGAGAGAAGGGGCAGAAGAACCAATAAAAGTGAAAAGGGGCAGCGATGTTTAAAAAGCATGGAGACAGTCACGCTCCTGGAAATCGGGGGAAGAGAATGTTTTCAAAGGAAGGCGTCACTGGCTGCGACAGGTAGTTCCTAATCAGGTTGAAAGGGTGGGTAATAAAGAAGAAGCTGTAAGCTGGCAGTCAGGATGATGTTAGTGACCTAGGACGTTTGGTATGGGGACTGGTGAAGAAGGAACAAGTCTAGGGTGAGAATAGGGGTTGTTGGCATCAAAGCTGCAAATGCTGGTTTGGCAGTGATGGAGGGGCAGGAAAAGAGTAAAGAGCAGAGAGCAGACCTGGTGAGTTGGGAGCTGGTAGGGTGAGTGTCCAACAGGTGGACACGGTGGCAGCCGAGGAAAGACTCAGCTCTGACTGTGGCTCATTCCAGGTGAGGAAGCTGAGCTCGACTGTGTCTGATGAGTGAGGCAGGTGAAGCTGGGGCAGTTTGCAGGGAGAGCCTGAACTCTCCTTTTCCCCGACCCTGTGAAGACATTTCATACCACCTTTTCAGCCCATTCAACCCCACAGCGGGAAGTAAGCTCTCACAGCTGAAATAGGAATTTTAAGTAAGAAATACACGTTTTAAAACATTGTGGTGTTTTCCATGTTTCTTCAGCGTCCAGTGAGAAGGAGAACATGCAGCCCTTTGTGGTCCTGCCCAAGGAATTCCCGGTGTACCTGTGGCAGCCCTTCCTCAGACACGGCTACTTCTGCTTCCAGGACGCCGCTGACCAGAAGAAGTTCAGTACTCTCCTGAGTGACTGCATCAGACATCTAAATCACGGTATGGCACGGCTGCCCGCTGGTCCCCAGCTGGGCTGCCTTTTCTCGGTTGGCCTGGTCAGTCATCTGGAGAATGATTTCTAGAAAGAGCCACAGATGGTGTTGCCTTGGGGAACAAGAGGGAAGCTGAGCGAAGTGTGAGTTTTGTATACAAAGAGCGCAATCAATTTGCTGGCTGCTTAGTCTGGGCAGGGTGTGCTGTGTGTGTGTGTGTGTGTGTGTGTGTGTGTGTGTGTGTGTGTGTGT